>CAWUFW010000408.1:0-501636 GCA_963921515.1 Calotriton arnoldi
CCGAGGAGGGGAAAGTGAGAGGCTGATGGCCAAGCGCAACTCCCAGGAAGCCTGAACCTGTTCTGGATTTTCGCCTTTGTGCACAGACTGTTCACCCTGTTGATGGCAACACTACTCCCACACATTGCATGGGGAGTACAAGTTGGAACAATGTGTCAGACAACTGTGGCCCCGATACTGGGGATCCTGTCTACCTGGACTTTCTATTCATCTAGGAACTTGGGATTGCAAGATTCATGTACAGCACAATCCATCCTATGCACTATTATCACAGATGTATCACAATAAACACAATAATACACCATACTTGCCTCTGTCGTGATTCCAACGTGGGTGCTGTTATGGGGATGATGAACAGCAAAATTACACTGTGTATGCGAACTGCAACAGCAAGGACAACACAGGCATGTGAGTACAGGCAACGTGACACATATGAGGGAGACACACCACCAGGGCTACACAACACATACACACCTAGGCCATCTGACTCATTGCCTACACTGATGTTGCCAGGGAAGACGGTGCAATGCACAGACACCACACCCATTCCCAGTTGTAGTCAAGTAGCCCACAGGTGCAGTAAGCAAATGGCAGTCAAATGTGTGACCACAGACAACGCACATCACTAAGTGAAGCACAGGTTTATTACACAGTAGCAACATGCCGTAACCACTACAGATGCAAGGTAACCCCACCTGGTAGCGGGCACACAGTCAACAACTGTAGACAGAAGGAAGTCCATGGGTGTGGCGCACATCACCTGTAGGGACACAACAGCTACCAGCCTGGATGTGCAATCACGTCGTCGGTGGACACAGTTGACCAAACGAATCTGAAAGTACCCTGTGAAGGACAGAAATGACACACAGTCAAAAGCAATGCAGTACAGGACAGAACAGCAAAACTCATGCACAATACATGTTACAAGATACCCACCCAGAACCAAGTTAGCATGTCAACACTGTTGGGGAGTACAGCCCACCTGTCACCACACATCGCAACACACATCCTGTCAAGTAGCCCATGGACACACTCCAACAGCACCAGAGCACCACCCACACATCATGCCAACTCACATCATTCACATGACACCTCAGGATACTCACATTCAGCTAAAGAAGTTGGTGATGAGCTGTGTGCGGACATCACCATCACCATCATCATCATCATCGTCACTGGCATCGTGGTCCAGGCCAGGATCCTCCACAGGTGGCGGATGTTGGTCATCGTCATCCTGGATGAGAGGCAACTCCTTCCGCACTGCCAGGTTGTGGAGCATGCAGCAGACGATGATAATCTTGCACACTTTCGCAGGGGCATATGGGAGGGACCCTCCGGTCTTGTCCAGGCAGCGGAAGCGGCTCTTCAGGAGACCAAAGGTCCGCTCAATCACTCTCCTGGTCCGACCATGTGCCTCATTGTAGCGCATCTGGGCAGGTGTCACAGGGTTCCTGAGGGGTGTCAGCAACCACGGCATGTTGGGGTATCCCGAGTCACCTACGGACAGACAAGTGCACATCAGCTGACTTGGAAAAGTGGGCGGAATACTACAGATCAGATCACACACAATGGCACAAAGTCAGTACACACCGACAAGCCAGGCACGCTGGTTCTGCATCTGTGCCATCAACCTGGGGATGCGACTACTCCTCATCACAAAGGCATCGTGTGCTGAACCAGGGAAACGGGCACACACGTGTGTGATGGTCATGTCTGCAAGACACACCACCAGTGCATTGACCGAGTGGTAGTGCTTGCGGTTCCTGTAGGCCTGCTCCTGGGCCTGTGGTGGTACCAAAGCCACATGTGTCCCATCAATGGAGCCAATGACATGCGGCATCCTCCCCAGGGCATAAAAGTCACTCTTCACGTCAGTGAGTCGTCGCAGTCTAGGGAAATAGATGTACCGGTTCAGGAAGAGCAACATTGCCGCCAAGAAATCGCGGAGCACACGGCTGAACATGGTCTGTGACATCCCACCAGCAGACGCCACAGTATGTTGGAAGGTACCGGTGGCAAAGAAGTGTAGGGCTGCCATCACCTTCACCTTGGGGGTCAGCGCTGTAGGATACGGCCGGCCAGGCTGCAAATGTGGGGACAACTGCACTGCCAAATCCTCAATCAGCTGCCTGGTGAAGCGGTACCGTCGGATGCTGTCCCGTTCCACCATCGTTGCCAGGTCTGGGAATGGCCGATGGACAGCAGGAGCTCTGCAGTGCAGAGGAGAAGTAAGCAAGATCGTCAGTCACCCCACATATGCGGCATTGAACACACTCAAGATCCCAACATACATCATCATGAGGCACAACTACATGAAGTGTGCAGTACCGGAACGACATGTATGGTACATACATGGCCAACATCTGTCAACACGGTCCTACAGGTGGCATCAATTTGTCCCAGGTTGGCCCATTGGATATCATGATGCTGTGTCACAGTCACCCCCCAGTGACATGTGAGGACAGATGTGCCCCAGGCACCACAGCTCAACGACAGGCACATTCCCAGGGACCCTGTAATGCCACATGGACACTGGCATCACCTGGAGTATCATGTGTACACCACAACAAAACAAACATGACCCCCACAGGTAGTGGCTACACTTGCCATGGCAGGAGAGCCATGGACGTCTGTGACACACACGCACAACATCAGAGTCCATGCACACACAACGTGGATGTGGAGACTGTCTCCCATTGTGCACATGAAATCAGAGACATTGTAAACACTACATGCACAAAGACTGTGGAGGGCCATCACTATTGTGCCACTGGGACACCCTGGCTCAAACATACCGTCCCACATGGGACTCACGGGGTATGTGACATGACATACACAAACACCACTGTGAAATGTGACCATGGCACATGCACAGATATGAACAGTTGCACATCACAGTGGTCACGTACACGTAACACCCAGGATCCTGTCCCCATTAACACGTGCACAGCCTGGGGGTGGCTGCCCACAGGTGACACCCACAGGACAACATGTACACCAACATACACACAATAGGAAATGCAGCCTTACATGCCTTATGATAAGGTTTGGACAGGCTGTCGTGATGTAGGTGTGCCCCTCACTCCCTGGGAGCTATCTGTGGCTGGCATATGTCCATCTGAGACAGGCATGCTGACATATGCCAGTCACATGTACAGTGATGCGTTGAACAGCAATGGACCGATCGGTGCCTCCGGCCGGCCCATTGCTTTCAATGTGTGCGGGTACGCGTTGTACCCCTGTGCGCGTTGTACTGCAATGGACCGATCGGTGCCTCCGGCCGGCCCATTGCATTCAATGTGTGCGGGTACGCGTTGTACCCCTGTGCGCGTTGTACTGCAATGGACCGATCGGTGCCTCCGGCCGGCCCATTGCATTCAATGTGTGCGGGTACGCGTTGTACCCCTGTGCGCGTTGAACAGCAATGGACCGATCGGTGCCTCCGGCCGGCCCATTGCATTCAATGTGTGCGGGTACGCGTTGTACCCCTGTGCGCGTTGAACAGCAATGGACCGATCGGTGCCTCCGGCCGGCCCATTGCATTCAATGTGTGCGGGTACGCGTTGTACCCCTGTGCGCGTTGTACTGCAATGGACCGATCGGTGCCTCCGGCCGGCCCATTGCATTCAATGTGTGCGGGTACGCGTTGTACCCCTGTGCGCGTTGTACTGCAATGGACCGATCGGTGCCTCCGGCCGGCCCATTGCATTCAATGTGTGCGGGTACGCGTTGTACCCCTGTGCGCGTTGAACAGCAATGGACCGATCGGTGCCTCCGGCCGGCCCATTGCATTCAATGTGTGCGGGTACGCGTTGTACCCCTGTGCGCGTTGAACTGCAATGGACCGATCGGTGCCTCCGGCCGGCCCATTGCATTCAATGTGTGCGGGTACGCGTTGTACCCCTGTGCGCGTTGTACTGCAATGGACCGATCGGTGCCTCCGGCCGGCCCATTGCATTCAATGTGTGCGGGTACGCGTTGTACCCCTGTGCGCGTTGAACAGCAATGGACCGATCGGTGCCTCCGGCCGGCCCATTGCATTCAATGTGTGCGGGTACGCGTTGTACCCCTGTGCGCGTTGAACAGCAATGGACCGATCGGTGCCTCCGGCCGGCCCATTGCTTTCAATGTGTGCGGGTACGCGTTGTACCCCTGTGCGCGTTGAACAGCAATGGACCGATCGGTGCCTCCGGCCGGCCCATTGCATTCAATGTGTGCGGGTACGCGTTGTACCCCTGTGCGCGTTGTACCTCAATGGACCGATCGGTGCGCACCCATTGACAATGGGCTTGCCTGGCAACGGACGCGTTTTCGAATATTCGAACGAGTCGGTTGCTGGAAAATCAGTTGGTCACCCACAACAATGTTGCAAAATCATGTATGTCATGAAGTTGAAATTTTGAAGGATGCTGTGGGCGTGTTTTGGTGCTGCTATTCCATGGATTGGCCAGATTCAGAAGATGCAAACGACTTGGACCTATCACTTTGGACACAAGGGACAGTATCTGCCTCTCCAGCACATATATATTGCTGCATGTTCCCCTGAGAGCCCACTTGCCTGCACTACATGCTCCAGGACGACATCTGCCACTGCACTGCTGCTGTCTCTGCCCCTCTGGACCCTGCAATGGCACGTACTGTGGAGAGAGCCCCAGCCTTCAGCCTTGAAGAGAACCAGGCCCTGCTGGACAGCCTACTTCCACAGTACAGCAAGCTGTATGGGACACCAGGGGAGCAGGTGAGTGTTCTGTGCACTGCCTTTCTGAATGTGCATTTTGTCTGACTAGCAAGGCTGAGAGTCAGCACACCACTGGCTAGCAGGCTCACTGAGTAGTTGTCACCCCCCATAGTGTGTAGTGACTTGCACTGGACAGGTATGGTGCAGTGACAGTGCTTCTGAACAGGGTTTTACTCCCCATGCAATGATACCATGTAGTGACTTCTGGAAAACTGTCCATGGGCAGCCGTGCACTGCCTGGGTACACCATGTGCCCCTGTGATTGCGACATGTATATGCAACTGTGTCATGCACGGATATGTTGCATGTGTAGTAATGGCCTTATCACTTTGTCATCCTGACAGGCTTCTGCCCATCGGAAGCATGAGATCTGGAAGGACATCGTCCGGGCTGTCCGGTCCGTGGGGGTCTACAAGCGCCGGATCCGCAACTGCCAAAAGAGGTGGCAGGACCTTCGGGGCTGGACCCGGAGGATTGCACGGGTCCAGCTGAAGCTGTCGCCTCCTCGCAGGAGGGGCGGAACACGGACCCTGACCCCCCACATGCTCAGGATCCTGGCGGTGGTCTTTCCAGACCTGGATGGGCAGCTGAAGGCCAGAGAGCAGCAAGGAGGGGGTGAGTCAAAGACTGCACTGTGTACTCTGTCTAACATGCTATGTGCCCTCCTCGGGCCAGGTTGAACTGCCACAGTACAGCAGTCATGTTGTCCAGGAGCCATGTCCCTCTATTGTGCACTGCCCACTCCTCATCTGATACCCAGGTGTGGCCCTTACATGCAGGGAATTCTGTCACTTAGGACTGTGTCCTTGCAGTTTGCTTGACTCAAGGTGGGAGACAGCATCTGTTTCCCTGACTCTGTGGTGGGCATCATGGGTGGGTCCATTGCTTACACAATGCCTGTATTCTGACATGTATTCAGCGTGTTACTTTGATCTGTGGTCCAATTGCTGAGCTGATCCACCACATGTGGCTGGGGTACCTGGCACACACCCATGCTGCGGGTGGGAACAATGTTTGGGCCCCAGGAGTATGTATATGACGTGTGTCACACATACTTAGCCAGCTGCCTACAGTCCAGGGCTCATCCCTCATTCATGTGGGGCTGGACAGTCATGCCTACTCCAGGCCATACAATACACTCTGTACTCCCACTCCCGTGTATCAGAGGACACATTGTGCACAGTGATTTGACCCTCAGGTGTCTGCCTCTGTGTCAGTGTGCTGTGGATTAGTCGCCAGGACTGCTGTGGAGTTTCTTGGTAGGGGCTCAGCATGCCACTGGAGATGTGACCATAGGAGACGATACTTGTGTGACACATAGGTGTCTGATCAGCTGCCCATGCAGACTGGGGCATGTAAATGTGAAGTTCAGGCAGCTGTTCCCCATGCACAGCAGAGTGTGAGGGGCTCAGGTTCAGAGGGTAGTGTCACAGGTCTCCCATATGTCCAATAGGTATGACCTGGACAGATGAGGGTTAAGAGGATGTGTTGTGGGGGGATGTACATGTGCACTTGTGCAGCTCCAGGACTTGCATTCCCCATGACCTACTATTGTGACACAGTGCAGAGTGTTGTTGTCTGGCTGCAAAGTCATACATCACTGAGACAGTGATGTATGACTTTGCAGTCATGCCTCCGCCATGGCATGTGTCTACTGATTGGTGATCCTGCAGGGGAGTGACATGTGCTACATGCACACCATAGTGGCGCTGGCTATCAGGACATGGGTGCATCATGGTGTCTGTCGCTGGTATGCATCACATGCATTTCCTATTTGACTCTGGGCATCCCTTACATCCGTAAACCTGTACTGACTCAGTGGCAAGAGCTGTGATGTGTCCACACCGTGTCCTCTGCACTGTCCAACTACTGTGTACTTGGTGCATGTGTCAACACTGGGGTGTTGCAATCCAACAGACACCAGACAGATGGGTGCAAGGCCATGTGGGATGTGAGTGCCATGCTTGGCATCAGACTGACAATTGACTTCTCCTGTTCAATTAGTGCACTTTTAGCAATGTACAACTAATGATGCCAGGGCTTGCTCTGTGATGTGCTGTGCTCACAGTGGTGTGTGCGTTATGTGCAGGTGACTGATGTCTGTCTGTTTCCCCATTGTTTGCAGATACATCCACGGCCACGGAAGGGGACAGCTCCACGGACCAGGAGGAGCCGGAGAGCCAGACTGGGTCAGCAGCCGAGGAGTGGTCGGAGGGACCCAGTGGCACGGAGGGCGAGGGGAGCCACACCGAGGAGTCCTCAGCAGCATCCACCTCAGCTGAGGACCAGAGCAACTCGGAGGATGACTCCCTTGTGGAGGCGGGTGTCAGCAGCCACCACACCCCAGCTAGTGTTGCTGTCCCCGCCACCACCAGCACCACCACCGCCCTCCCATCGGCTCCCATTCCCCAGGTCCGTGGAGGCTCCCATGTCCGGGAGCGTGTCTCCTTTGGGCCAGGCACCGCACCCCCTGCCCCTGTGTCCCCTGCTGCCCTGAGTGAGGAGTCTGTGTACCTCCTTCGCCAGCTCCATGTAGGGCAGACAGCCATGCTGAGTGTCCTCCATGCGCACACCGCGCTGTTGACTCAGCTGGTGTCGTTCATGGAGGGCATCTCATCGGGCATGTCTGACCTACAGAGGGGCAATAGGTCCATGGACTCCTCCCTGACGGCAGCAGTGTCCCTCCTCAAACGGTCCCTCACCCCTCCTGCCTCTGCTCCATCCACACTCCCCAGCACCTTACCCATCCCAGGCACACACACACTGGCACAGGCACACACCAGCACACACACATCCAGCACACTGACACACACGCCAATGACAAAACGCACACGCACGCACATTCAGGGGACTGAAGCCAGACTCACAGGGGATGGGGCCCTGGAACACACACACGCATCCACATGCACTGCGCAGTCCTCAGTTCCCTCTCCCTCCAAAGCACCCTCCCTTGCCTCACCTGCAACCCCAAAGTCACAGCAGCTCTTCCTCTGTGACCTCGGCCTCTTCCCCACCGATGAAGCTGCTCCAGCATCCCGGGGGAAGAGGAAGCCCACCCACACGGAGCAGAGTGCCCCTCGCCCCCGGACACCCTCCCCCAGGCGCAGACGGACTGAGGCCCCCACCCGCAAGTCCCCCCGGAGTGCTAAGAGCAAGACCCCGCCACCGCCCTGCAGCTCAGGCACAAGGTCTCCGTCCTCCATCCCTCAGGCCCCCACTGCACAGGTGCCCCCACCACACCCTGCCCCAGGTTCCCCCACCCACAGATATACCATCCCCAAGATGCTCCGGCCTTCTCCCCCTGCCACTTGCTCTCCCAGCACCACACCCCCGCTGCGCTTGTCTGTGCCACTGATGTGGTGAGGGTGTCCTCCCCTCTGTCCAACCCACCTTGCCTGTTCCCCATTCTCCTCCCCTGGAGGTAGGCACTGCAGTGGAGTCCACTACCGCCCTGTCTGACTTGGGCACTGCAGTGGCGGACCTGTCCACCCCATCTGCAGGGTCCACTGCAGTTGTGCCGGCACCCACGACATCTGTGTCATGCCCCCCAGTTGTGCCGGCACACACCATGTCAGACACCTCCACTGCAGTTGTCAGTGGCTCTCCAGCACCCACCACCCCTTCCCTGACTCCCCCTGGTGAGCCCTGATCCTGTCCCTGCGGTGCCTGGCCTGCCCCCCGGTTGCCCCTCCTAGTGGATTGTCCCTGGTATTGTGCAGGCATGCGTAGGGTGACATCTGCCAGTGTCACCCTGTTTGAACTTTGACAATGGACTGGCCATTGGCCTTTGCTCTAATTTCTTCTGGACGTCGTTATCAAACAACACATATGCTGAATAAAGCAACTTTCTTTTCTCTAGTGCTCATGCTTCAGATGTACATGTTGTTGGTGCAGCTAACCATGCCCTTGCTGCAGTGATGGTGATATCTGGTCTCATGATTATGAAGTGTTACTGTGCAGGAACCCATGTGGTCCAGGGGGAATGTGTCCTATCATGTGGTGTATCCATGTCATCAATAGCAGCATCTGAGGGTGTCATGTGTTCAGTATTTGGCAATGGGTTTCCTACTTACATTGGCAATTTCATATCTGTGGCTTCCACCCCTGCACATCTGTTGTGCCTGCCATCGTTGCATTTGTCTACTTCCCTGACCGTGTTGCCATCTCCAGTGGACATGCAGGTTTGGGCATCAATGGGGAGGGACTCATCCGTGTAGTCAGTGCAACATTGCTATACAAGTGTGTTGGATCTGTGCTGATGATTCCGTTGGCACATCCATGACCAGGCTGATGTGATGGGAGCCCTCATTTGGTGCTAATTGTTGATTGTGTGACCAAGTGCTCAGCTGACATGATGGGGCCCTACTGAGGCAACATATGGCACAGCTTTCCTCACACAGGAGTGGAGTCCCCTCATGGCAGTGTGTACACGTGTGACATTGCCTGCGCCCAAGGTGTGTGTTGTATGTGCATGTCTGTGTGTTCACTTTCATTCATCTGCGCATGCTGTGATCCCTAGTGTTGTACCTGTTTGTGATGCTTGCTGACTTGAGCTATGTTCCCCCAAAGTCTTCTCCCTGTGTTCTCTGTGATGTGGGTGCATGGCACATTACTGGTCATCAGGGTGTCACCCATAGGTGTGTTTGCTGTCAGGGCAGAGTTTGTGTGCTGACGCAGATGGGTCACAGTCAGGTTTCCCTTTGGCACTTGTTGTTTGCCCCTGTCATGTGATTTCCAGTTTGTGTTATCTTTCAGTGATTGTGACACGTTGTGTGTGTGACTGCTGGCACTCCTTAGGGTCCGGGCTGCAATGTTGGTTGTTGTCTATGTGTGTTCTTTGTGGGTGACCTTGGCTTCTTCATTGGTGTGTGACTGTGGCTGGGATCCCATTGGTCGGTGTGGTATTGCCGTCATGTCCATGTACAGCGTAGTGTGCAGTGTGTCAGACATTCAGGAGTCTTGTTGAGTGTCCATGTGTGATGTGTTTCTACACCTTGGTTCCCACCCACCACCCTGGAATAGTCATGGGTGCATGTGCAATGTCACCAGTGCATGTGTACTTCACTGCTGCACATTGTTGGAGGTCGAGGGGTGTGGTCTTGAGTGTGTGCAGATGAGAGTTGTTGCCCGGCTAGTCCCCTGCCTCCATGTTGGCCTTGGCTTACTGGCCATGCTGATTGATTTGTGCTTGTGTAGGTGTGATGGTAGTTAGTTGCTCAGGACACCTGACTGTGGTTCACAGTGTGAACGACATTTAGCTTTGTCATCACAGTGGTATTTTTATTCAGCCCAGGGTCACCACATTGTGGGGGCCCTGGGGGTGGTGCTGTGGTGTGTCTGTGACTTGCTGTGTCAGTTGTTGTTCCTACGTGCCTGTGTGACATGTGTGTTTTGTGCTCCCTCTCACCTGTCAATGCCTGCTTGCCCACATAGGGGATTTGGATCCATGAGTTACCTTAGTGTGGCAGTGTATGCACATCTGTATGATTGGTATTCAGCTCTCCTCATGTGTTGTGTTGTTGCCTGGGGACACTGGCACCCCCACCCCTCACCTGCTGTGTATGATGACAGTGTTGGTCTGCCTGTTTGTGTTTGTGCATCTGCACCACTGCATTGGCATATCTTGGGTGTGCCATTGGCTGTATGTTGTTTGGTGTGTTTCCCCTGCTGTCCCTGGGACTCCTAGGTCATCGGTCAGCACAGTGATCATGGTTTGTGTGTCCCATTGCTGCCATGGTATGGTATCTGTTCACCTCACATCTGCTGTCTCCACAGGGTATCTGCATTTGTGTGCCCATTGGTGCAAATATGTGGTTCTGCATTCTGATGGTCACTTCTGTCATTGTGTCATTGATGACTGTTGACGGTCTCAGCCCCCATGGGTGTTGTTTGTCTGCACATGGCCAAAGGAATGTTTCATTTGCACTGCAGTATTTGGCTCCCCCAATTTATGTTGCAATGGGACACATACACTACTTTGCCACAGATGAGTTTTTGGTTCTGTGACCAGGAATGATCCATGCAGTTTGGCAGTTGCAGCTCTTTCTTTGTCAACAATTACCTTTTGGTCACTGTGATGATGAGGGTGTAGACCCCATTGCCACAATGGTCAAAATGTGCTTCAGCTATGGACCCCACACTTACCTTTTGGTCACTGTGATGATGGGGGTTTAGACCCCATTGCCACAATGGTCAAAATGTGCTTCAGCTATGGACCCCACACTTGCCTTTTGGTCACTGTGATGATGGGGGTTTAGACCCCATTGCCACAATGGTCAAAATGTGCTTCAGCTATGGACCCCACACTTGCCTTTTGGTCACTGTGATGATGGGGGTTTAGACCCCATTGCCACAATGGTCAAAATGTGCTTCAGCTATGGACCCCACACTTGCCTTTTGGTCACTGTGATGATGGGGGTTTAGGCCCCATTGCCACAATGGTCATGGGCTGCTTGCATTGTGGGTGCCACACACATATATGTGTGGCACATGTGCTAGGGGGTCACATTGTATGTTCAAAGTCATGTTCGGTGTTGTAGGCATTTGACACAGCCTGCTCACACGCTTGTCATGGTGGTGGGGGGATGTCTTAATCTTGCATTCCCTAGGTTGTGGTGTGCTTGTTGTGTCATGCATTGTCCATCCTATGAGTGGGGGTGGTAGTAGTGGTAGGCATCCAGCCCCCTGGCTAAGGGTGGTAGTAGTGGTAGGGCTTCCTGCCCCCCTGGCTAAGGGTGGTAGTAGTGGTGGGCATCCTGCCCCCCTGGGTGAGGGTGGTAGTAGTGGTAGGCATCCTGCCCCCTGGCTAAGGGTGGTAGTAGTGGTAGGCATCCAGCCCCCCTGGCTAAGGGTGGTAGTAGTGGTGGGCATCCTGCCCCCTGGCTAAGGGTGGTAGTAGTGGTGGGCATCCTGCCCCCCTGGGTGAGGGTGGTAGTAGTGGTAGGCATCCTGCCCCCCTGGGTGAGGGTGGTAGTAGTGGTGGGCATCCTGCCCCCTGGCTAAGGGTGGTAGTAGTGGTGGGCATCCTGCCCCCCTGGGTGAGGGTGGTAGTAGTGGTAGGCATCCTGCCCCCCGTGGGTGAGGGTGGTAGTAGTGGTAGGCATCCTGCCCCCCTGGCTAAGGGTGGTAGTAGTGGTGGGCATCCTGCCCCCCTGGGTGAGGGTGGTAGTAGTGGTAGGCATCCTGCCCCCTGGCTAAGGGTGGTAGTAGTGGTGGGCATCCTGCCCCCCTGGGTGAGGGTGGTAGTAGTGGTAGGCATCCTGCCCCCGTGGGTGAGGGTGGTAGTAGTGGTAGGCATCCTGCCCCCCTGGCTAAGGGTGGTAGTAGTGGTGGGCATCCTGCCCCCCTGGGTGAGGGTGGTAGTAGTGGTAGGCATCCTGCCCCCCTGGGTGAGGGTGGTAGTAGTGGTGGGCATCCTGCCCCCCTGGCTAAGGGTGGTAGTAGTGGTAGGCATCCTGCCCCCTGGCTAAGGGTGGTAGTAGTGGTAGGCATCCTGCCCCCCTGGGTGAGGGTGGTAGTAGTGGTAGGCATCCTGCCCCCCTGGCTAAGGGTGGTAGTAGTGGTAGGGCATCCTGCCCCCCTGGCTAAGGGTGGTAGTAGTGGTAGGCATCCTGCCCCCTGGCTAAGGGTGGTAGTAGTGGTGGGCATCCTGCCCCCCTGGGTGAGGGTGGTAGTAGTGGTGGGCATCCTGCCCCCTGGCTAAGGGTGGTAGTAGTGGTAGGCATCCTGCCCCCCGTGGGTGAGGGTGGTAGTAGTGGTAGGCATCCTGCCCCCCTGGGTAAGGGTGGTAGTAGTGGTAGGCATCCTGGCCCCCTGGCTAAGGGTGGTTGTGGTGGTTGGCATCCAGCCCCCCTGGGTTGGGGTGGTGGCGCGCATTCAGGCCCCTGTGTGCATATGTGGCATTGGTGATGGGCATCCCGCCCCTATGGTGCTGCTGTTGCAAGTATATTCAGATTCCCAGTGTATGTGTGTGATGTGTCGTGTACGTGTTGTATGTGTTTTGTGGTTGGTGTCTGACTTACCTTCTGCGCCGTACGCGTCCGTGCCTGTTCCGGTAGTAGATGTAGAATATTGGTATGATCGGGACGGCGGGATTCATGGTTGGTTCGTGTCGCTCGCCCTTCTCGTCGCTTCGCCGCCCTCGCCGCTTGGCTTCGTCCCTCGCCGCTTCGCTTCGTCCCTCGTCGCGCTCGCGCCGTCCTCGTCTGTGCTGTGTTCGCCTCGTAGCCGTGGATCGTGTTGTGGCGCGATTCGGAGCTTATGTGCGCCTCTCCCGGATGCTTTGACGTGCCGTGCGTAGCGACGGGTTCGGCGCGCACGGAAAGCGCATCGTACTTGTCCGGCCGGACGGGGCTGCATTTTCCCTTCCGTGCGACTCGATTCGGCGTTTCCGGATTCGCCCGGTCGGAGAACAGGACCTGGTTTGGGTGGAGTACGGCTCGGCCGGAATCTTTGCTGTTGTGCGCATCGTACTTGCTCGTTCGGTGTGCTAGTACGGATCGGTCGGGAAACTGGCTTTCGCATGGCTTTTTTCCCGACCGAATAGTATTGGGTGCGCCTCCGACCGAGATCGGAATCGGCCCCTTAGAATTTAACTGGAGCAGTGGCGTCTTTCTTGCCTCAAAATATGCTGGCAAGATGAATGGCAGCAATGGACACCACACAGTTTGAACTGTACCATATCTCCTGTCAACTTGAACCCTCCATGGCCCAACTCAGGGATCATTCCACGGATTATACTCAAAATATATGGAACAAAACTGGAATACTGCAAAACTGGTTGGCCACCATGAGTAGCGCAGTAGGGTGGTCCCGTGCATAGAAGACGACAATGGTGATAGGCACACTGACACTAAAGAAACAGTTGACACCTTTGTGGCCTACCTGCAGGCCCTGTACACACTCTGAACTCCTTCCGCAGCAGAGGAGGCATGCCCCCTTATCAAAGTCCTCGTGGTTAAGTCCTTGCTACCGACACATCAACAGGATTTAGGCAAGCCCATAATTCTTGGTGAAATCGAGAGACCCGTATTGGTACAGTCTGGCACAACATCGGGCTGAAACGACTTCCCTGTGGAATTTTATAAAAAAGTTTCTGTCACTAGTCTGCTCCCACCTACACTCACTGCTGGAGAGTGAGGGATGTGGGTGATCTGCCACTGGACTTGTGCAGGGCAACAATCATGGTGCTTCCAAAACCCACTAAGCCACCTGGGCGCTGCTCCTCTTATCGGCTGATCTCACTGATAAATGCAGAGACCAAAGTCCTAGCTAAGATACTTGCTAACTGCTTAGTTAAGGTTATTACGCACCTTGTGCACCTAGACCAAAATGGCTTCATGCCCGGTTTTGGCACTAATCACTGTTTGCGGAGATTACATTTGATAATGGCCAAGAGAAGGGAGTCGATGGGTTTGCACGCCCTACTGCTGTTAGATTTTGAGAAAGCCTCCTACTCTCTTAGTTGGAGGTTCCTATTCCAAGTCCTCCAGAAGGCGTGTTTTGGCTCCCGGTTTCTGGCCTACCTGCATTTATTGTAGTAATCCATTTGGGCCCGGGTGAGAGTCAATGGGAGTCTCTCGAAACTATTCCCAATCCAGAGGAGCACCAGGCAGGGATGTCCCTTATCTCCACTCCTGTTCACACTGACAGTCGAGCCCTTAGCAGAGAGGATGAGGACAGATGCTTTGGTCGAGAACTTTCGGTGGGTGGATCAGCCAGAAGATCGCTGTATTTCTGCATTTATACGCTGACACCACTGGCCTTGCAGTGATCTGGGATAAGACTCTGTTGGCCCCTCTAGATGCATCCGATGGTATGATGCCATGGCAGCCACATCTTCCAATCTGTAGGGATACTGTTAAACATCTGGGAATCCATATTACTACATGCCCCCAGCAACCTTGGATGCGTAATATCTCTCCCTGGCTGATGCAGCTGGATGAGTCGATGGGTCGCCTTGCCTCTCTCCATAACAGGCAGCATCGCCTTCTTTAAAATAACAGCTCTTCCAAAATGTTTATACATACTCCAAAACTCTACTTATGCTGTTCCACAATCCTTCTTCGATAACCTTAAAGCGACCACACAACAATACCTATCATTGTTCAAATGACCCAGAGTGTCTTGGGCCAAATGCACACAAGCTATGTTTGGGAGGGGGCTGGGCACGGCTGACATTCAGCTATCCTACTGGGCCTCTCATCTTACCACTGTTAATGATTGGATGCTTGGGGATGGGGATGACCCATCCTATAGACTAGAACTGAAGTGCTTTTGGGACACCAACCCAATGGATTTCTTATGCCATTCCACTGTGCTCAGACAGACACCTTCCTGAGGTCACTGCATTGGTTTTCATGGTGAAGCACAAAGCACTATCTCATATGTATAAGCAAATTACATTAGAAACTCCCCTTTGGCAGGGCGACCTACCATCAACTGTCAATATGGCTTTGACATTTAAAGCATGGGACTCCACCGGTATTTCCCACCTCAAGGACATTTGGGAAGGAGATTGCATTAAGTCCTTTGCTACCGTAAGCAGCACGTATTGTATGAATATGTCCAAATTTTCCGATTCCTTCAACTGCTTCATATGCTCGAACCCATGCAATCTCAACTTGTACGCCTGGAATATAACCCCTTGGAGTCTAAATTACTTAGAACCTCTAGAAAACGGTGTGATCTCGAGGTTATATTCCTCTTTGATTATCAACTCCCGAGACCCGTTAACCAGTTGCTGGTTAGCTGGTAAACAGACCTTGGTGCACTTGAGGAGGACAAATGGAGGGAGGCCAAGATGGCTTCGCGCACCCTACCTATCTTCTCCTGTCTATGCCTTATCCAGTTTAGTTACTTGCATCACACCTATTATAGCCCTGAAAGGCTATCTAAAATGAGACAGGAGACTTCTTACATTGTACTAGATGCCATGCCGAGAGGGGTATCTTTAAGCATATGACCTGGGACTGTTTCCCTATATAATACCTTACTGAAAAGGGAGTCCATTGCTGCCTTGTCACGGTCACGGGTCAACTGGTGGCTTTGCAACCCAAGGTGGCCCTATTAGGGCTGTGAGAGGAGACTGATGGTAACAGAGCAACTCAAATACTCCTTGGCCTGGGGTACTGATCACCAAAAGAGACATAGAAAGGAATTGGAGGGTCAGAGCTCCGCTGGGAAACAGGACATGGATGACGGTCCTACGTTGGAAAGTTTTGGTTTATACTGCATGGGGATGCCATGGAAATTTGACAATCGTTGGGGAAGGTGGTTGGAATTAGAATGCTATACATGATATGGACACCTTGGGGGGAGAGGAGTTGGCCTAACGGCAAGGGCCGTCGACCTCAAATCTGGGGAGCCGGGTTCGAGTCTCGGCAAGGACGCGCAACATCCTGTGATTCTGGACAAATCACTTAATCTCCCCGTGCCTAACAAAAAAATGAATGTGTCCTCATGTAACGCAACTGGTGCTCATGTAAAGCGCTCTGATACCCGATACCTTCGGGTCAAGTTCGCGCTGTATAAAACTCTGTAAAAAGAGTGGTCATGTCATATGACCACTCATTAGCTACATTAGACACGTATTTTGCCGAACCGAACTCTCAGCACCCAAGAAGTACCTCAAAGCTCCATTGTCTTTCCTTTTCTCTTGAATCTGTACATAGAGGGCCAGATGTACGACGGTTTTTAGCGTGCGCAAACGGCTACATGATAACATGCTAAAAACCTTGGGCCCATGTACAAAACCCATTTTGCGACTCGCTAATCAATTAGCGACTCGCAAAATCGGTTTTGCGACTCGCTATTAGGAAGGGGCATTCCCTTCCTAATAGCGACTCATGAGGCATGTATGAATGTTTTGCAACCGCAATTGCGGTCGCAAAACACTCGCAAATTACCACCTACTTCAAGTAGGTGGTAATGAAATCGCAAAAGGGAAGGGGTCCCCAGGGGACCCTTTCCCCTTTGCAAATGCATGCGAAAACATTTCATTTTTATTTTTTTAAATGCATCCCGTTTTCCTTTAAGGGAAACGGGATGCATTGAAAAAAAAAAACTGCTTTATTGAAAAGCAGTCCCAGACAAGGTGGTCTGCTAATCCCAGCAGGCCACCATCCCTGGGAGGGCCAGCCATTCCCAATGGGGTCGCAAAATTCGAGTGCCTCATTAATATTAATGAGCCTCGCATTTTGCGACCCCATTGGGAATCGCAATCAGTGTCTCTGACACTGTAGTACATAGTAAATTGCGTCTCGCAATCGAGCGCAAATTGCGAGTCGCAATTTACTATGGTCGTACATCTGGCCCAGAACCTCTA
Organism: Calotriton arnoldi; assembly: GCA_963921515.1. Classification (NCBI taxonomy): domain Eukaryota; kingdom Metazoa; phylum Chordata; class Amphibia; order Caudata; family Salamandridae; genus Calotriton; species Calotriton arnoldi. The sequence goes on from CAWUFW010000408.1 coordinate 17,064, forward strand.
ACCACTATTCACCCCAAAATCAGTGAGTGCTCCAGATGTCTCGGGGTCACCATCGACAAGTACCTGAATCTTCTAGCTCACCTGAATAACATAACAGCGAGTGCCCAACTGAAAATCCTAAAACCAATTAAACCATTCATTTTGGATCTGAAACAGATAGTGCAAACTCTCATCATATCTAGGCTGTACTATGGCAAAGACCTTCTTACGGAATTCCCAAGATGCACCTAGCTCCCATGAAGGCAGTCCTACACTCTGCTGCTAGACTTATTTCAGACACAAGGTGTTTCAGTCACATCTCCCCAGTGCTCATAGCCCTGAACTGGCTATCTATCCAACTTAAAAGCCTCTTCGGAATTTCTTGCATTACCCACAAAGCCGTGCATAAGGGCACTCCAGAATACCTGGCTAAGAAACTCAAACCATCTGGTGGTTGCCGTGCCACAAGAAGTGCAAATTCACGCCAGCTACAATGACCAAGATTGAGGAAACAACTATCGCCTGCTCCTTCTCCGGGAAGTGCTCCAAACTTTGGAACTCCACCCCCCAGAGATTCCGACCCACAACTCTTTGAATCTTTTGAAAGAGATCTGAAAGCCCTCTTGTTCTGGAGATACCTTATGAACTAAGAGCTACACTCTTCGCTTTTTCGCAGAGATAAATCTCTCTTATCTTTGACCCACTCCAAAATTACTCCACAAATGTTGTTTTCCTGGTCTCACTCGAAGAGAACTGTATGCTGTATTCCATAATAAGACTGATTTTCGTTTGATCCAAGGTCTTACCCCCCTCCAAACCTACTGAGTAAGCTATATCTCCTCTTGCCCTCCAAGGTAGTCTGCTAGAACTGACCCTGCACTTTCTGAATGCTGTACATATCCAATTACCCTCGCTGTTTTGTGATGGTGATTATGTTACTCTTTTGCTTGTCTATATGTGCTTGTGTTTATTGTATTGTGTGTAACTTGCACTGTTCCATTGTAAAGCTCTCTGACACCCACATGCTATAGTATGCGCATAGACATCTCTTAAATAATTACATAGTGGGAGGTTACGTTCTTGTTCCTTTTTTAGGTCTCGCCTGAAGCAGCGCATGCATTATATACACCCTCACTAGCTAGAGATATTGTATACAACAAGGGGCTTGCAGCCCGCCCATTGTTTAACATTAGTTGGCCTCATTGTCACTCTTATCTGCTGAGTTCTAATTAGGCAGCGTGTGCTGATTTCACTTCCTCTTCTTTTGGGTGGAGCATGGACCAAGTACAGATTGCTTGTTGCATATTTATATAGCGCGAACTCGACCCGAAGGTATTGGAGCGCTTTACATGAGCACCGTATTTACATTACACATTCAGGCACGGGGAGATTAAGTGATTTGCCCAGAATCACAGGATGTGGACGCGACCCCGAGGCTCGAACCCTGGTTTCCAGCACCAAAGTCGGCAGTCTAGCCGACGGACCACATCCTCTCCCCTGAGTTCGATTGCTGTCCTTCCGCTGATCATGCTGTGATTGAGGCACTACTTTTATTTATCTTCTTCCCAGTAACCCTTGTTGAACCTCTTGCCATTTGTAGCTGTGTTTTACCATACCGCAGGCACTTAAAACTAGCACCTTTCTCCTTTGAAATGGATTTTTATTATGACAACAGACGATGTCTGCTTGCAAATGTATTCTCACTCACACATGGACATGGGTGCAATTTCTTTCTTTATGTGATAGGATTTTTTTGCCAGAGGACATATTTTTTTTCTTTTTCATGCAAGGGGAGATTAAATGGTTTGTTCAGAATCATAGGGGTGTTGATCCGAGGCCTAATTAGCATTGGAAAAGCTAATAGGTCTCGCCTTTGATGCTATTAGCTCTGCCATTGGATTCTGTTCTTGCTGTACAGCATGTGCATTGTCGACTTTAGCAATGATCTGTAGAACTGGTGTATAGCAGTATGGCTGCTATTCAGCATGGCTTAAAATAATAATAAAAAAGGGACTATGATGCATCCAGCGCTAACACACTTTAAAAAAATGTGCATTAGCCCTGGCTGCCTGTTCGCACTTTTTAAAATTGCTTTCAGGTACACTGCAAAGCATACACGCTGCTATACAGCAGGGCTACAAAACATTGACAAAGCCAATAGGTCTCACAGGCGAGACCTATTGGCTTTGCCAATGCTTGTCTGATATATGCCTCTTATTTCTTAGGAAAAGGACATCATCGCTAAAGAGTTGTATAACTCCCCTGTAGTTGGTGCACCAGACTTGAGTTTAAAGTTCAAAGATCATTGCCTAGAACTTGCTCCTCGTCTCACCTCACAACACGTGGAGTCGGGCTGCAGGCATCTTTCGGAGATCTGAGCGGTTGAGACTCTGCATCGTCCTTTTCTAAACTGATCCAATCTGGGGACATCAAAGATGACAGAGGTTAATCTTCAACGTCAGAAGAGGTATCCCAATAACTGGATACGAGATACAACAATTACCAAACAAGGGTTTGAAGCCCATAAGATGGAAAGGTTACTTAACTGAAAAACCAGCTCTGAAGCTTGGACATCTCTTCAATGCAGATATTCGTGCTACAAATTCTAGACATACTGGATGGAGGATCACAAACACTGACCATGTTTATTGTGGCTTTTTAGTCCAATGTCACTAGAAAGAAGTGTTTGAGAAAACTCCTGAATAGCAAAGTTATTCCCAAAATGGCCCTTGGTGTTATAGTAGATCTATTTATGATGCCAACACAGTAGGCCCTCCTCCATCCCAGAGATCTAGTGTTACAGGTAAGTAACTCTTCCATCTCCAGTATGACATTTTCTCCAGACTCGCATGAAAGATGTGAAGAGATTTCAGGGACGAGGTGCAAAGATTGTAAGTTGCAGTGCACTGCAGAACAAAGGTACAATTGGAGAACTTGCACATGTAGAGATAGAGATAGTGGCATCAGATTGCTTCCATGGGTCAGTAGCTGGTGGCTCACAAAGTGTAGTCGATCGTGATGGACCAATTCCACTTGCAGAATAGTTTTCATTTCTCAGGGAAGGTGCAAACCTTAACAATCACCGCTTTATGACTTCTCGCATAAGTTAATGAGCTTGTAGTTCCCAAACCTTGGAACATCCACTCACTAGTGCTATGCGAAAAAACACTCACTGACCATGAGTGCAAAAGGTTTATAGTGAACTCCTTCTATTTTCAATTTAAGGGAGGAACAAGATTGGCTCCTATTGTGGGGTGGAAGTGAGAGAAGAATGTTCTGACCAGACTTGGGAAATGACTCATCTTAGCAGATAGCGACAGATCCAGAAACCAACAGTGTGATATTTCTCAATGATTGATCCACACTCAAAGGCCACAGTTTAAGTAAGACATGAGCGGTAATACTGCAAGGATAGGTCAAAATAGAAACCTCTTTCAGCAACATACAGAGACCAGATAAGGCTGAGACCTTTAACACATCCTGGACACCCCAGCATGCACAGCTTAAAATGGTTCTTGTTCATTTTTAAACTTTCTTTGGCACTGCCCCACAGGTATGACCAATCTGGAAGTCTACCATTGGCTGCCTGGCAGGGATCCATATTACGTGGACCCATCTGTGCCTACCATTGAATGGGATACATCTTCAGTGAAGTGTACAAGACTAGGCCCTGGACTGCAAGCTAACCAGCCTAGCAAGGAATAGATGCTTTAGGTGCATTTGTTGAGGCGCCCAAACTAAGAAGATACTGCCTTGAAGTTCATTTTGTTAGTGGTCGGTTTATTGGTCGCCATTTTTTAACCAATTTCTTGACAGTGCGCAGGCTGCTCAAATGCACCAAGGGTCAGTCAGGATAAGAACTGAAAGGTGCTGGAAGTGTTGCAGGCACTTTCCGCTCCTATAACAAATGTGCTTACTACCCCTCTTAGAACTATCCCAGGCTGAGCCGGGGGCTAGTTTTTGCTGATTCAGTGCCTTTGGCACCCAGCACGATCTTTGGGAAATGATGTCATGGACAATGCAGCATCCCTGATGAGTCACTCATTGTAATGTTTGTTGTTGTTATAACCTAATTTTGATTGAAAAACAATGCTAATGCCTCTGAGATTCACTTCACTGTCCATGTGAGAGACAAGGTCTTAGAAGATTCCATAGCTGCCAATTTTGAGCAAATTAAAAGAACATGTATTACAGACTGAACACAACTGGATGGAGAATGATAGCACCAACCACCTTCTCTCTGACGTCATCATACTCCGAGATTCCATGCAATCGGGATCTTTGGCTTCAACAGTATCTCGGATAAAACTGCGTTTCACCTTCTGGCTCAGATTGTCAGGCTGCAAATAACCCTTTTATCTTCTCATAATGAACGCAGTGACAAGAATCATGCTCAAAGCTCAGTTAAACAATTGTTTTTTTCACACTGTCTTTAAATTGCAATCAGTTCTGCCAAGCGGTACCACCAATTTCAGGTTTCCCAGAAGACACTTGGCGGGTTGACAAAAGATATTTCAAGATTATGTGGTTGATATCTCTAACTCAACAAAAATCTGAATACCGAGCAATTTAAGGTTGATAACGCAGCTGTTATAAGTGTGCGAATCCCTCTATGGTAAGACACCCATACCCAATTCAATGCGCATGGATCTTATAGAGATTCTCTCAGAAGGATAGATATGACCTCCTTAAGATCGCTTTGATTCTTTCAAAATGAGACCTAGCCAACTAGGTTAGGCCCTCCATGCCATACGACAACACCAGCGGAATAATTGCTACATATCACATTATTAACACTTCAGATTTTTCACGCCTAAACTTGGAAAATAAAGAAAGGAGACATGATCCACTGGAAAGAGCAGATGCTACCTGTTGATTCGCCTGTGTCCACCAAGACAAATTAGATGAAAATGGATTGCAGGATATGAATATTCCTTCTATGGCTATCAGAGAAGCAAAGCATGCCTTTTTTTTTTTTTTAGACATTATCATTATTATAGATTTTTGGATATTTACTTTCTACCTATTTTACCATATGGGGATTTGCAACAGAGTGGATTTCCATTACAATCCAACTCATGCACGATAGATGAATACCAAACCATCAATATACACTTTAAGGGAAATCTCGTGACAACCGAACTTTGGTGAGAAGGAATGCACTTGGCGGAAATAAAATAGCAAATTAGAAAATATAAGTAAACCAACCTCTGTGCTGTTGTTTTTTCTACCTCTAATTTTTGGGTAAGTTTAATAATAAGGTGTAATCTAGTGGTGAACAATTAGATTGAAACCTTCACTGCTCTGTAGAAATAATATGGTTGTCAATGGCCCACTCCTGGAGAGAAATAGATTAGGTTTAGCAGATGATTTGCCAGAAGAATCAATCAGTATTCCCTATTTATACATTTGAAACCTAAACGTTCCCCCCTCCAGGAAGAGGATATTTGAACTTGAGTAATACAGGCTAAAAATGGACTTAATTGCTGGTTGGTGGGCAGAAGACCATTGATGCCTCTCATAGTACAGTCAGCAGAGGTGCGCATTCTGTCTAATTATTACTCAAATTGGGCACACATTTATAAATTCCATTTTATTTCTTTCAGACAGTGAAATAAGCAATACACTGAAAAACCTTCTGGGACGTTGTGTTGGGATTTTCAATAGCTGATGGTCGCTGTCAGGCTGGGAAATCACCTTTAATTCCATATAATTATGATACAGTTATAACTAAGAAAAATACTATTGATGATGGAAAGTCGAGCATTCGACACCAAATGGATATTTTTGGGGTATCACCTGGTAGGCAGCTGCTTCGCCGTGCTATATTCCACAATTGAGCCCAAAATCACAGCGCAATCAAGTTTTATATGAAGTGTGGTGGATAACACTTTGAGAGCTCCGACACCAAACTCAACCAAGAAAAGGAAGATCCATTTTTGTCTGATTTGCCACTCTATACATTTATGCATTAAAATGACCAACAAATATAGACCGTGATGTAGGATTGATTATCAAGCTGAGTCTGTTGCATCAATGACAATGCCTTTAGAAATCTGTTTCAATAATGCATTCTAAGGGGAATGCATAAATTACACAGAGTAAATTCAGTTAGAACAGCATCAATAGGACAGAAAAATATTTACAAGACCATTGATTGCTGCAAGGATGTATCAACTGAGTGCCAATACCATCTATTTCATCACCACCTTTCCATCCTTTGTATATTCTGCCTACAAAGCGATACCTGTTTAAAACAAGCATTGGCATAGCCAATAGGTCTCGCCTTTGGGACCTTATAAGTGTTTAGCCATGCAACAGTTAATGTTGTTGCAGTAAGGATATTGTGCTGCATAACTAAATACTTATAAGGTCCCAAATGCGAGACCTATTGGCTATGCCAATGCTTGTTTGTATTGGGCCATAGTTACATTTGCATAAGGTAAGGGGGCGTGTACGGCCTCCTTGAACATTGTGTTTGCAGTACCACTGTTTACAGACAATGTTTTGGGTCAAGATGTTATTTGTACCATAATGAATAGCTGATCACTGCTTCTCTGACTTTTAGTATTTACTCTAAGTATGTGCAGGATAACTTACTGTAGGCTGTTGCTGTATAACGACTGTAATTACTCTGCGCTATGACTGTACCTTTAAAGCTGATGCATTGTTTGTTGATATGCAAAATGATAATAAAGTAAAAAATAAAAAAAAGTGTCAGTATGCGATCATGAGGACAACTCCGATCCCACATCTCAATCCGCTGAAACCTTATTGGGTAGCCAGCAAAATCATCAGCACAATTTAACCATTTCAAACAAGGAACTAGAGTGACTTCAAGTTAGCAGACAAAGAACAAAGCGTCCCATAGCGCGCAGAAATCACAGCTACCTCTGCTCTTACAATCGCTGATGCGATAATAGTGCATCTGATTATAACTCATCAGGATGCTTCAACCTCCCCTTAAAAGGCTAACTGGTGCCAATATAGAATGCGATGCCCCAGCTGAATCTAAAAATGTAAACATTTTACAATTGATTTGACATCACTATAAGCTACAAAACCACCCTTGAGTGTTACATCAACACTTAACATCTTGCCACACACAGAGGGCCCCACCCCAAGTGCCCCGCTATGTAGTCTTCTTTACGAAACACAATTACAAGAACGCCTTACGTCAGACTTGCATAAGCAAAATACACCTACATTAGCCACACCCACTTCGATACAGATCTTATACCATTATATCAATCCCAATATCTTGGGAGCTAAAGGTCAATTATTTAATAACATGGTTAGGCCTACTCAATACAAGTAAAATCTGTCAAAATGGAAACATAAAATAGAAGACACTACTTCCCATTTTTGCAATTACAAACCAGAATCCTTGGCACATTTTATGCTGCTGTCCTGCTTTTTACAATGGCTCGAAAACCTTCTACTCCCACACTTTAGAAGGCTTGAGACCCACATTGGACAAGAGGCAATACTGATATGTTTTCATTGTACTCAAGGCCAACTGCTAAGGGGCTTTGTGAGAATGATGCCGATCATGGACAAACTAAAACAACCGTAGAGATTTGTAATGTTACTGATTTTATAATTCTTTCAAATAATGATTTATATTTTTATTTCATGATTAGCTTATTAACAGTACTGTAGGCTTCTTTCTCATTTAAGAAATTTGATGAAATTATAATTTTTTAAAGATATACAAACTGTATGATACAGTTTGTGAATTTTATGTATTTATTTTTGTGTTACTCAGATCATGTGGTTATATACTCAATGGTTTTAATTAACTTATTTTTACTCTGCCCTACATTCCAAGGTCCCCAGCAAAAGTCCTCTTCCTTTATGCAGCTGAAAATTCACATAAAGGAGCTGTTGGTTTATAAGTGAATTACTTTCATAGTAGCGGGAGATTTTTTTTTTTTTTAAAACAGTAAAAAAAACAGTAAAAAAATTAAAAATTAATGAGGAAACGAAGGAGGGCGAAAGATAAACACACATTTGGTTGCCTCCATATCTTCCATATGATAGTCAGGATTTCGACCCCTTATCACTTGATTCGAGCACCACAGCCTTTTAGGAAATCGGATGCTAATACTTTACTTTTACTTCTTTTTATTCAAGTTTCTAAGCTAATGCACTGTCAAAGCAAGGGTTACCATCCACTCACTACAGGCTCACGAGAAGGTGGTCTCCTTTATATCTCTATCCTGCTTGTGAAAATGTGCCCCTTGGAAATCACTAATCTACAGTACCAAGTTCATCTTTTCGACTGCAGATGGGATCTTCTAGCCTATTGAACCTACAAGCTTTGCAGACCTTGTCCAAATCAAAGCATGGCCCTCACATACGTGGGAACAAACCACACCTTCAACAGGCCTTCCAAAACAAAGCAGCAATTTTCAATTCACCTGCGACCTCCCTTACCAGGGCATCCCAATTAGCTGATTAAATTGTCAATAAGTTCATTTTCCAACAGCAATTTACACTGGATTCTTTCATTTCGCTTTGATTTTCCTGACACTTATTTTCTGAGAAGGAATCAAATCACTTCTGCTGCACACTTTATTTAATATTGCTTTCTGAGCTTCACTTGCTGGACACCAACTGCTTCAGCAACCACTCACAAATTAAACTGCCCAGGTATGGACAGCTCAATTAATTAGGTGTCAACTAAGTAGGAGTCCTGGCATCGCTCACAGACTAGTACACATTGCGACACTGCTTACAGTCATTTTTATATAGAATACTTTTGCCATCAACTCCCAAAGTAAAAAAAAAGTCGTCAGTGATAAGTCTGTATATCTCCATCCACTTTTCATTCATTCGATTAAGCCATTAGCTTCTGGGCTGTATCAATACGGTCAGATGTTTGCTGATGTACTTATGTGCGAAACAAACAAGTAATCTCTTGCGAAATAAAATGTGCCCATCACCGTTTCTCTTGGAAAGTCTACTTCACAAGTAAATACCTTCCTCGAAAAAGCAATGGCAAAGTCAGTAGGTCGCTCAGAAGCAATACAGAGGGGGGGCGGGGTAAGCTGCCAACCAACCAACAGAAGGGAGTGCAGAGAGACGCCAAAGCAACACGGGACGCTGCACCAACAACAAAGGGGGAAGGGGATAATGGTGAATTAACAGGATGCATAGGGAAGATGAGGGAGGGTGGGGAGGACGCGTAAGCAAGATGGGGAAGGGCAGGGGTTGGGCAAAGCAACACGGAGGGGAAGCACAACGGGAGAGAGAAGAAGGGCATGGGTTGAGGGGAAGCCACATGGAGGGCTTGGGGAAGCAATAGGGAGAGGCATACTAGCAAGCGCAACAGGGAGGAAGCACAAGAGTGATAAAGAGCAACACAGAGTGCAGGGGGAGAGAAGTACACGAGGGAGAGCACTCAAAACACATGTACTCTCGTGAAATGCTCAAAACAAAAGTAACAAGCATTGGCCGCGCGGCCGTAAAAGCAACGCCGCCGCGGCCGCTAAATGAAATAATAAAAAAAACTAGCACAAGCGCGCGCCTCGCGCGGCAGCAGGGGGAGGGGCCTGCGCGATTCCCTTGCGGGAGCGTGCAGCAAGGCGCGATGATTGCGACCATATGGCGCCACCATATGGCGCCGCGCGCTCCCGCAAGGGAATGCCAGACGTGCACGCGTTGCCATTGCAAGCAATGCAACGCGTGCACGTTTTTGCCCCCAAAGCTGTGCCGATCGCTAAAGGTCTCTCCTATGCAGCGCATGCGCGCTGCGTAGGCGAGACCTAAAAAAATCAAATAGTTGAAAGAAAAACGTCAACTAATCAGATTTTGTGTAGACAAAAGATATAGGTATTTTAAATATGATTAGTAACTGGGTTTCAATAAAAACCACGGCCATTCCGTTATGTTCCAGCTCAAAAACGGAATTGTTAGGCTAAGAATAGTCACTCATTTTTAGGTCTCGACTATCAGACACCGATATCTGTCTAGTGCAAAAGACCTTTTGTGGGTTGTACCAAGATCTTACAGTGGGCGTAGAGCCAGCCCATTGCTTTCATTGGTGGGCTTTGCTGTCACTCTCATTTGCTAGCTTATTATTCAATGGCTTTCCTGCCTCCTCCTTCCTCGCCCTGTATTTGTCCCTCCTCTGCAGCATGGCCATTTCACCATCCTTTTGATGGGCTAACCTGTATCCTTCCACTGGTCACTTTAAGGAACTACATTTTTTTCTTTTTTGGTAAGGACTCCAAGAAAGTGCATGTGTTTTCTAGCTCTCAACCCCTGGTGCTTCTCTGCCGCCAAGTACCCTACCAGCTGTCTATGTTGCTTTCTCCCTCACATGCTACTTTTCCCCTCCTCCCCCAACATGGCTTTATTTTTATTTTACCCTCCTAGTCCCTGTTGCTCCCCCACACTGTGCAGACATTTTTGTTTTCTTTGTTTTGGAGGGCAGCTGCTATTTGCTGCCACATACTCCGCTTCACACACTTAATATTTTATTTGTTTAATCTACTGATCTAGGTTGAATCCATCTTCTTAGATTTGTCAATAAAAAAGAAAATGTTATGCTATGTTAAAAGCACCTGTAGAGCGCATAGCTGCCTCAACAACGGGACTTCCCAGCACTAACCTCACAGCAAATGGTACAGGAACAATACATACACCAAGGGAAATAGATGAGGAGAAGGGAAGCTAGTTTGAGAAGAGAAAAAGTCTTGAACGATTTCCTTAAGCACAAATGGTTCTGAGTTGTTCTGAGAGAGAGGCAGTTTATTCCATAGGACAGGGCCCAAGACTCAGCAGGAGATTCCTCCTGTTCTTACCCTCTGAACCTGAGGAACAATGGCCAAGTTAAGATCGGCAGACCGAAGAGGTCTGGATGGCAGGTACCGGGACATACGGTCGGCAAAGATGGGGGCCCTCTGGGAGTGAAGGATCTTATGAGCAATGCATAGGGTCTTAAACTGTACACGCTTGTCCACAGGAAGCCGGTGGAGCTTCTAGAGGAGCCCGGTGGTGGAGCAAAATTTTGGGAGAGAGAGGGGCAGCCTCGCAGCAGCATTTTGGGCAATCTGAAGTCTTTTCATGACTGCTTTGTCTGCTCCTAGGTACAGGACATTGCAATAGTCTACACGGGACAGGATTAGGGCTTGAACAAAGGTCTGCCTAGTTTGGGAGTCAAAAAAGGCAACAATGGGTTTAAAAGACCAAAGCAGGTCCCTGTCAGTGATTTGGCTTGGGCCTCGTAGGCAAGAGTGTCGTCCATCCATACTCCTGGGTTCTTAATGACCAGTTTGGGCTTGGGGGGGTGGTCCAAGGGTGACCGGCCACCAGTGGTCTCCCCAAGTGTGAGCGTGTTTGCCTAACAGAAGTATCTCAGTTTTGTTGCCATTTAGTCTTAAGTCAGTAGTTATTCATTCACTTAGCAACAGCAAGCATTCCTTTCTGAAAACTGGCCATGTCTTGTGTTGCGTTCTCTGAAAATGAAAGAATGAGCTGGTTATCATCTGCATATGATACCAGTGAGAGCCTGAATGATTTTACAACCTGCGCAAGTGGTTGGATACAGATATTAAAATAAGGTAGGGCTCAGTGTAAATGGTATTCACATCTTTCTTGTGGGACGTACACATGTGGTAAAGCATACAAAAGCACATACGTCATAACGCATGCACGTGCCTCCAGAATGACATGACCAGCAATAGCAGCTGCATTATCGCCCTTTCAATGCTTGTTTTTGAGGAGGTGGTGCTAAACTGTTGCTCTAATTTATCTCCAATTAGTTGCTTCATTTTCAGATCAATTTTGCGTGCGTTGAATTTGATCAATGGTATCTGAATAAGCCCTCTTCTTGGCCATACAATATTGTAGCTGCAAGGATGATATCAGAAATTGTAAGAGCTGTGCCATTGGGAGTCTCAAACTTTGGGCCTACAGAGGAGTTGAAATTGGAAGAACAAGCAGGGGTCCCACTGTTATGCACCATAATCAGACAGTAGATTTGTATCCACTGTCATCAACTTCAGAACTGGTTCAGGGTGGAACTCCTGTCAAGTGTTCTTTCCAGGCTGCTCTCCAGACACAGCCTTTGTATAAAGTGATGCTTCTTCTAGCAGGATTCTCCCCACCCTGCAGCACCCACAACAGAGGCACAAAATGGTGTGTGATTTCTACACACCTAACCTCCATCTTGTGCAAAGGCCTAGCATGGGGTATCCAAAATGCATCACACAGTCCCCCATTACGATGGCTCACTCAGACATACCATGCATGCGCCACGCTGGCTTCACACACATAAATGCAGAATGTCAGCACTAGGAAGCAGGAAAGCACATAGAAGCAGAACTTTATATGGAGGGTCAGTAGGCCTCCACGTTATTGACACGGATAAAAATATCTGGTCAACAATAGACTCACAACACAGGGTACGCTGCCACCACTGCTCTATGTTCAAAACTCACAACAGGGACAGCAGTCCTCTGTCTGTCAATGACGGTGCTCTTGGTGCACCCCTCCAGGGTCACAGGACAACTCTGGGATCTTATGCATGTTAAGGGAGAGGCCTGGGCCACTGCACACACATTAGAGTAGCATGACAGCAGAACAAAATAAAAAAACAGGATACCACACACATGAAGCAAGGCACTTAGGGCAGGGGAATACAACTGTATACCATGCAGGGGACATTCCATTCCCAGTAGTATTTTTTTCTTTGCTAATCTGGAACAGCACTGACAAAAAGTTGTCAGGATGAATTCTAGGACCTAAGTAGTGGAGGCCGTGGACAACCAGCTCTTGGGGGCTGGCATACATTCAAAGGGTCAAGAACAGACAGTACCGGGTCAAGGCCAGTAGAAGGGGCACAGCCCTTCTGGTCACTATGAACAGACTATGGACTAGCAAGATAGTGCCTGACAACTGTCCCCTTGTGTTGCTCCCGGTCTCTCTTAGTTTGTCATAGTTTTGTTTTTCACCACTTTTGTTAGGTTAATCCCTTTCCTGTTTTGAGCTTCTCTTTTCCATTGGTTTTCTTACCTCTTTTGCTGCCTGATTTCTGTGCTTCATTATGTTTGGTTGTTTGATCCCATCACTATTACAGCATCTGGGTGTTTCCTGGTGCCTTCGGTGCTCAATTCCGCCATCTCCTTGGAAGTATTCGTTGAGTCCCACTGTCTTCCTTGTCTATCATTTCATGTGTGATTATATTGTCATTGTGTCGCTTGTTCTTACAGGCCTTCAGCCAGTTTCTGAGACTAGCCACCCACTCCAGGAGTGCAGAAGGAATCGTCTGTTACTGGTCCTCGCTAATGCGGTATGTTTCTCTCTCACCTTCCCTAACTCTACACTCCTCTTAACGGATTATCCTTTGGGCTAAAAATGCGGTCCACCAGCCAATTGTTTTATGTAGGCGGCCTTAGGATTAATCACGGCAGAGACTACTCTGTCTCCACTGTGATTAATTTCCTCCCATGGCCCTACGGAGTAAGGGCTGTTTGAGGATGACCTGCCATTCCACCCACTTCATTTAGATGTGCGGAATTATAGGTGAGTTTTCACCGCCTGTCACCGCCAGGAAAACCCTGATGATAAGGGTCAGTGAAAACTTCTAAATGCTCTTATCGCCATGGGAGATGGCTGCCATGGAGAGTGAGCATTTTATTTTTTATTTTGAAAAAGAAAATCCAGTTTGGGTACTTTCTTTTTGAAAATAAAAAAGTATACAATTTGGTGCAGGGCTCCCTCCCGCTAATGGAGCCCGGTACCAAACAGGAAAATGCATTGACAGGAACCGCCGTGATGGCGGTTCCTGTCAATGCTTTATAAATGACCGGCAGCTTGCCGGTCATTTATAAATTTGGCAGGCAGAGTAGTCTGAGTCTGGCGGACATAAAGTACTGCTCTAGGCTAACAGAGTTTACTCCATCCCCCAACATCAGAATCGGGCTCAATATCTCCGATGTGAAAACCTTTTATCAAAGAAAGGTGGTGACGGGTAGAACTGATGAAGCTGCTGCGGCCGCGCTCGACAATGACTTGGGAAAAGAATTAAAAGATGCTTTGGCATTAGAAGTTTATCGACCAACCATGATGGAAGCATAAATTGAATTATTGCTTGAGATTGAAGCCTAACAGCAACATCGGAAGAATGAAAGAAGAGGATGGGTCCGCCTTCGTTGCTCGAAAAAAATAATGTTTCTTCATTATCAGTGGGAAATGTAGAGAACCTACTCAGATTAGGAATCTAAAAAGGCACACAACCAAAGAAGAGAAGAATTGATGTCGCAGAGAGGGGCTCTGCCTTTATTCTGGTAAATCAGAACATTTTGTAAGAAGCTGCCCCCAGTTGCAGGAAAACTCCTGGCTCCGTCCTCGACTCGCCAACCCAGAGAAGCTGTTCTTTGCCAAAAGAGTTTTCACCTTCACAAGCACATTTTAATTTACCAGTTGAATTTAAGACACTTACTGGGCCATACACCCTTTTGCCTCTAATTGACTGTGGAGCATCTGGTTGTTTTATGGACTATAAATTCCAAAAGATGGCCAAAATACCTGTGCAGAACATGACATGCACAGAAACCGTTCAAGAAATAGATGGAAAACCCTTGACCTCTGGAGATATATTATAAGCTACTCTACATCTTGTAATGGTACGTGCTGAAGGGCATGTAGAGTCCTTGACTTTCAATGTAACTGATAATCCATTGTTTGCCATTGTGCTGGGGACATTGTGGTTGCCATAGTCCTACTATCAATTGGAAGCCCCACATCATCTCGTTCTCATCTCAATTTTGTCAGGAGGAATACTTTCTGAGAAGATGTCTTCAAAAATAGCAAAACCTCATGTCTGGCATTGTTTCCTGCCCTCCCCAAGCTCCATCATGGCTTTGTTGATGTCTATAATAAACCTCAAGCTGACTCACTACCACCCCCTAAGTAATTTGATTTCTCCATTAATTTGATTTAAGGGCCTATCATAGAAGGATTTATACATGGACCATCAAGGAAGACCAAGTACTTAAGGAATATCTTGACGAAAACCTTAAGAAAGGTTCATCAGGCATTCGGCTACTACAACTGGAGCCTCCATCTTTTTATTCCTGATTCTGAGGGGACTTACAGACCGCGAATTGATTACTGTGAACTTGACAACATCATTGTTTGCAACCGGTATAAATTACCCTTAATCTCAGTTCAAATTAATCAAATCAAGATCTTTACAAAGTTGGATCTGCATGAGGGATACAATCCCGTACAGATCAGAGTAGGCAATGAGTGGGAAACTACCTTTAACACCAGGTATGGCCATTTTGAGTATATGTCCATGCTTTTCGGTCTAAGTAACACTTCAACCCCATTCCAACACTTAGTAAATGACATCTTTAGGGATATCTTAAATCAATATGTAGTGAGTTATCATGATGATACCCTGAAATTTTCAACTCTGTCCAACAATATCGAAGACATGTCAAAGAGGTGTTATCTCACTTCCAGAAGCATTGACTGGACGCACAATTAGAGACGTGAATTTGAGATGAATCCAGTCAGTTTTTTGTGCTTTGCTGTATCTGTACTTGGCATCCAGATAGATCCCTGCAAAGTTAAAGCAGTTTTGGACTGGGCTCACCAAACAGTGTGAAAGAGATCCAAAATTTCTTGGGCTATGCCATCTTCTATAGACAATGTATTCCTTTATTTCGCAAGAATTGTATTACCCCTCTCTCATCTTGTAAAGGCAGGGATCAAGTTCCAGTGGGACTGTGAACAAGAAAAGCATTTCAACAATGAAATAATTTGTTTACAACTGCACCTATGCTTTGGTATCTTGATAATGAACTCCCATGCATAGTAGAGACTGATGCTTCAGCTTAAACCATTGGAGCCATCTTGTCCCAAAGACATCCAGTGACAGAAGAATTACATCCTATTGCCTTGTTCCCCAGAGCGCTCTCTTCAACAGAAAGAAACTACATCATCTATGAGAATTACTGGCAATAAAATAGAGGCATTTAGTCAATGACATCTTTATCTGGAAGGGGCAAAGCATAAAATCCCCATCTGGACTGACCATAAGAACCTGGTGTTTGTAAACTCTAAGCGGTGCAGTAACGCCAGACATGCCAGATGGACACTCTTCTTCTCCTGGTTTTATTATGACATCTCTTATCGTGCAGGGAAGAGACATTGAACATTTGATGCCTTATCCTCTCCCGCAGCCGTAGAAGAAGAACTAGAGGAAGATTTACCTATTTTGGCACTACAAGCTGGTGGTCTTACTGCGGAATACCTTCTTCTACAAATTCAGAAAGGACAGAATCAGCTTATCAGAGATGACTGGGTGCTAGAACATCGAAGCCATTGAATGATAAAACAGGATTTGTTATGCCATGAGAATAGACTTTTTATTCTCACAGACACCCTCAGAGACCTCGCCCTGTCAGAAGGAATCCTGAGCAGCAGTGAGGCTGGCCAGTGGCAGCCCCATTTTACAGAGGAGCATTCTTGGAAAGGTTTCTAACCCTCTGTACTGTAATGAGCTAAGTAGTAATGAGAGTGGTAAATGTAGATTACTGCACGCTCTTCCTTTCTCAGCTGTCAGGCATTAACTCTACTACTGGCACCTAAACCTTGTGTAAGTGAAGCCAACCTGGACACTGAATACACTTGTGGGAACGACTTTCCCAATAACAGGTGTTGTATCAGTCATTGATATCACCAAACAGTATAACTAAGATACAGTGATCAATCTTCTCATGAAGCTATGGGTAGGCACACGATGGCCAGCCCACCTCTGATTGGAAATGAGCCTCAATGTAAAACTGTCTCCAATATTAGGTTACTGATCTTTTTTTATTTATTTACATGTTCTGCAGCTCCAACGCAAATTCTCTTTTATTTCATACCTGATACATTGTGCAAAACCTCATAATGCCCTTCCATATGTTTTCTTGCCAACTCATTCTTTCTACCATCTCAAAATGGGGAACTGAACAGCCGTATTATAAGAGGAATCCTGCACCAAGCATTAGATATTTTTATTTATTTCACAGTATAGTGTCCATGAGGGTGGGTAACCAGAACAGAACAAGCATTGGCATAGCCAATAGGTCTCGCGTTTAGGTCCTCATAAGTGTTTAGCCAGAGCTATTGGCTCTGGCAATGTTTTTAAGATTTTTTGTAGAGCAGTGTGGCTGCTGTGCCCTCATGTTAAAAAGTTGCAATAAAAAGTGTTATAAGTATTTTTGTTACTGTAGATATAAAACAGAAGATATTATGTACAACTAAATGACCCTATTAAAAAAAGCATTTACAATGCAATCGGTCTTGCATTTGTGAAAGTTAGACCTATTGGCGTTGTAAATGACAATGTTTTTTTATTTTTGTTTGGATTGGAATGAGGATTTAGGGACGACATGGAGAGAGTAAGTGACGGGCGAAGCTGAAACCGATCAGAAACAAAAACAAATGTAAATCAATGCCAGCCATTTTAATGCTTTACCACACATTGAGCATGTATCCTGCATGGCTAATAAGGGAAGCTTTATAGCGTAACTTATTGAGTATAAAATAGCCTGCATCAAAGTCAGGGTAGCTGCCAAAAAGCTCCTTGTGGCTGCCATCTCATTAGCACTGCAGACTTCAAAGGCTGCACTGCAACACAAGCATTTAGTTCTGCATAGTTACTTCACCAGGGCCATCATGAACACGGGAAATGTCATTTGTAACACATATATTTTGAATGGAAAGACCTGCAGATGAAAAACCAAACTATGATTTGTCTGAAGAAACATCCAGAAGAAACAAGCAACAGTTTATTTAACACGTGTTACAGGTCGCACTGCAACGCCGAAATATCTTGCCCCAAGCCATAGCAAACTCAGTCAGACACAAACTTTACAAACGAAAGAATTACTGGAATAACCGAAGTCGTGAATGTAATCCTAAATCCTATGGGCTAAATACATGCAGTCGATGTTACGCATATTTTTTATCTTACTACGCAGCCACCCTTATACTGAGGTTATAATGACAGCTACCAGCACACGTAATAATTCAATCAAATAGATGTAAGTAAAACAATGCTGCATTTAGCAGCCCACTGAGGATAAGCACGAGGAGGGCAACAAATAAATTAGATACGCTCTTACACCATGGGGCCACCCGCCCTAGCAAAGATGGGGCTATGAGAGAAACTTTTGAGCAAGAGACAATGATCTAGCCAGTAAGAAACTGTGGTTCCCTGTTGAGCTGTGATAGCGGTTTCCGCATCCACGGGAGCACGTAGAACATTATGTCCGCTCACAGCTTCAATCTTTGCCACAATAGTTGTCTTGCGCCTTCGTCCAGTAATAGAGCGAAGGAGGAAAACACGGGACTGAAGCCTAAAACCAGAGCGTGGACAATGTGACACCATCCAAGCCCTCCCAAGCCCCCTCATGCCGAAGCATGGCCTGGACGTCCATTGTGGGACCATTAACACACCGACAGGGGTCAGCGCGTGGTAACATTCACTCGCTGTACAGCCTAGCAGTAAAAGCGCCATTATTTCCGCTGGGTGCCGGGCAAACAGAAAATAAACAAAAAAATTACCAAAGCTTAGCGCAATTTTGAGCACTGAGGACGTGGGCAACATAGACTTGGATTGGCAGCAAGCCTGCCGCCACTTTCACGTGATGTTTAAAAAATCAAATAGCCTTGGAAAAAACGGACAATATATATATATATGTGTGTGTATATATATGCACATATATACACACAGCCACAACACTCACGCACAAAGCTAAAGACAACAGCAGTGTGAGCTTCACTAGTCTTGGAGCATCTCACTAACATACATGTCTCAAAGTGGGTAAACAGTATGTCAAGGCAGCTGGAGAGCACATGGACTCTTAGCGATACAGAAGGAAACAAAATAAAACAGATATTAAAAAATACAGTAAGCCTTGCTTTGTTGACCTACCTGCTTTGACAATGCTTTCTGCCAATGTTGTGCAGCATCGGAAGTGCGCGCGCGAAAGTGAAAGCAATGAAGCTGACGAGGAGGGAGTGGGAGAAGGGAGGGGGGAGGGGATTCACGCGCGCACTGTAAGGCTTAATGAGCCATTACAGAAAGCCAGATGGCAGCTGTGCACGTCGCGCGCGCAACAGCAAGCTGGTGGCCGGAAAAAGCCTCTGGGTAGCACTTTTAAAACCCAGTTACTAAATGTCTCGCCAGAGCAGCACATGCGCTGGCTCAGGCGAAACCTAAAAACCGGGGTCAGATTTTGTAGAGCACATGCCTAAAACTACAACATGGTTTCACAATCGAGCATGGTGGCCTACAGCCCTCTTTCACAGTCCATGGTTAATCATTTCATATAAAGGAATAACTCCAGGGAAACAAGCTTGCTTACCGTACAGCCGCTCCCGTGTCCCACGCCGGTCTCTGGGGATCTGTACTTTCATCCGGCCACGGATGGAGCCCGTATCCTCTCCGCGGTGGGAGAGGAAGGTCTCAAACTGCTGCGGTACGCTGCTGATCATGGAACGCATGGCTATGCAGCACTCACCTACAGAGGGCAGTGGAACATTATAATGAGATGGTAAAGCATCATGACATCACATTGAGGGTCCCACCTTGCTCCTCAAATGGAACATAACTGACCAGCTGTGGTCCAGAACAGGATAGAACTTACTTTCCCTGACCTTCTAACCAAGCTGAAGTATCTCCCTTATGAAACCGGTGCTCAGCCTGGATCAAAAGCACTTATGAAGACTACAGAGGCTTTGAGACTCATGTGACTAACCCATTCATTTGCCTATGCAATAATAGCATACTATGTTGAGAATTTATTATAACCATAGATGCTTATTATTTTGGACTAATGGCTTACTTCCATTCACCCTTGATGTAATAACCCTGATGAAGGCCCGAGTAACATTGTCTTTGACTGCCCTTCGATTGACAAGTTCTGAAATGGAGATTTTCTAGGGAAAAACATTGCAGCAAAGAATCACAACAGCACTATGGCCTACAAGAACAGGTTCAGAAATATGTCAATGAATTGCAGGTGAAAAACAAATGTAAACTTTCCTTGTAAACAGACACAATGGAAACCAAAAATACATGTGGGGGCAGACTCAAGTCAACAGGCAGACAAGACCACTGATCTGTAGTAACCATTGAAAAACAAACTAAACTTCCATTGTAAACAGGCACAATACAAACCAAATACATGTGGGACCTGATCCAAATGAAACTCAACTACCTGCATAAAAAGACTCAAGACAAAACCAAGGGACCTGGTCACTTCCCTCCTCTCCCAAAATCATAGGATGTAGAATGTACCGTATGACTCGTGCCCATCGCTGGATTTGACAGTCAGGAGCAAGTGCTGGTCCAGCAGATATTCCATATCCGTCACAATCGGATGAAGCTGAAGACAAAAGAAGGACAGGGACAAAAATCAGAACCAATACAGGAGAAAAGCGCAAGAATCCACTATCCTGCTGGTAATCCATTCCACACATGCAAACACAGAGACTCATATGTATGTACACCTTTCTTTCTCTTTTTTTTGCTCTTTGCCTCTTTCTTTCTCTTATTTGCTCTCTGCCGCTTTCTGTGCTCTTTGCCTCTTTCTTTCTCGTTTTTGCTTCTTATATCTTTTTCCCTTTTCTCTTTTGCCTTTTTTCTCTTGTTGCTTCTTTTTCTTTTCCCCTTTCTCTCTTTATTGCCTCTTTTCCCTTCCTCCATCCCCGCTCCCTCTTCCCGCGCTGCTGCCCCTGCGGCCCCTCCCCCCGCGCATTGCTCCCGCTTCCCAGGTGATCACCCTCCCCCGACCCCTACTTAATACTACTCGGAGACCTCAACTTCTACCTGGACAACTATGACGACCCTAACACCACCGCCCTCCTAGAGAACCTCACCAACATAGGACTGAAGCAACTTGTCTCCACCCCCACTCACATAGCTGGACACACACTCAACCCAGGCTTCGCAGGAGGAAACAGCATCTCCTTCAGCCACACCACAGAATAGCTCTGGATGGACCACCACTGCATCCATTTCTCTTTTAGAAAACCCACCGCTCACAAGCACGCGCGCTGCCCCCCAAGCAGACTCTGAAACAAAGTCTCCAAGGAAGACTTCACCTCCGCCCTCACCTGCACCCCACCCCCCACTACGACAGATGCCAACACCACGGCAAGCAGCCTCAACCGATGGATCGCCAACTCTACCAACACACTTGCCCCCCTCCAGAAGACCAAACGACGACACCACAAGAAAGCAAACTGGTTCACCACGGAACTCCAAGAACCCAAACGCTCCTGCCGGTGGCTGGAAAAGACGTGAGAAACAGCAAAACTCCGGAAACATGCACCGCCTACAAAACCGCCACCAAGGCACACCACCAACTCATCAAATCCACAAAGAAGAAGTTCCTCCAAGACAGAATCCTCTCCAACGCCCACAACACCAAGGAACTCTTCTCATTCATACAGGAATATGCCAAACCCAACAGCAAAACAAGAGACGTCCCTCCCTCCCAAGACCTATGCAACAGACTCAGCGCCTTCTTTCACCTCAAGATCCAGACGCTCTACAACAACTTCGACAACCAAGACCTCTGCACCACCCCAGCCCCTGCCCCCAGCGACGCCACCCAACAGACCCTACTTACGTGGACCCCACTCACGACAGAAGACACCGTAAA
This sequence comes from Calotriton arnoldi, assembly GCA_963921515.1. Lineage (NCBI taxonomy): Eukaryota > Metazoa > Chordata > Amphibia > Caudata > Salamandridae > Calotriton > Calotriton arnoldi. The sequence goes on from CAWUFW010000408.1 coordinate 38,726, forward strand.
GACCATGAAGAGCATCCACTCTGGTGCACCTTCTGACCCCTGCCCGCCTCACATCTTCCACAGGGCCGCCACAGCCATCATACCTGAGCTACGCTGGACAATCAACTGCTTCCTCGAGACCGCCACTTTCCCCGATGACTGGAAGCATCCCGAAGTCAACCCCCTCCTGTAGAAACCCTTTGCAGACCCAACGGACCTCAAGAATTTCAGGCCCTTCTCGCTGCTTCCCCTCGCAGCCAAGGTCATCGAGAAGGCCGTCAACACCCAGCTAACCCACTTCATCGAAGCCAACAACATCCTAGACACCTCCCAATCCGGATTCTGCAACAACCACAGCACCAAGATCGCCCTCCTCCCCGCCACAGACGGCATACGCGCTCTCATCGGCCAAGGTCAAACAGCAGCCCTCATCCTCCTGAACCTTTCAGCAGCCTTTGATACCGTCTCCCACAGCAAACTAGCCACCAGACTTCACAACGCCGGCATCCAAGGAAAGGCCCTAGACTGGATACGCTCATTTCTCACCGCCAGAACACAGAGAATAATACTCCAGCCCTTCCTCTCAGAACCAACAGAGACCAGATGCGGAGTACCCCAAGGATCCTCCCTCAGCCCCACCCTCTTCAACGTCTAAATGGTCCCCCTCACAACCATCACCAGAAACCATGGGCTCAACATCGTCTCCTATGCCGATGATACCCAACTCATCCTCTCTCTCACCAAGGAACCCGACATCACCAAGCACAACTTCCAAGAAAGAATGAAAGCCATCGCAACCTGGATGAAGAACAGCTGCCTGAAACTCAACTCAGAGAAAACAGAAGTCCTCATCCTCAGCTCCACCCCCTCAGCATGGGACAACACCTGGTGGCCCCCCGCCCTCGGAAACCCACCCATACACGCAACCTCGGCATCATACTGAACTCATCGCTTACAATGAATCGCCAGATCAACGCCGTCTCATCCGCATGCTTCAACGCCCTCCGCATACTACGTAAAACATTCAAATGGATACCCACAGACTCAAGAAAAACGTTCACTCACGCCCTCATCACCAGCAGACTGGAATACGGCAATGCTCTCTATGCCGGAATCAACAATAAACTCCTCCGCAAACTCCAGACTGTCCAGAACGCCGCAGCCAGACTAATCCTCGATATCCCAAGACACAACCACATCACCCAACACCTCCGCGACCTTCACAGGCTCCCCATCGAAAGAAGGATAACTTTCAAGCCGCTCACGCACACATACAAGGCCCTCCACAACATCGGACTTCAAAACCTCAACAACCGTCTCGCCTTCCACACACCCAAGAGAAACCTACGTTCAGCCGACCTCTCCCTAGCCACCGTCCCACGCTTTTACAGGAACAGAGCGGGTGGAAGGTCCTTCTTCTACCTTTCAGTCAAGACATGGAGCAGAGCTCCCCCTCCACCTCCGGCAAAGCCTGACACTGGACCAATTGAGGAAAAACCTCATGACCTGGCTCTTCGAATGGCCCAACGAAGCTACACCCCTCCCCCCCCAGCACCGTGAGACCCTAATGGGTGAGTAGTGTGCTCTACAAAAACACTGATTGATTGATTGATACACCATTTGGTGTCCCAATTCCTCTGAATCAATTGCCCCATAGCATAGCATCTCCATTGCAAGGAGGATTAATTTTTACCCATCTAGAGGTTAGAAAGGCACTTGAAGCGTGCACTCCTGGCAAGGCGCCAGGTCCAGATGGGGTCCCCATTGACCTATTTCAGGATAATTATTATTTGTGGGTCCCTCTTTTAACAAATATTTTTAACAGCATTCAGACAGTAGGTCCCCCTTTATCGTGGAGACAGAGTATTATTGTACCCATTTTTAAAAAGGGGAGAGGGGGTTACCAAAGAATTATCGCCCTATATCCCTTCTTGACACTACTGCCAAACTTATGGGAAGGGTCCTTTTGGCCAGATTGGAGGCATGGGCTGAAACTAATAACATTTTTATGAAGGCACAATATGGATTCCGCAGGGGCATGGGTACGGTGGATCAATGCCTAAACCTCTCCTTAACTTTAGAGAAATATACAAAGGCCAAAGGCGGGAAGATCTATATGGCCTTCATGGACCTGACCGCAGCCTTTGACTGCGTTTCCCATTCAAGGTTATGGTCCATGATGGAGGGGATGGGCATTGATCCGCCGATAATTGCTTTTATACGTCAGCTGTACGCCAACGCCACTGCTTGTGTTCGTTATGGTAGGAGGGGGGAATGCACACGTCACTTTAAAATTGAAAAAGGAGTAAGACAGGGCTGTGTTCTCGCCCCGTTTCTTTTTTCTATCTATACAAACGGGGTAGAGTCCGCCCTGTCTGCTTTATCTATAGATGTTCCGAAATTTGATCAAGCCCCCCTCCCGATTTTAGCGTACGCTGATGATGCGGTATTGATAGCTAGATCAGGGTTAGCCCTGCAAGTGCTAATTACAGCCTACTCCACTTTTATGGCCTCACTTGACCTTAAAGTAAATGAATCAAAATCATTTATTATTGTGTCGGGAGCCTCTAGGGAGAGAAACCCCCACTTTCAGCTGGCGGGAAAGAAAATTGAGGTTGTCAATTCATTTTCTTACCTGGGAGTTCTTTTCGATAAGGACCATACATGGTCCAGATTAGTGGCAGTGAGAGCTCAGGGTATGCAAAGGACCCTCAATGCAGTAAAAAGATTTGCTAAAAAGTTGGGAGGGAGCCCTTTGGATATAATAAAAAACATTTATTCTGCAAAAACAAAGTCTGCTGCAACATATGGAGCAGGAGTATGGGGGCTGGCAAATGTTGAGCAGCTCCAGCAAGCAGAAGATAGTTTTTTTAAAATAGGGTGTCTTTACCGCAATCAGCCCCAAATTATATCTTACATCTTGAGTTAGGCCTTCCTTACATTAGTGATTGTATTAGACTAGCACCATTATTGTTGTGGCTCTCGATTTGGAGGAGGACAACGGTGGATTTGACACAAACTATTATTAGGGATTGTTGTAAGTTGGACTACTACAAAAGAATTGGGTGGTTAAACTATGTAGAGGTCCAACTGAACGCCCTAGGGCTGGGAGAACTATTTAAAGACCCTGATTCTTGTAAAAGGATCACAAAGAAAACGTTAACTGAGTTATTTAACCAGAGAGCAAATTTTGAGAGAAGGGGAAAGAAATTACGTTACCATTCCACCATTGTTTACGATTTGGTTCCCCCAAGACCTGGGGAGGGTTTTTATTACCTATCACGTGTACATAATATTCAGCATAGATTTATTTTACTGCGTTTTCGAATGAATATGATCCCGCTACTTTTGGGATACCCGGCTAAGAGATATAAATTGGCAGATTTGTCTTCTTGTCCGTGTAATAATTTTGCTGTACAGTCAGACCATCATATATTACTGTTTTGTAAAAATTATTCCGAAGAAAGGAAAACATTTATAATTCCGATTTTGAGGTATCATAATTTTAAACAGTATCAGGTGGCAGTGTATTTTTAAAGGCTTTATCGAATCCATTTGTATGCTATGCGGTAGCCTCATTTTTATGGGCATGTTATAGAAAAAGGAAACTGGCGGGATAATTTTTTAATAACAACGATTGATTTGATTTTAAGATATTTTACTGGATTTGTAAAGTTTATTTAATGGGGATCTGGATCATGGCAAAACTGTTTAATTCTTTATTAACATTTTATATAGGCTTTATATATATTTGATATGATGTTTTTAATATTGATGCTATGTGCTTTTATGGTCTGTATATAAAGATCGAATAAAGCTATGTGACTATGACTATGACTATGACTATGATTGATACACCAACATGTAAAACACACTTACTGCCACAGACGTTGTCAATGCACATTTTTAAGACAGAATACACATTTAAAATCACAAACAGCAAAGCTCTGCTGGGTGCTCGTGTGCACTCTATCTAGATGGGACTTGTAAAGATGATGTTTGATACACAGATATACATATATAGACCTAAAAAGATTAAGACCACAAACCCAATATAATATTTCCATTACTTCTGAATCCCTACAACCCCTAAAACGTTTTCTCTCACAACCCTCAGGGAGATATCTCCTTTGCGTCTATGATCACAACTTTTAAATGTCTCCTTAAAAGATGACTCATATGTATGGCTCTGGACTATCTCTAGCCTTTCTTCATCCTTTTCGAAATTGGGATTGTGAAACAAGACACCACACTCTTGATCCGATTACGGTATCTGCGGCCCGAGCACCCCACGCTGACCGGCTACTGAGTCATTCTCCCAGCGTTGCCTTGCCGGTGGTGAGCCCTATTCTCTGGCTCCCAATATGACCTGTTATCGGCGGTCCGTTCTATTCAGACTGTACTGTGCCACTACGGACTAAGGAGGGCTCCTGCCCTAACTTGGAACTCAACCTCTTACACCGATTGCCTTCCTTTGCAGGCATTTTTGTCTCAGGTATAATCCATTATGTCCTGATGATGGTCCTCATATTACATGATGGGATTGAAACGTCGTCGACATTAGTACCATGACTTCTACTATTGTTATGTATACAAGCAGTGGTACTGTATGACATATGTGACATAATTAATTTACGTAGTCACATGAAGAATGTCTGAGCCTACAAGTTTGTTACTTCCCCTTTTTTGGTTGTGTTTCCCACTGTATTAATGCTTTATAAATTTTAATAAATACATTTGATATTCCATTTGGAAATTTGACATAGATTTCATCATATTTCTATGTGTTATGGTTTATGGGATCTCGGAATAAGGGACCCTGGCTCCTTCAAAATACTCATACTCATGATCCCTTAATATTCCTGGGTTTCCCTTGTCTCTAAAAAACACCACACTCTTGATGGCACCTCACTAATGATTTATGCTGTGGTAACACAACTTTTTAAAAATCTCTATTAAAAGTCATTATTTCTAGTATGGACGATTGTATTTTGCCATTAAAAAGTAATGATTGTGTGACACTGATTGGCGGCGCATGTCACTCCGTGATCTGCTTTATCCATCAGCAGAAAGGGACCATCCAAAGTCCAAACATCAGTCCGGTATGCACTCAGAAGGAAATCAGTGACGTGTCGCCCCATAGGGAGATGGAAAGCTGCTGCAGCCACAGTGATCTGCTTAGGTCGCACACAGCTTTCAAAATGGCGGCATCCACACTCCGGCCTTGATGCAGAGCAGCAGTGAATTTAACCTGAAGATCACTGCTCATAGGAGACACACTAAGGTGAGCCTCTGTCTCTGGAGAGTGGTGCGGAAGAAGACCCTCAGTGGGCTGTCCCCAGGGTGTGTCGCAGCAGTGAGGGAGAAGCGCTGAAACAATACTGGTGGGTGCGGTGTATGCGAGACACACTGAAATGTGCCTGGGGATGGAGAGGCAGAAGGTGGCATAGTAGTTCAGTGCTGGAGACTCTGCGGGGACTGCACTCCCGATTGACTCTCCTAGCCCCAGCAGCAACCCAAAAACCTGATTCAATGAGAGAATGAAAGTGAACTCATAACACACATGCAGCATCTAGCTGAATGACGAAGCTGTGATACCACATGCTGTGATATATTATAGTAGCACCTTACTTCATGCCGTCTAACAAACTGGGGCGCAGAATTTGAAGATATGTACAGTCTTGATCTTACCTGCCTCAGCAATGTGAAGCCGGCCAATGTGTAGAGTGGTGTTACCCCTAAGGCCCCCCAGGGGTCGGGCTGTGTGTGGCTCGCGGCGCGATTGCTGCAGCGGCAATAATGACACCCACACACGTTCACTAGTTGGTGCGGACTGCCTAACCGCAGCTCCGCCCACCTTTATTCTCCTACGCGCTCCGTCGTCCGGTGTGAGCGCGGGTCAGGTGTTTCCGGCGCAGGGGCCGGCAACAAAACGACTAGTGCGCCACTCATTACATCCCATCCCAACTCAGTCCTTGACTGGCTCTTGAGAGTCTCACGGATCACTTACTTGCCAGGCAAAGTCCTTCAGGCGAGTGCTGGGTTGGGGGTTGCCTCTCAGATCATACCTGTGACGTCCGCTGCTGGATCTGGGCTCCGGAGCCAGCCCTCTGGGCGAGGAGCTCGCCTCTGGGGGTTCCGAAGCTGCTTCCGGGACCCGCGGTGGTACAGCGGGCTCAGGATAGTGTTCCTCTGCCTCTCCGGGTTCTGCTTGGCTGGCCTCCGGTTCTACAGGGTTGTCAGTTTCTCCGAAGGGGTCGGTGGGGTTGACAATTTGCTTAAACCAGGATACATTCCGAGTCACGACCTCTCCCTCCTTGTCGACTGTTACCATTGTCCCCTTCACGTCGGTCACTGTCCAGTATCCCTGCTCATAGCGAGTCCGGAATTTCCCACCGGGCCTCCGGTCCTTCATGATGACAGTGTCCCCTCGGCATAGCTGACGAGACACGGCTCTTCTCGCTTGGCTGGCAGCGCGATTGCGTTTCTCCCTTCGTCTGAGGGCCCCTTCCTCGTCAAAGGGAGGTGGTGTCCATTCCAGGGTGGTGGGGAGACCATTCCGGCGAGCGCCATTGAACATTAGCGCCCAGGGTGCTTGCCGCGTGGAGCTTTGAGGGGTGCTTCGGTACTCCCGCAGGAACTTCTGTAGGTGCTGCTCCGGGTCAGCATGTTCCACTATGGCAATGCGGAGGGCTTTGTTGATTGTCCTCATGAACCGTTCTATCTCGCCGTTGGCTTGGGGCCACTGCGGCGTGATACGTCTGTGCCTTATGCCATGATGTTGTAGGAATTCTTTGAATTCGTGGCCTTAGAACGGGGGCCCATTGTCACTCCTGAGCTCTGCCGGGCACCCGAACATGGCAAAGATCTTCTCCAGCACTGGGCCGACGTGCAGGAATGCTGTCGAATAAAGCTATGTGACTATGACTATGACTATGACTATGATTGATACACCAACATGTAAAACACACTTACTGCCACAGACGTTGTCAATGCACATTTTTAAGACAGAATACACATTTAAAATCACAAACAGCAAAGCTCTGCTGGGTGCTCGTGTGCACTCTATCTAGATGGGACTTGTAAAGATGATGTTTGATACACAGATATACATATATAGACCTAAAAAGATTAAGACCACAAACCCAATATAATATTTCCATTACTTCTGAATCCCTACAACCCCTAAAACGTTTTCTCTCACAACCCTCAGGGAGATATCTCCTTTGCGTCTATGATCACAACTTTTAAATGTCTCCTTAAAAGATGACTCATATGTATGGCTCTGGACTATCTCTAGCCTTTCTTCATCCTTTTCGAAATTGGGATTGTGAAACAAGACACCACATTCTTGATCCGATTACGGTATCTGCGGCCCGAGCACCCCACGCTGACCGGCTACTGAGTCATTCTCCCAGCGTTGCCTTGCCGGTGGTGAACCCTATTCTCTGGCTCCCAATATGACCCGTTATCGGCGGTCCGTTCTATTCAGACTGTACTGTGCCACTACGGACTAAGGAGGGCTCCTGCCCTAACTTGGAACTCAACCTCTTACACCGATTGCCTTCCTTTGCAGGCATTTTGTCCACGATGGGATATTTGGAGTAGCTGTCGATTAAGGCCAGAGTGACTCGGCCGTCCGGGAAACTCCCGAAGTCCACACTTATCTTCTCCCAGGGGCTCTTCCCGTGGTCCTCGGTGTGGATGGGGGCGGGCCTTTCGGGCCACTCGTCACTTGACAGGACGGGCACCTTCGGACTGTTTCGGCAACACGGGCGTCCATCCCCGGGAACCAGACCTTTTCCCGCATGCGAGCTTTCATCTTTTCCACACCTTGATGCCCTCCGTGGGCGAGTTGCGTCGCTCGTGACTGGAGGGATGCTGGGATCACGATCCTCGCTCCTCTCAGCAGGATTCCTCCTTGGGTGACGCTAAGCTCATTCCGGACCCTCCACATGTGTACCAGGTGCTCTTTTTCTGGGCCTGACCACGAGTTGGCTGACTGGAGGAACTGGTGCCAGTGCCCCCCTTGGACAGCGGTCCGGACTTTGTCGATGACTGGGTCTGTTTCTGCCGCTTCTGCCACCTCTTTGAGCGTCAGCACTCGCAGGCACGTGAGTGCCGAGATCATATTTAGGTGGGCTTCAGTGGAGTCCGCGTCGGCCTCTTCACCCTCATTGTTAGCTGCTGCCGGGTGCCTTGAAAGGAAGTCAGCGGGGTTCTTGCGCCGGGCCAATATGCCACGTCCATATCGCACTGCTGGAGCCCAATGGCCCACCGTTCGATGCGTGGCGGTGGGTGGGGTGCCGAGCCTTTGAAAACCTCCTAATGCGAAGTGTAATATAATACCGCCCCAGGCCGAAAACAGAATCGAGAGGGCGAGATAGAATGCAAAAGCGCAACTTATATAGATAGCAGCTTTAATCTGAACACCAAACATCGTTTTTTGTAGGGAAATTGGTCCCGTTACGAGACTGCATACACCTCATGAACCGAAGAAAAACAATTTAAGGTATGTGCGAATTCCCCACACTGATACTTAACCATCAGATTAAGCCGTCCTTGCTTCACTCGTTTTTATTGTCCTCATTGTATTCCAGGAAAACCCCTCCCTCCAACAAGCGTTTTCTCAAGCCACCATGAAGCCAGACAGGCTCTCCTTACACTAAGTAAGTAGCTTAGTCACGAGTGTGTTGCTGCTTGCACGACATGACTGAAAAACTTTCCTTAGACGTTTTTTCTTCTTTTGTTTATTTTGTTTCAGAAAATTTAAGACAGGAATTGATTGAGTCTGAATGCGAAATCGGCTGATTTCGCCGAATAGGTAAGAAAGTCGCCTTGGAACTGCTTGCCCCAAGGGTATTTAAGGTGTAGTGCATTAAACAGTTTGTATATAGAAGGACATGCTCCTAAATCTTTTTTATTTATTATTGTTTTTCTAGTGTTTGGTCCTGAAGAGAACCCCCAGTCAACAACTAACGGGGTTCGAAACGCGTCGACCTTTTTGTTTTGTTCTGAAAAACAAGTGTGACTAATGATATGATCTTTTCTGCCTGGTTAGATGAATTATGAAATTATGTCCATAAATTGGCGCAGCGCAGAAATTGTTTCTCTCTAAGAACTCACACTGTTTTTTGGTTTTTCAGACTGAAAAACCAATGTCAAAAATTGATAAACAAAAAAAGATCACTTGGTTATGTGTTATATGTATTGTCCGTGAGTGAGTCGTTTTGATGTTGTCTATTAATGGTGTATTGACCCAGAGTCATTAAGTGTTTTTGTTCGGTCAAATGTTTTTGGTTTTGTGGTGTAATTTGTAAAAAGTTTTGAATTGTAATATATGGTACACGTGATAAAATGTATGCAAAATGATTTTTGTAAAAAATATATTTTTGAATAATATCGTTTGAATAATTTCTGAAGAGGTTGACTTTAATTTGATTGTTGTCACCTTGGTGATTTGTTTCTCCAATTAAGGATCAGTACAGGCAAGGATTTTGTTGCTTTTTGAGCCTTTGAACAACGGCACCAGGGGTTGGTGGTCCGTGATGATCCTGAAGGGGTGCCCACATATGTACAGGTGGAAGTGCCTGCATGCCCATCGGATCGCTAGGGCTTCCCTTTTAATCTAGGCGTATCGCTTTTCTGTCCGGGAGAGCGCTTTGCTGGCGTATGCTAAGGCGGCCCAACGTCCGGGCTCTTGCTCCTGTGTGAGGACGGCCCCGAGGCCCACGGGGCTGGCGTCCACGAGTATTTTTGTCTTCCTGGTGGGGTCAAAGTACACGAGCGTGGTGTGGTCAAGGAGAGCATTCTTGACTGCTTGAAAGGCGGTTTCTTCCCCTGGCCCCCATTGCCACATGGTATCTGCTCGTGTGAGGTTCCTGAGTGGCTCCGCAATGGTGGCCAGATTTGGAATGAACCGGCCGCAGTACGTGGCCATTCCCAGGAAACTGCGGACTTCCGCTACGGTGAGAGGTGCTGGTGCATTCTTGATGGCCTGGGATTTTCGGGGGTCGATATGTATCCCTTCCTGTGTGAAGGTGTAGCCAAAGAATTCTATGCGTTGCTGGAATAGCATGTACTTCTCCTTGTGTAGAGTGACCCCATGGTCCTGGAGTCTCTTCAGCGTGGCTCTCACGTGCCGGTAGTGATCTTCGGCCGTCTGGGAGTGGATGAGAATATCGTCGCTTACGTTTAACACGCCAGGTAGTCCAGTCAAGATCTCTTTTATTGTGTTCTGGAAGATCTCGGCGGCTGATGATATGCCGAAGTTCAGGCGTTTGTATCTTCGGAGGCCTAGGTGCGTGCTTAACGTGGTTATATACCGGCTCTCCTTTGCGAGCACTAACTGGTGGTAGCCGACATTCAGATCTAGCTTTGAAAACCATCTTGACCCGTTGAGGTCAGCCACAATGTCTTCCATGGTCGGTGTTATGTGGCGCTCTCGCTTAATGGCTTTATTGGGGAGGCGCATATCAATACAGAGTCTTATTTTTCCGGGCTGGCGTGGCTTTTCGGCGATCACCATGGGGGATACCCATGGCGTGGTTCCTGATACCTTCTCTATGACCCCCTGGTCTTCTAGCTTTTGTAGCTCCTCTTCTACTAGCGGTCGGAGGTGGAAGGGGATCCTCCTGTGTCTGAGCGCTGTGGGCGTGATGGTCGGGTCTATATGCAGTTTGATTGGGGCCTTGTTTATTCGGCCTAAGCCCTTGAACAGTTCTTCGAATTGACTCAGCAGTTCTTTGGTCTGGTCCTCCTGCACGCTTCTGGCAAACTGTACTAGCCCCAGGTCCTCTGCGACATGACTGCTGAGCAGTGTGTCTGCTTCTTGGTTGATGACGTGGATGTCAACCATGATTTCTGTGTCCTCTGACCGTACTGGCACCGTCATTTTGCCTCGCAGGGACAAGGGCACATCGCTCCCGTAGGCGAAGATCTTCATTTTGGAAGGCCGGAGTTCTGGCTTGGGTTTTAGTTTGTTATATTGTTGGACTCCCATGACGGTGACTGACGCCCTGTATCAATCACTGCGTTTACTTCTGACCCGGCTATGTGCACCGTGCTTCGGGGCTGGGGGCGCCTCCTTCTTTTCAGGGCTTGGGTGAACGAGACTAGGTACGTCTCCCCCTCCTCGTCAGAGGACGTCTCGTCCACTTGGTAAGCCATTCGGTCCTTCTTCATACCCCCTGACGATGATGATAGTGAAGTGCTTGACAGCTGGCGGACCATCTTCCGCATGTGCTTGGAGCGGTTCCCGTCCTTCCATTGTGGCTTCCTTCTGCACACGGAGGCGAAGTGGTTCGCGATGCCACAGTTGGTGCACGTCTTCCCTCGCGCCAGGCATGATTGTGAGGGATGTTCCTCATACCCACAGTACCCACATCGGTTCTTCAGTGGCGGCGGTGGTCGTTCTCTTGGCTTGCGGGTCTTCTCGTGTGTCCTGATGGCGTCGGCACGTTCGGACTTGACCGTGACGCTCTTCTCCGTGGTGCGCATCAGCGCTCGGTCCATTTCTTCCACCCGCGCGGCTGACAGGTCGTGGGACCGTGCCATACCAGTATGTCGTTCATTGGAATGTTCGGCTGCCTCAGGATGAGGCCTCGTAGGACCTTGCTGCGAATTCCGAGGATGAGTTGCGCCCGGATCTCTTCTGCCGCCCTGTCTCCCACGAAGTGAGTGCTGGCTAGCTCTCTCAGACGTGCGTGGAACGCGTCGACTGACTCCCCTTCTCTTTGCTTGGCCTGCCTCAACTTGAAATGCTCAAAGTCCGGGTTTAGTTGAGGGTCGAAATGGGCATTGAGCGCAGCTACCGCCGCTGCGTAGTTTCCAGGGAGTCCGGTGTTGGGGAGATGCTTGAATAGCAGGTAGATCTCCTCTCCTGCATACTGCAATAGTAGGGAGCGCATGACGGCACCGTTGGTTTCTCTGGTGGCGATGAAGTAATTTTCCAGGCGGCCGAGCCAGATCTGCCACCTCGGTGATGCAGTAGCGGGGTCTGCCGCTTCACTGAAAGGAGGTAGAACTCCTGTAGGGGGGTGTTGAATGGTCACTCTCGCTGGGGCCTGCGCGCCTTCCTCCTGATCAACCATGGCGCTGGCGAGTGAAGGTGCGTGATGCTATTCTGAGTGTGTTGCGCCGTTCTAGGCCGTCTTGGTCAACTATGTGGCGCGACTGGCCTCCCTTGTGGCCTCGTGCGGTCAGCGCGTGCCGGTGTGGCTTTGCGATGCGCGTTCGAGCCTTGCGGGTCTGGGCGCGCACGTGCTCGCAGAACGCTGCGTACGCTCCCCGGTGATTCGGGCGTGCTCTGCCCTGTTGCACCACTGCCGGGTGTCAGTGCTACCCTTGCCTGAGGTCCTGGGCGGTGTCCTTGGCCTTGTCGTGTTCTCAGTGAGGGGCCTCACCTCTTTGTTCCAACCTGGGCGCCACGCGCTGTGCTGCAGGGGCAGCCGTCTGGGCGGGCAGTGCAGGCTCGGGTGTGACGTGGTGCTCTCCTGCTTGTGGTGCGTGGGACGTACCACCCTCGTCGCCAATGTTACCCCTAAGGCCCCCCAGGGGTCGGGCTGTGTGTGGCTCGCGGCGCGATTGCTGCAGTGGCAATAATGACACCCACACACGTTCACTAGTTGGCGCGGACTGCCTAACCGCAGCTCCGCCCACCTTTATTCTCCTACGCGCTCCGCCGTCTGGCGTGAAGGCGGGTCAGGTGTTTCCGGCGCAGGGGCCGGCAACAAAACGACTAGTGCGCCACTCATTACAAGTGGTATGTGCTCACCGAGAGAAGCAACACTATGCAATACGCTGCATCACGATCAGGGAAAGTAGTCCAGCCTGTGAAGCCCTATCTAGAGAACGGTGCTGGCATCAGTGTAGTACTGCTAGAGTCACTGAGCGATACCTCTACCTGTGCGACACAAAGCACTTGCTTCGACAGGTACACTCTTTGGATGCTTATCTCGTAAAGAGACGAGCGGAATTGCAATAGGTGTGACTAATGGCATCCAAGAAGCAATCTCAGAAGAGTACGACTGTCTTTTTCACCATCGCTGTCATGCAACCGCAAGACACTGAGACTACATCGAAGGATCAATCCCACTGCGACACACCACTCAAGATAGCCCTCACCAAAGATGTGGCCTAACGGCTAGAGCGGTGAGCCCTTGTAGCTGGAGAACCGGGTTCGAGTCTGGGCAGGGACACTCAACATCCTGAGCTTCTGGGCAAATAACTTAATCTCCCCGTGCCTAACAAAATAAATGTGTCTGTCTCTAAGGCAACTGGAGCTCATGTAAAGTGCTCCGATACCTTCGGGTTGAGTTTGCGCTATATGAAACTCCCCAAAAAAAAGATAAAAAGATGGCCTTTTAGTTAGCATACGTAAATTTAAAAGTGGACTCGGGAAAGAGATTGTAGTAAGCTATATAGAGCACACTAAAATGAAGTGCACTGTGCAGAGAGTCCAGTGAGACACAGATTGGTACACAGAGGCAAAAGTGGATAATACGAACACTCTATTTGTGGTAGTGTGGGCGAGCAGTTAGGCTTATCAGAGGATAGTGCTAAGCATTTGTTGTACTCACCGAGGCAATAAATGAGACACACACTGAAGAATAAATCTGAGACCAATCAATAAAAGTAACACCAATTTTTATGTCATTTTTCAGACCAAGAACTTTGTTCTACAGTAAGTACTTTTCAAGATGTGAATTTTTCAAGTTCGTAAAATAAATCACTTTTGTGCGCAATTATGCGCCGTTAAAGTCAATGGGAGAAAACCGCCGCCAAGAACCAGAACGAACTTCGTCAGCACATCAAAACAGCTTCTCCACTTCTTAATTTCCGCAGGAAACTGAAGACCTGGCTGTTCAACTAGAAGCACCGCCTGGCCAACATTCCTGCTCCAGCACCCGGTTACCCTCACAGGTGATGAGCTGCGCCATACAAACTGACATTACATAACATCACATAATGTTCACTGTCCTCCTTGGAGAATAATCACATGACAACAAAGGCATTGAGATGCCTGTTAGCAACAAACGGGTCAGCGTCCTGCACTGTCCAGCAGCGCTGAAGCCTTTTCTTCATCAGCCCCTACTTTCCAGTAGGTCCAGGCCACAGGGTGGCAATTCAAGCCTCTTCCAAGGCATTCCTATATCAGCCTTTTTGTGCTATGGAGGAGAAAAGGTTTTCTTTAACCCCATCCTCGCAGGACTGAAAAGTGTCATTAGCAGCCGGACAGCCTACTGGCAGGTTGAATGACGGCAACACGACCTTTGCTTGGCGCCTCCCCAATAGCCAAAACCCCGCTAAGGAGATGTAAGGTCCTCCCCTCCCCCTGTAGAAACATTCAACTAACAGAAGAGCACTAGGAATCGGGCAATGGGTAGGCCAGCGTGCCTAAAAAGAGACATTCCATACGTGAAGCGCCCACCTTCACCCAAGCAAAGCAGCCGAATCAAGGAACAACTGAGCTAAAACATAATTCCCAGTGACCTTAAAAAACACAAACAGATGCACACACACTCTCACCTTCCTACCTCTTAGTCACATTTGTTTTTTTCTTCTCCCCCATCAGACTTATCCCTTACCAGCGGAAGGTTCTTCCCTGACCAGCCAAGCTTCAGGAACCCGGACACCTCGCTGCTTTGCGATGAGTTCTCCCCACTCTTCTGGTACTCTGGAGAATACAATGCCAAGAATAGGGAGTCAAATGGAGGGAGAGCGAGAATATAAGCACAAAAGTGGAGGAAAGAGATCTCTGGGCAAAAGGAAGATGTGAAGCAAGGAAGACAGTAGTCTTTGAAGAACTCATTCTTCTAAAACCCAAACTTTGGGCTGGTTTAAGCTTCACCCAGCTTCAAAATTGATCACTGCAAGAGTTCAGGGTGATTCGACTCTCAAACTTTCTTTCCACCTCTGAACACAAGGTGGTGGGCCTGGTGGTAAAGAGAAGATTGATTACTGTGTTGAACCATCTCAGCTGTAATTAAATAGTAATGTATTGGCCAAATATACACTATATCATTAAATTCCAGTATATTTGTGATGGTTCAACCTTTTTAGGGGATTCACAATACCTCTCAGACTACTGAAGATCCTACAGAGATTTGACGGCTCATTCTGCCTTCCAATGAGTAGAGAAGCTCTTTGTGGCACTGAGAAGGAAGTTCAGTTCTTCTTGCACAAAACTATTGATCTATGCAGCACCTGATCACCCTCATTTACAAAGACCGAAGTGAAATAGGTTTCCTGTTCAGTGGAGATGAGGGGGATTGGAAAAGTAAATAAATCGGGAACTGGAAGGACTAGAGAGCCAGGCTTCCAACAAAGGAGTTTGTAAGCCTTTATACAATTTCCATGTGTCATTCTGCACAGCCATTAGCCAGGAAGGTTTTATTCAAGTATGGTGCAAGAGTAATCAAGACACACTTTCTGTTTATTTCAATTCCCGGAAATAACAGACAGGTTTACAAGTGAGTTTCCATCTGGTTTGAATATAAAATCAGTAAAAACAGAAGACTAGGCCCCCAACTAACTCCACAATCGGAGGGGGGTGGGGGAGTAAAGCACAGGAGTCCAACTATGATAAAATACTGCCAAGTCCAATGCGGAGGCTCGCGCAGTACTCCGGTTTACACGTCACCAGGTTGCAAATGAGGGATTTGGAGTCTGTCCAGCCATGCAAGCTTGCACCCTGAGGATGTTTTACACCTTAGTGGCTTTTTCCTCCTGGTAATATTTGGCATGATGCTCTCGAGGGCGTCCTTCTCTTACCAATGTTGCTGTCAGCATAGACTGCGTGGTTTCTCGAAGGGGTCACCCATAGGATCAGCTCCTATATACAAAGACAAACATCAGACAAACCCTAGCTCTGCTTTGGCTGGACCTAGAAATCTCACAATTAATGGAGATTCTGTTTGAATATCTGTGGGCTCTGTTTACATTTCCTACTGTGCAGCTCCATGCAGTATTGTGCTAAGGTGCCTTGCCCAGGCTTATGCTGTATTTGACAACGCGGTTAGTGACTGAATGGCTCGTGTTTGACTTTTTTGGCTTCCTTTAATCATTTATTGGAGTGATATGTATTTTGTTTTTTGTCGTGTTTATTTTTAATGAATTGTGGCTCATTCAAGAAGACCTTCAGAGCGCGGCAAGTGGCAGTCAGGCTCAGATGGAAGTAGGTGTCCAACATAGAGGGCACTTTGGACTTGTGGTCACAGCACAGGAAGCACAACAGGCAGAGCTTCAAGTGACAGACAGGGACCAGTGAGTGACATGCAAAGCACGGTGTGTCCTGCAGGTGTTTTTGGACACTGCTTGATTACAAAGAAGTGGCCTCCTGTTACCAGCCATCAGGAGAAAGCTGAAATCAACTCTGGTTCTTAATTGGGTGGATAAAGGTTAGGTAGGATTGCTGTGGCGAGAGAGATACCTCAACTCAGCTATACCACAAGATCACTCTATGGACCAGAGAGGGTCTTTCAACATCCTTTCACCTTCCGGGACCCCTGTATAGTGAGGAGTGTGGAGTACGCTAGCTGCAGCCGTCATGAAGGGTGTGAGTGTTTTTATGAGGCCGGCTGCATATTATGCAGTGCCCGGAGACACAAGCCAAGAGGCTTGGTCTACTGGAAAGCCAGTGAAGCAAGCCATGGTAGACTCATGTGCTCTTCATGCTTCATGAGCAGCAGTAGGCGAGCTGCCACATTTTCAATCACTTTAGCCGGTGCTGTGGGAATTTCTATAGCCCCAGTATACCCTACGGATGTCAGTCCCACAGATGTCAGTCCTACAGATGTCTGGGATATAATAGCCTGCACCTTACGGGAGAAAGAGAGTAGCTGACGGATATTCTTCCAAAGTTTTAAGGTGAAAAAAGCAGTTTTGGAAACACTGTTGATCTATAGAATAAGAGGGACCATAGGGGGCAGAAGCGTTCTTCATGTAGGGTACAAGCATTGAAAGTAGTACTGAGATCCAGATGGCCGTAGGTGACAGGAGAACGTACTGCATGTGATAGGACAGAGTGCTGTATGTGACAGGCAGAGAGTAGTGTAAATGATATAACTGAGACAGTTGTAGGTGACAGGAAAGCATACTGTATGGGATAGGACAGACGCTGCTATGGGCGACAGGCACAGAACAGTGTAAATGATAGGACCAAGATTGCTGCCGATGACAGGGCAGACAGTGCTGTAGGTCACAGACAGGGACAGTGCATCTGGCAGGCACAGGTAGGGCTTTGAGTGACAGATACAAGTAGCACTACTTGAGCTTCACACCCTCTTACCCTCCAAGCAGTAGGAATGGATCTCAATGAAGAACTTGTTGCGGCTGCTGGTCTTCACGATGGCCTCGATGCTCTCAAACTCAATGCAGGCGGGAGTCTCTGTGCAGGAGCCGGGGTCTATGCAAGAAGAGAGCAAGTATAACCCATCACTGCTATACATACTGAGGCACTAAAAACACTCTTACCTGCCTCAGATCACACAGATCTCAAACTCAATGCAGATCTCAAACTCAATGCAGGCCGGTGTCTCTGTACAGGAGCTGGGGTCTATGCAGGAAGAGAGCAAGTATAACCCATCACTGCTATACATACTGAGGCACTGAGACACTCTTACCTGCCTCAGATCACACAGAGCTCAAACTCAATGCAGGCCGGTGTCTCTGTACAGGAGCCGGGGTCTATGCAGGAAGAGAGCAAGTATAACCCATCACTGCTTTACATACTGAGGCACTAAAGACACTCTTACCTGCCTCAGATCACACAGATCTCAAACTCAATGCAGATCTCAAACTCAATGCAGGCCGGTGTCTCTGTACAGGAGCTGGGGCCTATGCAGGAAGAGAGCAAGTATAACCCATCACCGCTATACATACTGAGGCACAAAAGACACTCTCACCTGCCTCAGATCACACAGATCTCAAACTCAATGCAGGCCGGTGTCTCTGTACAGGAGCCGGGGTCTATGCAGGAAGAGAGCAATTCTAACCCATCACTGCTATACATACTGAGGCACAAAAGACACTCTCACCTGCCTCAGATCACACAGATCTCAAACTCAAAGCAGATCTCAAACTCAAAGCAGATCTCAAACTCAATGCAGGCCGGTGTCTCTGTACAGGAGCTGGGGTCTATGCAGGAAGAAGCAAGTATAACCCATCACCGATATACATACTGAGGCACAAAAGACACTCTCACCTGCCTCAGATCACACAGATCTCAAACTCAATGCAGGCCGGTGTCTCTGTACAGGAGCTGGGGTCTATGCAGGAAGAGAGCAAGTATAACCCATCACTGCTATACATACTGAGGCACTGAGACACTCTTACCTGCCTCAGATCACACAGAACTCAAACTCAATGCAGGCCGGTGTCTCTGTACAGGAGCCGGGGTCTATGCAGGAAGAGAGCAATTCTAACCCATCACTGCTATACATACTGAGGCACAAAGACACTCTCACCTGCCTCAGATCACACAGATCTCAAACTCAAAGCAGATCTCAAACTCAAAGCAGATCTCAAACTCAATGCAGGCCGGTGTCTCTGTACAGGAGCTGGGGTCTATGCAGGAAGAGAGCAAGTATAACCCATCACTGCTATACATACTGAGGCACTGAGACACTCTTACCTGCCTCAGATCACACAGAAGCTCAAACTCAATGCAGGCCGGTGTCTCTGTACAGGAGCTGGGGTCTATGCAGGAAGAGAGCAAGTATAACCCATCACTGCTTTACATACTAAGGCACTAAAGACACTCTTACCTGCCTCAGATCACACATCTCAAACTCAATGCAGGCGGGAGTCTCTGTGCAGGAGCCGGGGTCTATGCAGGAAGAGAGCAAGTATAACCCATCACTGCTATACATACTGAGGCACTAAAGACACTCTTCCCTGCCTCAGATCACACAGATCTCAAACTCAATGCAGATCTCAAACTCAATGCAGGCCGGTGTCTCTGTACAGGAGCTGGGGCCTATGCAGGAAGAGAGCAAGTATAACCCATCACCGCTATACATACTGAGGCACAAAAGACACTCTCACCTGCCTCAGATCACACAGATCTCAAACTCAATGCAGGCCGGTGTCTCTGTACAGGAGCTGGGGTCTATGCAGGAAGAGAGCAAGTATAACCCATCACCGCTATACATACTGAGGCACAAAAGACACTCTCACCTGCCTCAGATCACACAGATCTCAAACTCAAAGCAGATCTCAAACTCAAAGCAGATCTCAAACTCAATGCAGGCCGGTGTCTCTGTACAGGAGCTGGGGTTTATGCAGGAAGAGAGCAAGTATAACCCATCACTGCTTTACATACTGAGGTACTAAAGACACTCTTACCTGCCTCAGATCACACAGATCTCAAACTCAATGCAGATCTCAAACTCAATGCAGGCCGGTGTCTCTGTACAGGAGCTGGGGCCTATGCAGGAAGAGAGCAAGTATAACCCATCACCGCTATACATACTGAGGCACTAAAGACACTCTTACCTGCCTCAGATCACACAGATCTCAAACTCAATGCAGATCTCAAACTCAATGCAGGCCGGTGTCTCTGTACAGGAGTGTCACGTTCAGGCGAAGATAGCACGTAATGTACACTGTAGTCTGCACCATTGTATGTGTGAGAGCGCGATATACACTACATCTCCCATGATGCAGCTAACGGTGAGCTGCAGTCCTACCTCTTTGTCTCCTCGCTACATAAACACCGCCTACCGAATAACCGGTGCTTGTCACCTGTGGGATTACCAGGAAGGCTGTTCCAGTTCCGTGGAACTTTTCCCTTTCGGCTCTGAAACTCGAGCCCTTGTCTCCGCCCCGCAATCGGGGCCATCACAGAGCTGAGCGGAACTGCGGCGGCTAGTTTCCTGTGGTAGCGCTGATGCGCATTTCGCCATTTATTTCTTGCCTGCAAGCTCAGTCTGTGCCTCGCGCTGGAGCGCTGTTCTGAGTCGCGGTAGACTTAAGGCGCCCGCATGACCCCGGTCATATCTGGTAGCGCGATGCGCTTATGATAATTTCGCCTAACACTTTCCTGACAGTTGAACTTCGCACTGGAGCGCATTGACTCGTCCTGTTGGACTCGCGGTACATACAGTACCGGGGATTTTAGAGAACAGGAGTTCCACATCATTAAGAGCCGTTGAGTGGCTCAGGATTATTTCATTTTTTTTGCCTTTTTGTTTGTTGTTCATGACCTGAGAACCTTTCTGAAAAGCGCAGGAACCGCGCACTCTCTTTGGAAGTCCTCCCAGTGGCTCAACTGGGATCCCTGAAAGGGAATCGAAGAGGTCCCAGGAGTGAGCTAAGTACAAACACGCTTCCCTTCTTGCAGGATGTTATGGGCGCAGTGTCTTGCTAAATATTGGTTATACTTCAGGAGAACTGTTGTGGAACCCCGCTTTATTTTCATTCCTTTATTTTTGCCTTTTTGTATTTTTTGTACTTTACAAGGATAAGTGTGGCTGATAACTGTAAGTGCATACACATATTGAATTGTTTTACGTTGCAGGTGCTTAGAGTGGTGATTTCAAGTGTATTGTGTTGTGTCTCACTTATAGGGAACACGGGGCTACCGTAGGAGTGAAGTCTGCAACTCCAGAACTGTTCCCCATTGAGTGATTTCGCTGCTGCACCATTATTGTTTCGTTTGTCCCTTTTTTCCCCTTCCCCTACTGTGGTGTGACCAGTGGAGTTATATATATATACTCGCTGGTGGTTCCATACAAGGGGAAAGGGTTACCCGGCATCTTTCATCGCTCCCGCTGTAGCCGGCTTTCCAGGTTAGTGACTAACCTTTCTCTGTCGTGACAGAGTGACAAGCCCACGGTTACCTACAGCCTGAGCGATGGATACCAACACTGTTCTTACTTCAGTGTTGGAAACGTTGACCGCTTTGCGGATGGAAGTAGATGCCTTTCGAACAGAAAACCTAGACTTGAGAAATGAGATGGGCACTATGAGGAGAGAAGTTGCTGGTTTGTCCCGCACCAACCCTACGGGTCCAAGGGGGGTTCTTATATCAGGAATTGGACCCTACCACCACCACCACCCACTTCTCACGACACAGACGCAGGGCATACGGCTCAGTTTCAGGGAGGGGAGCAGGTCCTTCCACCATTCAAGTGATACAGCCCGTACAGCTGCCTCTTGCCCCTCCCGAGAGATTCTTTGGGGATCCAAAAAGTTTGGGATATTTCTGGGTCAGTGTAAACTGCACTTCATGTGCAAGCCTGCGGTGTTTCCTAACGACCAGGCAAAGACAGCGTTCGTTATGTCCTATCTTGGAGGGAACGCAGCTAGTTGGTCCTTCCCCTAATAGAGAGAGACGATCCCGTCTTACACAATTTCTCTGCCTTTTGTGAAGAGATGCACAGGTTATTCGACAGAAAGGCGCATCAACTCTCTTTAGATAGGGAACTCATTACATTGAAGCAGGGCACACAAGACCTACTCACCTATATAACCGCTTTCAACAGGCTCGTCGTGGAAACCAATTGGCCCATGGAAAAAAGAACTTCCTTGTATTACCAGGGGCTGAGAGGTGAACTGAAGGACGTATTAGCCCAGGTGGTTCATATGCCCGCTACCTGTGACGAACTCATTGACCTCACCGTTCAACTAGACCATCGGCTCCAGGAGAGAAAAGGCGATAAACAGTATACGAACTCCAAGTTTTTGCTTTCCCGACCTAAACCCATAACGGACGAACACCCACAAGCCACCGATGGGACAGAACCAATGCAGATAAGCGGCATACGAGGGCCACTCAGCCAAGAGGAGAGGGAAAAAAGGCGGAGACAAAGATTATGCATGTACTGCGGAAAGCCCGGACACTACATCAAGGATTGCAAAACAAAAACCAAGGCGATATACAAAGTTACCAGAGGGACCCGGAACGCGCCTGTGGTGGAGTATCTGTCTGAGGATCCGGGAAACTAAGACGCTCAAACAAGCAAAAGACCCCTTGTTTGATGAAGAGGTCTTTCCGGCCGTGGCCAATACGGTCCAGACTTCGGTGGCTCACATGAATGTGTGCGTAACATTGGAGATACCTGGGCTGGAATTCATTGTAGTGCATGCTCTACTTGATTCCGGGGCCACTGGAAATTTTATTGATCAGCAATACGCACAAGAACTCGGTGTACCCTGCATAAGAAAAAGGATACCAGAACCAGTGAAGGCAGTGGACGGTACGGCATTGACGTCGGGCCCTGTGCGCTTTCACACCCAGATGATTCTAATGCAAGTCGGGAGGAACCATTTCGAACACATTCAATTCGATCTCATAGACGCCCCCCATTTCAAACTCATTTTGGGTATGCCTTGGCTTACACAGCATGATCCCTTAGTTTCATGGGCGGCACGTAGTGTCACCTTGAACTCCTCATACTGCATGGAACATTGTAGAAGAGAGAAAGTCCAGTTTGCGTACAAGGCAGAGAATCCAGCAGAACTGCTTGCTAGCGGGTGTAGTGCACAGAGTGCGTGCTGCATCTCCACGCTACCAGAGGAATACAAGCAGTTCCAAGCCGTATTCAGCGAACAAGAAGCAAGCAAGTTACCCCCGCACAGGGATTATGATTGTGTGATTGACCTAGAGGCCGGAGCCAGTGTACCATGCAGTCGTATATACGCCCTCACTGAAGCTGAAACAACCTATCTGCGGCAATACCTGGATAAACTGCTTTCCTCCGGCTTCATCCGTCCTTCTTCTTCCCCTGCTTCCTCGCCACTATTTTTCATCCCAAAGGGTGAAGGGGGCTTAAGGGCTTGTATTGATTACAGGGCCATCAACAGAATAACCAAAAAGAACAGATATCCACTGCCCTTAATACCTGTTCTACTGGACCAGTTGAAAGGAGCCAAGGTGTTCACCAAACTGGACCTCCGGGGAGCCTACCACCTGGTAAGGGTGCGGCGAGGGGATGAATGGAAAACGGCCTTCCGTACCAAATTCGGGCTGTATGAATATCGAGTAATGCCCTTCGGCCTCTGTAACGCCCCCGCCGCATTCCAGTTTTTTATGGATGACGTGTTACGAGGCTTGTTGGATGTATCATGCATTGTGTATATCGATGATATCCTGATATACTCGGCTTCCATCAAAGAGCACATCCCTCATGTGTCAGCCGTACTGGAACGGTTACAGCGGTTTGCTCTCTATGCCAAGCTGGAAAAATGTCTTTTTCACACCTCTGAAGTGGAGTTCTTGGGGTATGTTATCGGACCAAATGGCCTCTGTATGGACAGAAAAAAGATACAAGCTATACTCCACTGGGAGTCACCCTCTTGTGTGAAGGCCTTGCAAAGTTTCCTGGGCTTTGCGAATTTTTACAGGACATTTATCAAAGAATTCTCCAGAATCATTCAACCCCTGACGCACCTGCTACGGAAAGGAGCTGCCTTTCTCTGGACGGAACCAGCGGAACAGGCGTTCCGAATGCTAAAGGACTGCTTCACTAGTGCTCCGGTGTTAAGACATCCTGATGCCAATCAGCCGTTTGTGGTAGAAACGGATGCTTCATACTACGCCATTGGAGGAGTTCTTTCCCAACGCCATCCAGACACGGGCCAACTCCATCCTGTTGCCTTCTTCTCCAAGAAACTGTCTACGTGTGAGGTGAATTACAGCATCTCTGATAAAGAGTTGCTGGCAATAAAGAGAGCGTGTGAGGAATGGAGACACCATCTAATGGGGGCCAGACATATGGTGGAAATATACACCGACCATCGGAATCTCCTCTTCTTGAAGAGTGCTAGAGCATTAACCCCTCGGCAACTCCGATGGTCACTGTTTTTCTCGGACTTCAACTTTGTGATCAAATATCGACCAGGACCACAAAATGGTAAATCTGATGCCCTGTCGAGGCCCACTCATACCCCTGATCTCAGCATAGGCCCAGCAGAAGAACCCCCTATAATACTCCAGAAGGCTTCTTTCCCGACAGAGGTAATGGCCTTGACAACCTCTTCTGAGTACTTGGATGACGTTCAGAAACAAACCGAGGGTCTGGATGAACAAATATGGGTTGCAGAGAAACCTCAACACCGTTCCTCCCATAATAAACTGCTGTATTACGACAACAGGCTATACATACCAGACGGTCCCTTGCAACAGCAAGCCTTGAAATGGATTCACGAATCCACATTGGGTGGGCATTTGGGAACACAGAAAACTCTACAGACAATGTCTAGATACTTCTGGTGGGTCACGCTTCCGAAAGACACCGCAAAGTACGTCTCTGAATGTTCCATCTGTGCCCAGGCCAAGGCACAGCACCAACGGCCTAGCGGATTGCTCAGACCCATACCCATACCTCCAGCCCCCTGGCACACGGTGTCTATGGATTTCATCGTGGAGATGCCTTCCAGCTCAGGTTACAACACTATACTGGTAGTCATCGACCACCTGACCAAAATGGGGCATTTTGTTGCACTGACCGGGTTACCTACATCGGGGGAACAGGCTACCTCATTCTTACAGAACATAGTGCGTCTGCATGGGATTCCTTCAGTCATCATCACGGACAGAGGGACCCAGTTCACGTCAAGGTTTTGGAAGGCGCTCTGTGCTGTCATGAAGATAGACGCCCGTCTCTCCACGAGTTACCATCCGCAAACAGACGGCAAAACGAAGAGACTAAACCAAACTTTAGAGCAGTACCTCAGATGTTTTACACTACAACACGAGGAAGAATGGAACATACTTCTATGGACAGCCGAATTCGCATACAACAATGCTAGTCATTCCTCTCTAGGATGTTCTCCCTTCTTTTGCCTCAATGGTTACCATCCTAACATGTTGCCCTTCGAACATCCAGTAACATCCAAACATCCCACGATCCAAGAACACCATGCACACCTCAAGCTGGTATTACAGAATGCCAAAATACACCTAGAAACAGCAAGGGCTTGTGACAAACATTACGCAGATAGGAAGAGAACACCAGAGCCCTCATACAAAGCAGGGGATAAGGTGTGGCTCAGCACAAAACATCTGAAATTCAAGGGCAATACTCGGTTACAACCTAAATTTGTGGGTCCCTATCCTATCGATAGAGCAGTCAACCCTGTAGCCATGAGACTGGTTCTCCCTCCTGCTTGGCATGTTCACCCTGTGTTTCACGTTTCCCTCCTACGTCCCTGTCTCCCTGAAACCAGGCTGTCTGTAAGACCGAGACCAGTGGAGATCGAGGGGGAGGAGGAGTATGAGGTTAAGAACATCCTTGATTCCAAGCTAGTCAGGGGACGGGTACATTACCTCATAGAATGGAAAGGGTATGTGTAGGAAGGTGGAATCTGACTATATAGTTGCCCCCACTTTTTTTTATGGTGTTTTGCTGGTTTATGACTTAGTTGGACTGGGATCCTGCTATTCAGGGCCCCAGTCTATCTGCTTTCTCTGTAAAATGGTTTCCATGTGCCTTAGGCACATCTCTGATTGGAATCTGGAGTGCCCTTATAAGTCCCTAGTATATGGTATACTATGTACCAAGGGCATAGGTACCTCAGAGGCCTGCCAGGGGCTGCAGCATGTATTATGCCACCCCTGGAAGGCCATCCAAACTGACACCACAGGTCTGCTACTGCAGCCTGGGTAAGGTGGTGCATGCACCCCTTACTGTGATATAGGTTACCTATATCACGAAATACATACACACATATAAACCTATAAGTCACTCCTAAGGCAGGCCTTATCAATCCTAAAGGCAGAGTGCATGGTTCCTATGTGAGAGGGTGCCCCTGCATGAGCAGGGCCCCTCTGCAGCGTTCGGAGACCATCTCTGATGCTGTTTGTAGTGCAGCCTGACCATATACTCTTAAGCGCATTATATCCTCGCGGTAAAATGCTAACTTTGGAATGGCTGCACCTAAACATGTCGTGTTTGGTGTCAAACATCTTGGAATACTACCCCCCGCCAATCCTGGCGGCGGGGGTAGCATTCCACCCTTCTAGAGGGAAAGACATGTTAACTCTGACGAGTCCGGTAACTTCTTTCCAGAGCCCTGGCATCACAAAATGGATGCTGCTGCCACAGACACGAGTCTGGCCTCCTGCTGCTGGACGAAACTCCGGCAGGGGAGGCCTGGACAATAGGTTTCCTGTCCCAGGGAGGTGTGACCACCTCCCCAGACAGGATAATGTGTATTGGGGCTGGGCGGGAGCACTTTCGGGTGCTTTGAAGTCCTGCACTGGGGGCACATTTGGTGTCCCTGTGCATACCCCAGTTCAAACCGGATCAGGGGCTCGCAGCCCCTGCTTTGGCGCGAACTGGACAAAGGGAAAGGGGTGTAGCCACCCCTCCGCCCTGACCCACCCATAGGTGGGGCCACAGAGTAGTCCATCCCCTATTTTTAGAATAAAGGTAGGAACCCAGTCCTTAGGACTTTAGATTATACCTGGACGAAACTCTGACACTGAATCCTGGACCTTCGACGCTCTACGACAAGATTAGAGGACTGAAGAATCTCCCTTGGGGTCAAGGAGTGACTCCCCTGCTTGGCAGGCACCAAAGAAGCATCTGTCCGGTTCGCATCACTGAAGCTCCCGTCGGACGCCGAAGTCATCGCATCACCAGAGGTGGATTCTCAGACTTCCCCGAGGCTACCCTGAGTCCCCAGCAAAGCTGAGGCCCGTGGCTATCGTGGGTGACTTGAGACCGTGACCCCTGGACACCGAGCACACTTGCAAGTGCACCATCTTCTGGGTCTCCCAAGAAGTCGTGCTTTGGGTTCCGAGTAGCCCTAGCCTCCAGCACCACCTGCACCGAAGATCACTGGCCCCCACTCCACGAGTGTCCTGTAAGCCAGCTCCACGTGCGGCGTCACGAGGCTCCTTCGCGGTCGCTAGCCCGTTGGCTAGTAGCCCTTAACGAAGGCCAATCTTTTCTTTACTTGGCATCCTGGTTGCTCCAGGCCTGCCCTCACTTACCCTCGCTGGGTGAGTTCCCCAGACCTTGCTGGTCTGCATCATCGACGATCTACATCTTACTCGAGACTTGCCGTTGCCAAGGCTTGTTGGGTCCAATCCGGTCGCCGACACCTCAGCACTCGACAGACATCGAGCACCAGCCCGAATCCTGCTCCTGGTCGCCGACAACGCCTCCCGGACCTCGTGGCTGAAGAGTCAAGACGACCGTCAACGCACCTGAAGCACTCGACATCGGTGGGCATCTGTCCATCGCCTTCCTGGTCACTGGCTAGTGACCCAGACTCTGTCCCCTCTGCTTTCAGGTTCACCAGAACTCCGATCCACTCTTGGATCCACCCGGACACTTTTCCCTTGGCCGCCAGCAGCACTTTGCAGCAGATCGCCATTCGAATCGACGACGAAACCCGACCCCGAAAGGCACCTATGCACCCGGCTTCCCTGGGTGAGGTAACACGAGTACTCCGGTGCTCCCGTGGGTAGAGACTCTTCAAAGTCCTAGATCTCAAAGGGTTTTGTCCTAGTCCTCTTCTAAGTGTCCCTTTCCTCTATTTTCCCGATCCCGACTTTCTCCATAGAAGTTAACGGCGTATCGCGGTTGTGTATTTACACTGCACGCGTCTCCCGTGGGTCCCCTGTGTCACTACCTTGGGTGGTTCCTTGTGGTCCAAGCACTTCTAGAGGCTCTAGGCCTAGTGTCTAGTTCAGTCGTGGTTCGCATACCATTTTATTGGTATATGGTTTGGTACGCCCCTAGGGCCCAAACGTGTATTTGTGCTATTACTGTGATTTAAGATCTTATAACCTATGTACTTCGAACTCTAGCCTCATAAAGAGACTAGAGGGGTGTGTTTAGTAATAAATACATATATTTTGAATATATACCTGGTGTGGTGCTCTTTCATTTGGTCACTCAAGAGATTATAGACTGGTAAAACAAGCTGCTTTACATTCCTTCAAGACTTAGCCTGAAGGCTGCTCTCCATAGCTACCACTAGGATAGCTTTCAATAAGGTTGTCTTTAACCTACCTACCATAAGAGTCGATTTGGACTGGTGCAAGGTGCCCACTATAATTAGTGGACAGCATATGCCAGGCCAACTTCTCACATTGGTGTGCAGCGTGTGGGATTCCAGCTTGCTATTGTTTTACCAGATAATCTCAATTGAATTGATCAACTGAAAACCACTAAAGGTACCTAAGGTACATATAATTTAAGCTTAGAATAACAGTAAGTTCTACTGAACTTAGAGTTGTGTGTTAAGGGATAGCACAACCCTTTCTACAACTCAAGAGAGTTTAGTAGGCCACACTAGAGTAGGTAGTGCATACACCACACCACACTAGTAATGTCTTTAAGGGTAGGATCTAAAGAATCCTTGCAGGAAGCCATTGAGCTTCCACCCTCCAAGTATGATACACTCCCATTCTTGGAATTGAGAGCTTTATGCAACTTGAGAAAAATAAGGACAGGCCAAAGCCCCACCACCCAACACCTCAAGGAGTTGTTGGTGGCTTATGACCTTAGTAAGCCTGTAGGGACTGAAGGGGTAGGAGCTGAGGGTGGGGCAGAAGAAGAGGAGGAGGCCAGGGGTACCAATACCCCCAGCCCCCCTCTGAGACTGGCCAGGAGGGTGACAATGACCCTGACCTGGATAACCCAATCCCTCCTGTGGAAGATGATGAGGATGATCAGAATGATGCCCTCTTTGTCCCCCCAGGAAGGATTAAGAGTGTGCCCAGAAGGTCTAGGTCTCCTTCTCAGGAGTCTAACCACTCTGGCACCTCTATAGGGAGCTCTGTCTCATCTCATAGGAGAGAATCCTCTCATGAGAGAAGAAAGAGGCTAGTCCAGTATGAGGAAACTCAGCTGGAACTCAGAAAAAAGCAATTAGCTTTAGATAGAGAATCCCTAGATCTCCTCAGGGAGAGAAGAAAGTTGGGACTAGAGTCCCATGGTGGCAGCAATATCCCTAGAGATAGGGACAGGTCTTATGACCATAGAAACCTAAACAAGATTGTCCCTCCCTACCAGAGTGGGGATGACATCCACAAATGGATAACTGCACTGGAGAGGGCCTGTAAAGTTCAGAAGGTCCCCCAGAGGCAGTGGGCAGCAATCTTGTGGCTCTCCTTTGCAGACAAAGGTAGAGACAAGCTCCTCACTGTAAGAGAAGAGGATGCTGACAATTACACAGTCTTGAAGAGTGCTCTGATAGATGGGTTTGGCCTAACCACTGAACAGTATAGGTTGAAGTTCAGAGACACCCAAAAGCTCAGACTCAAGACTGGGTTGATTTTGTAGATTGTGCTACAAAGGCTCTGGAAGGTTGGATACATGGCAACAAAGTGCAGGACTTTTTAGGATTGTACAATTTGATTATGAGGGAGCAGATCCTTAATAATTGTCAAAACCAGCTTTTGCACCAGTATCTGGTGGACTCTGATCTGACCTCTCCCCAAGAATTGGGAAAGAAGGCAGACAAGTGGGTCAGAACCAGAGTAAAAACTAGAAATCAGGGTGGTGACCAGAAGAAAGATTCTACTAAGTCCCAAGAGAAAGGTGGGGATAAATCTAAGGATAAGTCCCCTACAGGGCCCCAAAATTCCTCTTCTGGGGGTGGGTCCCAAACTCCTTCCTCTCCTGAAAAGAAACCCTATTGCCATGTCTGTAAAAAGCCTGGGCACTGGAAAACTGATCCCAGTTGCCCCAGGATTGGCAATAAAGAAAATGTTCCTCCCACAACTACTACCACCCCTCCTGGTACTACCAGTAGTAATCCTCCAGTTGGGAGTAGTGCACCCAAAAGTTAGGTGCTTTTGCAAGAGGAACAGAGGTGGGCCCCTAGTTTAGACAGGGACCCCTCAACAGACTCCTCTGACTCTGATGGTGGTATAGGATTTGCCACCTTTACCATGGGTCCCATAGCATTGGGCAGGTACAGATTGGAGCCAATAATTAATGGTCAGAAAGCTGTGGCATTTAGGGACACAGGGGCTAGTGTCACCATGGTGGCAGGGAAACTAGTCCCCCCTCACCAGCTTTTACCTGAGTTTAAATACCAGGTGACCAACATTGATGGTGTCAGAACAGATCACCCCATGGCCATAGTCAATCTCAGCTGGGAGGGGGTCACAGGCCCAAAAAGAGTGGCAGTGTCCCCAACCCTACCTGTAGATTGCCTGATGGGCAATGATCTGGAAATTTCAGCCTGGGCTGAAGTGGAACACCAAACCCATCTTAGGATGTTGGGCGTCCCTGTAAAGGTTAGTGGGGCTGTGATGGCCACAGCCCCAGCCCAAGAATTTGGAGAGATGGAGCCTGAAAGAATGGCCCACTCTCCCCCAAAAGAGAGCACAAGGGTTGAAGAAAAGTCTTCTTCCCCCCAGACAGTAGGTAAGGGTCAGCCTCCTCAGGGAACTGACCCTACCCCTAGTGAAGGAACTGCCACAGAGGTAGTCAGGCCTGGCCTGGCCACACCCCTGATGGCAGAGGACCCTTCCAAGGTGGTACCCCGTCTGGAGCAGGTAACCTGCCCCTCTCTACCCTGCCTCAGTCAGCCCAGGGCTGCAGAGGTCAGGGAGGTCAGTGGACCCCCAGGGCCCCCTGTCCAGAGGAAGCCCCCATCAGCAGATTAGGGGCACCCAGTCCTAGTAGCCCTAGCCAGGTGAAAATTCCTCTACACACTGAGGGATCCCCCATACCTTTATGTAGGGACCTCCCCCAGAAGGACTCTGGTAGGCAAGGGCAAACCTGGGACCAGAAGGTTCCAAACCTGCCATGTCCCTCCAGTAGTCCATCCAAAGGGACCCAACCCCCAGCTGTAGGCAGCCAAAGGTTGACCCTTAGAGCAAAGTGCAACTCAGTCATGGAAAGACAGGCATACATGGTGACCAGTGATCTGAGGAAACTGAGGCCAACATTCCTAGGGCCTCACTTCCCTACTCAGACACCTCACCAGCCTTGTACTTTACCTAAGCACACCACAGGTAGTGATTCCCCATGGTGGAGACCCTCTTATACCCTTAGGGTGAGGAATTGCTTAGTGGACCATAAGACAGGGGGCAACCATGCTAGTGCAGGTGCTTCCTTATATGACCACTTAGTCAATGAAGGCTCAACTGGCCAAGGTTAGCCTTATCTCCTTTCGTTTGGGGGGGTTATGTAGGAAGGTGGAATCTGACTATATGGTTGCCCCCACTTTTTTTATGGTGTTTTGCTGGTTTATGACTTAGTTGGACTGGGATCCTGCTATTCAGGGCCCCAGTCTATCTGCTTTCTCTGTAAAATGGTTTCCATGTGCCTTAGGCACATCTCTGATTGGAATCTGGAGTGCCCTTATAAGTCCCTAGTATATGGTATACTATGTACCAAGGGCATAGGTACCTCAGAGGCCTGCCAGGGGCTGCAGCATGTATTATGCCACCCCTGGAAGGCCATCCAAACTGACACCACAGGTCTGCTACTGCAGCCTGGGTAAGGTGGTGCATGCACCCCTTACTGTGATATAGGTTACCTATATCACGAAATACATACACACATATAAACCTATAAGTCACTCCTAAGGCAGGCCTTATCAATCCTAAAGGCAGAGTGCATGGTTCCTATGTGAGAGGGTGCCCCTGCATGAGCAGGGCCCCTCTGCAGCGTTCGGAGACCATCTCTGATGCTGTTTGTAGTGCAGCCTGACCATATACTCTTAAGCGCATTATATCCTCGCGGTAAAATGCTAACTTTGGAATGGCTGCACCTAAACATGTCGTGTTTGGTGTCAAACATCTTGGAATACTACCCCCCGCCAATCCTGGCGGCGGGGATAGCATTCCACCCTTCTAGAGGGAAAGACATGTTAACTCTGACGAGTCCGGTAACTTCTTTCCAGAGCCCTGGCATCACAAAATGGATGCTGCTGCCACAGACACGAGTCTGGCCTCCTGCTGCTGGACGAAACTCCGGCAGGGGAGGCCTGGACAATAGGTTTCCTGTCCCAGGGAGGTGTGACCACCTCCCCAGACAGGATAATGTGTATTGGGGCTGGGCGGGAGCACTTTCGGGTGCTTTGAAGTCCTGCACTGGGGGCACATTTGGTGTCCCTGTGCATACCCCAGTTCAAACCGGATCAGGGGCTCGCAGCCCCTGCTTTGGCGCGAACTGGACAAAGGAAAGGGGTGTAGCCACCCCTCTGCCCTGACCCACCCATAGGTGGGGCCACAGAGTAGTCCAACCCCTATTTTTAGAATAAAGGTAGGAACCCAGTCCTTAGGACTTTAGATTATACCTGGACGAAACTCTGACACTGAATCCTGGACCTTCGACGCTCTACGACAAGATTAGAGGACTGAAGAATCTCCCTTGGGGTCAAGGAGTGACTCCCCTGCTTGGCAGGCACCAAAGAAGCATCTGTCCGGTTCGCATCACTGAAGCTCCCGTCGGACGCCGAAGTCATCGCATCACCAGAGGTGGATTCTCAGACTTCCCCGAGGCTACCCTGAGTCCCCAGCAAAGCTGAGGCCCGTGGCTATCGTGGGTGACTTGAGACCGTGACCCCTGGACACCGAGCACACTTGCAAGTGCACCATCTTCTGGGTCTCCCAAGAAGTCGTGCTTTGGGTTCCGAGTAGCCCTAGCCTCCAGCACCACCTGCACCGAAGATCACTGGCCCCCACTCCACGAGTGTCCTGTAAGCCAGCTCCACGTGCGGCATCACGAGGCTCCTTCGCGGTCGCTAGCCCGTTGGCTAGTAGCCCTTAACGAAGGCCAATCTTTTCTTTACTTGGCATCCTGGTTGCTCCAGGCCTGCCCTCACTTACCCTCGCTGGGTGAGTTCCCCAGACCTTGCTGGTCTGCATCATCGACGATCTACATCTTACTCGAGACTTGCCGTTGCCAAGGCTTGTTGGGTCCAATCCGGTCGCCGACACCTCAGCACTCGACAGACATCGAGCACCAGCCCGAATCCTGCTCCTGGTCGCCGACAACGCCTCCCGGACCTCGTGGCTGAAGAGTCAAGACGACCGTCAACGCACCTGAAGCACTCGACATCGGTGGGCATCTGTCCATCGCCTTCCTGGTCACTGGCTAGTGACCCAGACTCTGTCCCCTCTGCTTTCAGGTTCACCAGAACTCCGATCCACTCTTGGATCCACCCGGACACTTTTCCCTTGGCCGCCAGCAGCACTTTGCAGCAGATCGCCATTCGAATCGACGACGAAACCCGACCCCGAAAGGCACCTATGCACCCGGCTTCCCTGGGTGAGGTAACACGAGTACTCCGGTGCTCCCGTGGGTAGAGACTCTTCAAAGTCCTAGATCTCAAAGGGTTTTGTCCTAGTCCTCTTCTAAGTGTCCCTTTCCTCTATTTTCCCGATCCCGACTTTCTCCATAGAAGTTAACGGCGTATCGCGGTTGTGTATTTACACTGCACGCGTCTCCCGTGGGTCCCCTGTGTCACTACCTTGGGTGGTTCCTTGTGGTCCAAGCACTTCTAGAGGCTCTAGGCCTAGTGTCTAGTTCAGTCGTGGTTCGCATACCATTTTATTGGTATATGGTTTGGTACGCCCCTAGGGCCCAAACGTGTATTTGTGCTATTACTGTGATTTAAGATCTTATAACCTATGTACTTCGAACTCTAGCCTCATAAAGAGACTAGAGGGGTGTGTTTAGTAATAAATACATATATTTTGAATATATACCTGGTGTGGTGCTCTTTCATTTGGTCACTCAAGAGATTATAGACTGGTAAAACAAGCTGCTTTACATTCCTTCAAGACTTAGCCTGAAGGCTGCTCTCCATAGCTACCACTAGGATAGCTTTCAATAAGGTTGTCTTTAACCTACCTACCATAAGAGTCGATTTGGACTGGTGCAAGGTGCCCACTATAATTAGTGGACAGCATATGCCAGGCCAACTTCTCACAGTATGGTCCTGAGGACCGCTCCTGGGAACTGAGTTCTAACCTTCGCTGCCCTGGAATACTTAGACGTTTTCA
This sequence comes from Calotriton arnoldi, assembly GCA_963921515.1. Taxonomy (NCBI): domain Eukaryota; kingdom Metazoa; phylum Chordata; class Amphibia; order Caudata; family Salamandridae; genus Calotriton; species Calotriton arnoldi. Next base: position 72,636 of record CAWUFW010000408.1, read on the forward strand.
CTCCCGGTTTCCCACTAAGCCTGGTGGACCGCCGAGACGTCGGTCGTGGAGAGGGGGTTCTGTCACGTTCAGGCAAAGATAGCACATAATGTACACTGTAGTCTGCACCATTGTATGTGTGAGAGCGCGATATACACTACATCTCCCATGATGCAGCTAACGGTGAGCTGCAGTCCTACCTCTTTGTCTCCTCGCTACATAAACACTGCCTACCGAATAACCAGTGCTTGTCACCTGTGGGATTACCAGGAAGGCTGTTCCAGTTCCGTGGAACTTTTCCCTTTCGGCTCTGAAACTCGAGCCCTTGTCTCCGCCCCGCAATCGGGGCCATCACAGAGCTGAGCGGAACTGCGGCGACTAGTTTCCTGTGGTAGCGCTGATGCGCATTTCGCCATTTATTTCTTGCCTGCAAGCTCAGTCTGTGCCTCGCGCTGGAGCGCTGTTCTGAGTCGCGGTAGACTTAAGGCGCTCGCATGGCCCCGGTCATATCTGGTAGCGCGATGCGCTTATGACAATTTCGCCTAACACTTTCCTGACAGTTGAACTTCGCACTGGAGCGCATTGACTCGTCCTGTTGGACTCGCGGTACATACAGTACCGGGGATTTTAGAGAACAGGAGTTCCACATCATTAAGAGCCGTTGAGTGGCTCAGGATTATTTCATTTTTTTTGCCTTTTTGTTTGTTGTTCATGACCTGAGAACCTTTCTGAAAAGCGCAGGAACCGCGCACTCTCTTTGGAAGTCCTCCCAGTGGCTCAACTGGGATCCCTGAAGGGAATCGAAGAGGTCCCAGGAGTGAGCTAAGTACAAACACGCTTCCTTCTTGCAGGATGTTATGGGCGCAGTGTCTTGCTAAATATTGGTTATACTTCAGGAGAACTGTTGTGGAACCACGCTTTATTTTCATTCCTTTATTTTTGCCTTTTTGTATTTTTTGTACTTTACAAGGATAAGTGTGGCTGATAACTGTAAGTGCATACACATATTGAATTGTTTTACGTTGCAGGTGCTTAGAGTGGTGATTTCAAGTGTATTGTGTTGTGTCTCACTTATAGGGAACACGGGGCTACCGTAGGAGTGAAGTCTGCAACTCCAGAACTGTTCCCCATTGAGTGATTTCGCTGCTGCACCATTATTGTTTCGTTTGTCCCTTTTTCCCCTTCCCCTACTGTGGTGTGACCAGTGGAGTTATATATATATACTCGCTGGTGGTTCCATACAAGGGGAAAGGGTTACCCGGCATCTTTCATCGCTCTCGCTGTAGCCGGCTTTCCAGGTTAGTGACTAACCTTTCTCTGTCGTGACAAGGAGCTGGGGTCTATGCAGGAAGAGAGCAAGTATAACCCATCACCGCTATACATACTGAGGCACAAAAGACACTCTCACCTGCCTCAGATCATACAGATCTCAAACTCAAAGCAGATCTCAAACTCAAAGCAGATCTCAAACTCAATGCAGGCCGGTGTCTCTGTGCAGGACCTGGGGTCTATGCAGGAAGAGAGCAAGTATAACCCATCACTGCTATACATACTGAGGCACTGAGACACTCTTACCTGCCTCAGATCACACAGAGTTCAAACTCAATGCAGACCGGTGTCTCTGTACAGGAGCCGGGGTCTATGCAGGAAGAGAGCAATTCTAACCCATCACTGCTATACATACTGAGGCACAAAAGACACTCTCACCTGCCTCAGATCACACAGATCTCAAACTCAAAGCAGATCTCAAACTCAAAGCAGATCTCAAACTCAATGCAGGCCGGTGTCTCTGTACAGGAGCTGGGGTCTATGCAGGAAGAGAGCAAGTATAACCCATCACTGCTATAAATACTGAGGCACTGAGACACTCTTACCTGCCTCAGATCACACAGAGCTCAAACTCAATGCAGGCCGGTGTCTCTGTACAGGAGCTGTGGTCTATGCAGGAAGAGAGCAAGTATAACCCATCACTGCTATACATACTGAGGCACTGAGACACTCTTACCTGCCTCAGATCACACAGATCTCAAACTCAATGCAGATCTCAAACTCAATGCAGGCCGGTGTCCCTGTACAGGAGCTGGGGCCTATGCAGGAAGAGAGCAAGTATAACCCATCACCGCTATACATACTGAGGCACAAAAGACACTCTCACCTGCCTCAGATCACACAGATCTCAAACTCAATGCAGGCCGGTGTCTCTGTACAGGAGCCGGGGTCTATGCAGGAAGAGAGCAATTCTAACCCATCACTGCTATACATACTGAGGCACAAAAGACACTCTCACCTGCCTCAGATCACACAGATCTCAAACTCAATGCAGATCTCAAACTCAAAGCAGATCTCAAACTCAATGCAGGGCGGTGTCTCTGTACAGGAGCTGGGGTCTATGCAGGAAGAGAGCAAGTACAACCCATCACTGCTTTACATACTGAGGCACTAAAGACACTCTTACCTACCTCAGATCACACAGAGCTCAAACTCAATGCAGGCGGGAGTCTCTGTGCAGGAGCCGGGGTCTATGCAGGAAGAGAGCAAGTATAACCCATCACTGCTTTACATACTGAGGCACTAAAGACACTCTTACCTGCCTCAGATCACACAGATCTCAAACTCAATGCAGATCTCAAACTCAATGCAGGCCGGTGTCTCTGTACAGGAGCTGGGGCCTATGCAGGAAGAGAGCAAGTATAACCCATCACCGCTATACATACTGAGGCACAAAAGACACTCTCACCTGCCTCAGATCACACAGATCTCAAACTCAAAGCAGATCTCAAACTCAAAGCAGATCTCAAACTCAATGCAGGCCGGTGTCTCTGTACAGGAGCTGGGGTCTATGCAGGAAGAGAGCAAGTATTACCCATCACTGCTATACATACTGAGGCACTGAGACACTCTTACCTGCCTCAGATCACACAGAGCTCAAACTCAATGCAGGCCGGTGTCTCTGTACAGGAGCTGGGGTCTATGCAGGAAGAGAGCAAGTATAACCCATCACTGCTTTACATACTGAGGCACTAAAGACACTCTTACCTGCCTCAGATCACACAGATCTCAAACTCAATGCAGATCTCAAACTCAATGCAGGCCGGTGTCTCTGTACAGGAGCTGGGGTCTATGCAGGAAGAGAGCAAGTATAACCCATCACTGCTTTACATACTGAGGCACTAAAGACACTCTTACCTGCCTCAGATCACACAGATCTCAAACTCAATGCAGATCTCAAACTCAATGCAGGCCGGTGTCTCTGTACAGGAGCTGGGGCCTATGCAGGAAGAGAGCAAGTATAACCCATCACCGCTATACATACTGAGGCACAAAAGACACTCTCACCTGCCTCAGATCACACAGATCTCAAACTCAAAGCAGATCTCAAACTCAAAGCAGATCTCAAACTCAATGCAGGCCGGTGTCTCTGTACAGGAGCTGGGGTCTATGCAGGAAGAGAGCAAGTATAACCCATCACTGCTATACATACTGAGGCACTGAGACACTCTTACCTGCCTCAGATCACACAGAGCTCAAACTCAATGCAGGCCGGTGTCTCTGTACAGGAGCTGGGGTCTATGCAGGAAGAGAGCAAGTATAACCCATCACTGCTTTACATACTGAGGCACTAAAGACACTCTTACCTGCCTCAGATCACACAGATCTCAAACTCAATGCAGATCTCAAACTCAATGCAGGCCGGTGTCTCTGTACAGGAGCTGGGGTCTATGCAGGAAGAGAGCAAGTATAACCCATCACTGCTTTACATACTGAGGCACTAAAGACACTCTTACCTGCCTCAGATCACACAGATCTCAAACTCAATGCAGATCTCAAACTCAATGCAGGCCGGTGTCTCTGTACAGGAGCTGGGGTCTATGCAGGAAGAGAGCAAGTATAACCCATCACTGCTATACATACTGAGGCACTAAAAACACTCTCACCTGCCTCAGATCACACAGAGCTCAAACTCAATGCAGGCCGGTGTCTCTGTACAGGAGCTGGGGTCTATGCAGGAAGAGAGCAATTCTATCCCATCACTGCTATACATACTGAGGCACTGAGACACTCTTACCTGCCTCAGATCACACAGAGCTCAAACTCAATGCAGGCCGGTGTCTCTGTACAGGAGCTGGGGTCTATGCAGGAAGAGAGCAAATATAACCCATCACCGCTATACATACTGAGGCACAAAAGACACTCTCACCTGCCTCAGATCACACAGATCTCAAACTCAAAGCAGATCTCAAACTCAAAGCAGATCTCAAACTCAATGCAGGCCGGTGTCTCTGTACAGGAGCTGGGGTCTATGCAGGAAGAGAGCAATTCTAACCCATCACTGCTTTACATACTGAGGCACTAAAGACACTCTTACCTGCCTCAGATCACACAGAGCTCAAACTCAATGCAGGCCGGTGTCTCTGTACAGGAGCCGGGGTCTATGCAGGAAGAGAGCAAGTATAACCCATCACCGCTATACATACTGAGGCACAAAAGACACTCTCACCTGCCTCAGATCACACAGATCTCAAACTCAAAGCAGATCTCAAACTCAAAGCAGATCTCAAACTCAATGCAGGCCGGTGTCTCTGTACAGGAGCTGGGGTCTATGCAGGAAGAGAGCAAGTATAACCCATCACTGCTATACATACTGAGGCACTGAGACACTCTTACCTGCCTCAGATCACACAGAGCTCAAACTCAATGCAGGCCGGGGTCTCTGTACAGGAGCCGGGGTCTATGCAGGAGGAGAGCAAGTATAACCCATCACTGCTATACATACTGAGGCACAAAAGACACTCTCACCTGCCTCAGATCACACAGATCTCAAACTCAAAGCAGATCTCAAACTCAAAGCAGATCTCAAACTCAATGCAGGCCGGTGTCTCTGTACAGGAGCTGGGGTCTATGCTGGAAGAGAGCAAGTATAACCCATCACTGCTTTACATACTGAGGCACTAAAGACACTCTTACCTGCCTCAGATCACACATCTCAAACTCAATGCAGATCTCAAACTCAATGCAGGCCGGTGTCTCTGTACAGGAGCTGGGGTCTATGCAGGAAGAGAGCAAGTATAACCCATCACTGCTATACATACTGAGGCACTGAGACACTCTTACCTGCCTCAGATCACACAGAGCTCAAACTCAATGCAGGCCGGTGTCTCTGTACAGGAGCTGGGGTCTATGCAGGAAGAGAGCAAGTATAACCCATCACTGCTTTACATACTGAGGTACTAAAGACACTCTTACCTGCCTCAGATCACACAGATCTCAAACTCAATGCAGATCTCAAACTCAATGCAGGCCGATGTCTCTGTACAGGAGCTGGGGTCTATGCAGGAAGAGAGCAAGTATAACCCATCACTGCTATACATACTGAGGCACTGAGACACTCTTACCTGCCTCAGATCACACAGAGCTCAAACTCAATGCAGGCCGGTGTCTCTGTACAGGAGCCGGGGTCTATGCAGGAAGAGAGCAATTCTAACCCATCACTGCTATACATACTGAGGCACAAAAGACACTCTCACCTGCCTCAGATCACACAGATCTCAAACTCAAAGCAGATCTCAAACTCAATGCAGGCCGGTGTCTCTGTGCAGGAGCTGGGGTCTATGCAGGAAGAGAGCAAGTATAACCCATCACTGCTATACATACTGAGGCACTGAGACACTCTTACCTGCCTCAGATCACACAGAGCTCAAACTCAATGCAGGCCGGTGTCTCTGTACAGGAGCTGGGGTCTATGCTGGAAGAGAGCAAGTATAACCCATCACTGCTTTACATACTGAGGCACTAAAGACACTCTTACCTGCCTCAGATCACACATCTCAAACTCAATGCAGATCTGAAACTCAATGCAGGCCGGTGTCTCTGTACAGGAGCTGGGGTCTATGCAGGAAGAGAGCAAGTATAACCCATCACTGCTATACATACTGAGGCACTGAGACACTCTTACCTGCCTCAGATCACACAGAGCTCAAACTCAATGCAGGCGGGAGTCTCTGTGCAGGAGCCGGGGTCTATGCAGGAAGAGAGCAAGTATAACCCATCACTGCTTTACATACTGAGGCACTAAAGACACTCTTACCTGCCTCAGATCACACAGATCTCAAACTCAATGCAGATCTCAAACTCAATGCAGGCCGGTGTCTCTGTACAGGAGCTGGGGTCTATGCAGGAAGAGAGCAAGTATAACCCATCACTGCTATACATACTGAGGCACTAAAAACACTCTCACCTGCCTCAGATCACACAGAGCTCAAACTCAATGCAGGCCGGTGTCTCTGTACAGGAGCTGGGGTCTATGCAGGAAGAGAGCAATTCTATCCCATCACTGCTATACATACTGAGGCACTGAGACACTCTTACCTGCCTCAGATCACACAGAGCTCAAACTCAATGCAGGCCGGTGTCTCTGTACAGGAGCTGGGGTCTATGCAGGAAGAGAGCAAGTATAACCCATCACTGCTATACATACTGAGGCACTGAGACACTCTTACCTGCCTCAGATCACACAGAGCTCAAACTCAATGCAGGCGGGAGTCTCTGTGCAGGAGCCGGGGTCTATGCAGGAAGAGAGCAAGTATAACCCATCACTGCTTTACATACTGAGGCACTAAAGACACTCTTACCTGCCTCAGATCACACAGATCTCAAACTCAATGCAGATCTCAAACTCAATGCAGGCCGGTGTCTCTGTGCAGGAGCTGGGGTCTAGGTAGGGAGAGAGTAATTCTAACCCACCGCTGCTATACATCCTGAGGTACTAAAGACACTCTTACCTGCTTCAGATCACACAGAGTGTCAATGGGGACATAGTAGGGATCACTCAAAACAAGAACCAACAAGTGCCTTTGAAGGCAGGTGAGGACACCCAGGCAGGCCTCTTTTATTCTAATCAACAACCCTGCATTCCAACACTCATTCTGCCATGCTTTCCATCATGTTCAAAGGTGCACCTATCACTTTTCTAGCTCCTGACCCAGCCCATGAGGGACTTGTAAAGATCATCAGTTGTCTTTACTCGACAGACAACACAAGCCAGGATATCTGTTTGGACAAGGTCTCCCACATGTCTGGTGACACCGGCTGCGCAGGGATGTAGGGGTGTTATGTTGTTATTTTGATTTGCATAGCGCACTCATCACACAAGAGGGTATCCAGGCACTTGCGGCACTGATAGAATATTGTAGACGGCTTCTCATTTTCACTTTTGAGCATTAACTGCGGCCATGGCCTCTGGGCACAGCGCTTTGAATCAATCGTAGGCCCAGTGTCATATGGCTATGTGCACTCTCTCAATCCATCAATCAATCAGTAGATTTGTAGAGCGCTTCTTGTCACCCGTGTGGGTATCCAGGCGCTGTAATTATGATCCTTATTTGAAGGATGCCAGGCAGTACTCCATTCCGCCTGCCCCATATTGTGAGTGTCTCCGCCAGGCAGGTGCCCCACTGAAGGCACCGAAGCTCTGCTGTGTGGGCACCATGTTCAATGCACCCTCAAAGCAAAGTTTTTGTTTTTCACCAGCAAACGTTTTTTGTTTTTCAAAAACAAAAAACATGACTGGCCCGGATGCGCTTGGAGTGTTTTTTCCCAGCGTGTGGGCTTAATGAATCCATCCACCACCAGGCCTACACTGGCAGTTCTGAACATGTTATGTACTGCTACAAGATATTTCTAAAGCGCTACATTCACCCAGAGGTATCTTGGCGCTAGACAATTTATGGGAGTAACCAGGAGGAAAGACTAGGCAGACATTAGAGCAGTTTATTACAGTGCCTGCTTAAAGAGCCACGTCTATAGTGCTTTCCTGAAAGGAACCAATTCAGTGAACGAGCAAATCTCTATTGGAAGAGCATTCCAAACCTTAGGAGCAAGTACTGAGAAGCTTCTCCCTCCCATCCTTGTTTTCTTGAATCTGGGAACCACCAGGAGATTTGAAAATGTGGAACGAAGGGTCCGTTTGGGGGAATATGAATATCTTAAGAGCCGATCTTTTAAGAACCCTGGGGCCATCCCTTGAAGAGGTTTAAGATTAAGCATCAAACTTTCAATCTAATTTGCTGTTTGATTGGCAGCCACGAAGGCTCTTCAGATAAAGGCTGATTTTTGTTCTTCGAAGTATTCTGATGGCCACTCTGGCCGCCGCGGTCTGAATCAGTTGCATTCTCTTAAGATCACTTTCTGGGAGGCACAGATCTTTTGCTATTGGCATAGTCTAGTCTACCGTTGATGACGGCTGCCATACAGTCTTCAAAGTGCCCAAAGTCAAAAACTATTGGATCTAACTAATTTATCTAAGTATGAAGACACATTTGGAGGTCACCACATTGTTATTTGGTGTAAAGGAGAGATGCTGGTCGACGAAGATACCAAGACTTTTTACCACCGGTTTAGGGATGGGAAGCGCACCCAGAAGGAGTTGGTCCACAGTGAGGGATTATGACCTAACAAAATCTCAGAATTATCCACATTTAATTTTAGATAATTTTAGATGGTTGTTTTTTCCATCCAGCTGCTGATGAAGCACATCAGGTTCCTAAAATCTTCTTTAATATATTCCAGGGTATCAAACTGGAGTGGAATCTGACAGTCAATCCCTCATCCACGAGTTTCTTGATGAGGGGTTGAATGTAAATGTTAAATAGGTGGGGGCATAAAGCAGATCCCTGTGGAACCCCACACTCAATCTTAAGATCTGGAGACCTGAAGGGTTTAGTTGGACTGCCTGGGTTCTATTCTCCAGAAAGGAAGGGAGCCAATTGAAGACATTCCCTCTGAAGCCGGCCGGCCGCCAGGCTCTGTCGATCCAAGAGGATCCTGTGGTCGACCGTATCGAAGGCCGCCGACAGGTTTAATAATATCAAAGCTGTGATATGTCCACCATCCAAATGCCTTCTCAGATCATCTATGACCGAGGTAATCACGGCTTCGGAACAGATTTCATTTACTCTGCATAGCTAGTTCACAACACTCTGTACAAAGGTGTGCGGGTTATAGAAAGGTTTGGGTCGGGCGGAAATTATAACTTTAAACTATAACTATAACTTTTTAATTTCCTAAGTTTGTGTAGGTTACATGGTTTTTGTATAGAAATAATAAAATAAGTTTTCCTAACTACGACTAATCTTCAAACTTTGTTTTTTTCATACACCTATATATTCACTGAAAAAAACAAAGGTTGAAGTGACGTTATAGGTGTTGAAATAAGTTCCAAACTAACTTTTTAAGACCTCTGAAATTCATCAGTTATAGTTTACAGACCTAACTAGATTTGTGGCCCCGCCAGCCACTGCTTAAGACCTCACTTATTACATACTTCATGATATGTTAAATAACATCACTGATCACATCAATGATGACATCTCAAATGACATGTAAATGTATATATCACTGGTGCACAACCCCCAGTGCACCACATTCTAAACTCACCTTTGCTGGACAGAAACTGAGATGTCACTCCCACCTCAAATGTGGCGAAGACAGGTGAGTGGTCGCTGGTGATGATGTCATCGGTGCAGCCTGAGGAAGACAAAATAGCAGCCATGACAATGCTCTTTGGTATCTTGTGAAAATCTCATAACCAAAAAACCCTTCATCACAAAAAGCGTGGGCATGCGTTGTGATGCATGCGCACACTTACGTCATGATGCATGGTCACAAGACTTTGTGCCTTTTTCCCTTTCTTGGCTTTGCCAATGGTTGTTTAAATTGACAGGCAGCTTTACCTTCTGTGAGGCCAAATTCGCGATAAGGCACATTTTTATTTACTTCATGGTCAGAGCATTACTTCTGCATATCCACTGCTGTTGACATCTTCCTCCACCAGAGGGAGCTCTCTGCTCAGCTTACCGTAAGAGGTGCATGTGATGTGGGTCTCTGGGTGGGACTTCCAGAGCACGCGGTCACACCAGGAAGGGGCGTTAGTCCTCAACTGCAAGGAAGAAAGGAGGGAATCTTGTCACTGTAGAGTACATACTGGTTTTAGGGTTATCCAGGTGCGAGTCCCAGTGCTCAACATCCTCTGATTCTGGGCAAATGACTTAATCCTCATGTGCCTAAATGTTTCAAAAAAAAAATCTGACCTTGAGTAATGTATTCTGGTGTTCATGTAAACGCTTTGATGCTGTTACGCCAAGTTCAAGCTATATAAAACTTTGAAAAAGTGTCCATAAGGTGAATGGTTTGGACATTATTCATGAGACGCATCAAAAAGGGCAATTTAGAAGTATGTATTTAAATTTACTTGGGTGCACACAAACACATTTGCAAGAGTCAGATCACATTTCTGAATCAGAGAATGTGTTGGTGTTAATAGTACTATTGTGTTAGAGGCATGATTCGGGGCGTCCCTGGAGGAGTGCACCTGCAGAGCTGGTGAACACCTTCACCAACAACATGTGGGGAGCTTCACAACCTGCAAACGCAGGCAGATTTATACCCGCCAGAGCAAACGTGGCTTCAAGGAAGGAATGAAAAGGGTCACCCCCAAAACTGATGGGTGTTTATGGGGAAGGGAGTCATCCACCGAGAAAAGTATCTGCCCCATTGAGAACCAAAAGAAAGGTTCAACGCGCAAATGCATATTTGCGTTCCAATAATGCACACAGACTGGTCCACGCAGTACAAATCTACAGGCAAAAATGTTTACACACTGAGTACTCCAGGAAATCTACGATTATACTACACTTTCTTGACTACTCCTGGAATTCTTAATCATTTCTGAAACAGAGTAACAAATCTCCGGCCAGGAGCCTGGCATCTTCTACATCTGGCTGTCTGCCATGCGGTGGAGCCAAACGATACTCATTCGTGCAAGCACCCCGCAAGAAGAACAAGCATTTGCAATGCAACGGTCTCGCATTTGTGAAAATTAGAGCTATTGGAGGTGTAAATTACAATGTTTTTTACTTTTGATTTTTGTTTCAACCACATCATACAATGGACCAAGAACAACACCGGGGAATGACTACAACACAGTCAGGTCATACAATGGACCAAACACAACTCTAGGCAATGCGCAGAACACAAACTACAAAACAGTAGGAAAATGCAGACTGTCCAGTGTCCGCCTCATCCATCAGTTCAGTCACTCATCATTCACATAGCTACTCATCCACTTATCCAAACGCTTGATCCTGTATCCTTCCATCCATACATCTATTCAGCTGTATACCCAACCACCCTTCCATGTACCACCACAGCAACATAAAATAATAGAACACCATTCGGGTCTCCAATCCACATTATTATGCATCAATCCATTCTCCTTTGAGCCCATGCATCAAACGTGCCACAGAGCGCTATATAATAATAAAAAAGCAAGGAAGGGAAGTTAAAAAGGCACGTCGGCAGCCTATAGGAGGGTGGAGGGAGCAGCGTGCCGTTCATCTCAGCCTGGGTGTAACCAGGACGAGGAGCACAATTTATCTGGTTGCCATGGCGACGGCCGGGCCCGGCCCGCCCACTGCCTCTCCTTTGTGTCTTCCCATCATGGTTATTGAAAAGGTTCGGGCTGCCGCTGAGCCTTGGGGAGCTGCGCTCTGCGTGGCCTGAGAGGCAACGTGCGCGTCAGTGCCTGCTAAAAAGCCTCAGCTGAGCCTGACTGACCCGCAGAGAGATGGGGAGCGCTCTGACAGCTTGGAGCCCCTGGCGGCCTGAGGGCTGGGGCACCGTCAGTCGCGAACAATGTTACATTAAACGGACGGCTAAAATGGGCAACATCCCGACAGTGCACATTCAGCAGCTTCTGCGAGGCTGGTATTTATCCGGAGCCGTGCAGCTGGCCGGCTGGCCATCCGGGGAACTGGCGGGGGGGTGAAACAGAGCCCACTAATGTTAAGAATGAAAATAAAGAGGGCGTAAAAGTGGCGCGGCGCACCGGACCTTCCAAAGGAGGTCATCTGTCTGGGCTTGACACGAGAGATGGTGCGCAGGACTTTTTGACGTACCCCGGAGTGTGATTCCCGGCGCACTCACCACGCTCCACACTGAGGCGCACCGTGTGGTCTATGCACATTGCACTTGCCTCTTCCTGAGCTAAGGTGTGGTCTGTGTACACTGTACTGGCCTCATCCTCAGCTGCACTGTGGGATCTGTGCACTCTGTGGTCTGTGGACACTGCACTGGCCTCTTCTGAGCTGCAGTGTGGTCTGAGTACACTGTACTCGTCTCTTCCAGAGCTGCACTGTGTGCTCTGTGGACACTGCACACGCCTCTTCCTAAGCTGCGCAGAGTGGTCTGTACGCATTTCACGGAGTGCTCACCGTGTGATCACTGCACTCGCCCCAGCTGGAGTCTGCACTGCGTGGTCATCCGTAGGGTGTGTTGTGACTCCGTGCATGGTACACCGTGTGTGCATGGTGATGGTCTCCGGCATGGTATAGAGGAGCCTGCTGTGTGCTCTGTCCGCTGCACACAGCTTGTGGTGCCCTGTCACTGTGCATCGTACAGGATACAAACTTGAGTCCCCCGCCTCCTCTGTGCACAGGCTTGGATGCGTCGTGAGCTGTAACGTCTCGCAGCCCATTGATCGCATACAATCTCCTGTGTGTGCTGTCTGGCAGTGCTGTGTGTCGTGTTCTCCTTGCCCCAGGAATCACGCAGGACACAGGTAAGGGTTACTTTACTTTCTTTATTTGCTCGGTTGTTTCCCTGCCCATATGCACGTCTATCCTCGTGCCCTCCTCGCTCTTACTGCCCTGTCCACTCCCTGACCAGAAGTGGTGTCCAGTTCTTGTGGTCCGGTGCAGGGTCCTAGTGCCCTTCACCCCAGGCCACTACATCTCCCCCTTTTGTCACAAAGAAATGATGAGAGAAGAGAGAGAGAAGAAATTGTAGCGATAGAGAGAAAGGAGAAGAAAAGATAGCTCAGAACAAAGAAATGATGAGTGTGTATCCCCATCACTGCATTTCTTCAATAAGTCTTTTCGGCCTTCTGCTCGCTCTTCTTGGACAAGTCTCTTCCTGTAATCCTTCTGCTGGCCCTTCACCATTGTCCGTTTCCGTTCCGTTGTGATCCATTGCTTCGTTACCTACTGTCGCAGTATCTTGGCCGTCTTCATTCAGAGTCTTCAGTCCTTTGAAGTGAGAACTGTTCCGTGTTATTCGGTGATGTTCTGACGCAGCCGTGATCATTGGCCCCTTCACGTTTACGATCGTTAACGGGTCCTTTGAGAACAGGCTGTCAGACTTTCTTTGCTGTCGCTGACGCACTACCACCTCGTCTCCTTCTTTGAGGTGCGCCGGGGTGGCATGACGCCTTGCATCTGCATAGGCTTTCATCTTTTCTTTAGCTTCTTTGTCTTTGGCTGCAATGCTGCTGTGCTACGGTGACGCCGCTGCTTCTATCTGTGGTAACCTCGTCCTGCTTGTCCTCCCCAATACCAACTCAGCGGGGCATCTCCCCGTGGAGCTGTGTGGTGTGTTTCTATAGTCTCGTAGGACCTGACATAGAGCTTGTCCGATGGAGATCTGCGCCAGCTTCGCTCGTTGGACAGCTTTCTTTATGTTCCCCATGAACCGCTCTACCATGCCGTTCGCTTGTGGCCACAGCGGTGTTATCTTCCTGTGATGAATACCTAGGTAGGCCAGGAACTTTCGGAACTCTTCTCCTGAGAATGGGGGACCATTGTCTGTCTTTAGAGTTTCTGGGGAGCCCCAGGCCGCAAATATGTCATCCAAGATTGGTAGCGTCGCTGTTGCCGACGTTGATGATACGTGTCGCACTATGGGGAATCGTGAGTACTCGTCTATGATCACGAGAAGGTAGTTGCCCGTGTCTAGTGGCCCAAAGAAATCAGCTGCCAACATTGTCCACACCGCCCTTGGGAGTTCTGACATTTGTAGCGGTTCGGGTTTGGCTGGCTGTCCTGTCGTTTGACAGATGTGACACGTCACGATGGCCAGGGAACCAGACCTTCTCCCTTAGCAGTTTTTTTGTTGCCACCATTCAGCGGTGTGACTCATGTGCCACATTGACAGTCTGTCGCCTTAGTGACCTCGGTATCACTATCCTTGTTCCTCGCAACATTATTCCTGTTTCTGTCTCCGACAGTTCTTCATGTATCTTCTTTAGTGCTAGCATTTCCTCCTTGTTTACTTCTTCCCCCAGGTGCAGTTGTTGTTGATGTGTCGCCATCTCTGCATCCTTGTCGTTTCTATGGCCAGCTGCAGGGTGGCATCTTTCGCTGTCTCCTGCTCTAGCTCCCCTAATGTTATTGGCGCCGGAGTGTTTTGCTTTAGTACAAAATTGAGATATTCCTCAGCCATTGAAGCGGTCACTGGTGACTGTGGTAGAGGGTGTCTCGACATGTAATCAGCCGGGTTGTGTTCCTTTCCAGGCTTGTGCACAATTTTGAAGTCATAGTCCATCAACCGTAGGCCTCAACGCTCAATGCGAGGTGGCATCTTTGCCGACGGATTTCCATATATTGTCACCAGAGCCTGATGATCTATTATGATGGTGAACAACTTCCCATATATGAACATGTGATAGTGTTCACACGCCCATACCACTGCTAGGCTTTCTTTTTCTGGTTGGGAGTGATGGAGCAGGGTAAACGAAAAAATGTTAACCTCCTAATATTTATGTTGAATAATTAACACACAGGTTAGTCTCAGTAAATAACCAACCATGTATGTTACATGAAAAGGGTTATGGGTAACACGCTATATCCGTGCAAACTAATTTACTTACAATTGTTAACGTGGATAACATAAGCCTAATAATTTGCGTACTAATTAGAATAATAAATGCATGATTTGTGCTTGGAAATAAATTGTGTAGTGGCAAAGTAAAGCGGTTGGTAAGTAAGAAATGGCTTTATATGTCGCTTTTGCTAGGTAATACTTAATTGGGGTACGTAGAATGACGGAGGGAAAAGAAAAGGCTTATATTCTTTATTCTTAACTATGTACTGTTTATCTTTATAATAGTTCGCTTAGGCCGGTTGTGCCGCGATGTAAAAATGGCTGCCATGGCAAAACAAGCTAGAGTACGCAAGCGCGAAGTGGGTTCCGAAAGCGAGAAAGGCTGTGAACAAAAGGGATCATGTGACCGTCCCAAAGCCTAGGATGGAAGCGTGGTCAAGGCTGCAATGACCTTATTATACAAACGTGTGCCAAAGAAGGACATAGCGAAAAGCGTGAGAAGTTGCAGTGAATATGTGAATAAACAATGAACTGTTCATCTTAAAAGTATCAGAAAAGGATACAGTTTGAAACCTAAGAACGGATGGGTAATGTCATGAACCCGTGAGAAACGACAGAAGTATGAACTTTCCACAAAGAACTGGTTGGAGCAAGGATATTCATAATGAGATGTATACTGACCCCAAATGGACTAATTAGAGAGAATCTCGCCCACAAAGATGTAACATTTTCACTTAGTAAGCTAGTATTAGGGTATAAGAAGGCCTACTCTTAGGGGGGGGGGGGAAGAAGCTAGAGAAGAGGAGAGCTGCTATTTTTATATTTTTGATTGAGCACGAGACGCTGCTGCTGGAGAACCTTTTGCTTTTAATAGATTATCCATTTAATACTATTAGACCTTTTTATTCTTAAAATACTAAAGGGGAAAAGAACGGGATTGTGGCGGGAAACAGCCTATAGGTGGTCCGTCGAGAAGGCCTGTTTTTCAGGACAGATAGACAGTTTTTCGGGAGTTCTATGCTGTGATCTGAATTCATTGCTGTGACGAACTTTGTTTTTCCATCTAATAGGTATGCATTGCAATTTCAATTTATTCTTATAATGATGCTAAATGTAATAACCTGAATAATAAATTTGAAACTTATTCATGCTTCTAAACTTTATATAAACTTTATTATCTTTAAAACAATGAGTCAGTGGTTCTTTAGCTCAATGATAAATGTAAATGTTTAAAGGTTTATAGTGATTGAGCTGGTCTTAATCACCATCAACTGATTCCTACTAGTTGGTCCATCGACCAATGAGCGGAATACCTTAAAGCTTGAGAAGTATTATGTCGTTTTAAAAGGTATCCCGTCTCTTTCCAGCGAATCATTAACTGTTTTCTCCTAGATAAAAACGGATGAAATCCAGGGAATATATGAGAGAGTGAATGTTTATGCGGTGTTATGGGCCCCACCGGCATATGGATATAGTTGTGGAAAAAGGGATATTTGTACCTGGACGTCCAAAGCATATAGGAGAAGAAATTTTATTGATAGCGCTGGATCAGATTTCTTGGTAGCAGAGTTATGGTTACTATAGATTAGTTTGGTGATTATTGATTATTGATTATTTTTTATGTATAACACTTCATGTTGTATGGTATCACGTTATATGTAAGTCAAAGGTTTTGAAGCTTCCGGGAAGTAGGAAGTGGACACATGTGACAAGAGAAGTCACATGGAATAGTGCATTGTCTGAGTTTATATTGGTGATAACACAGGTTGTGTTATGATAGGGACATATTCTGTATAAAAGGTGTGTGAGTGAAATAGCAACCGGTTTTCTTGTGAAACTCTGGCCTTAATTCTCAGGAGCAGTGTAGTCTCCACATGTGTTTTATCCCCAGAGAAACGGGTTTACCCTTTGCTTGAAAGAAGGGTAAGGTAGAGGGAAGTGCTACACTTATCGAACGAAACTGTATTCTTGGGAGCTAGAATAAAACTGTCACTTTTGTTAGCGAAATCAGACAATGGAAATGTGTTTTTAATGTTGTAACTAACAAAGAACTGTTGAAAAATAAATTGCCGATAAATTTTGTAAAGGAGGGGTCAGGAGCAGAACTGACGTAGACAAAAACCGCGCTGGGATTGGACAGTGCACTAGTTATACAGAAGACGCTCTGATTGGAGCGTTGGTGTGAGTCGCGCTAGGAGTGGTTGGATAACCAGTGACGTAGAAGCTTAGGATTGGAGCGTTGGTGTGAGTCGCGCTGGGATAGGTCCGAATAACGCATAGAGAACAGTGTTGAATTGCGGACTTTTGAGAAGGGAAAGAGATTGTGAATTATGGCTTTTTATGAGTATGGTAGAGAGAAAACGTCGTGCATGGCGAAAATTAAGAACTTTTTTAAGAAAGACAAAAAGGTAGTAACTAGAGAGGGACAAGTAATTCCTCCGCCGAAATCACCAGCTTCGCATATGATGCTGAAGTACGGATATCATACCTGCATATGGTTAGAAAATTGGACTAAATATACTCAAAATGATGGAGTATTAGCATTTCCTGAGAATGGTTCATTTAGTGTAGCTGTACTTCGAATTTGAGGGAGAAGATGACGATGCTTGAACCTAAACCTAGACCGACACAGTTTGAAGCTTTAAGTGAATGGGAAGATGAGATGTATGAACGAGAGAGATTCAGAGGATTAAAGAATCATGATTTTGTGCCCGGAAGGTTGTGGGGAGTGAATCATGAGGACAGAATAAAGCGTTGGAGATATGCTAATATGGCAGGAGGTTTGTTTCCAGCTTTTACAGTTGAGGAAGAAGCAAAGAGAAAGTGTACAGAGAAAAAGAAACATTTGGTTACTGAAAAGTATGGGTATGGTGGTAGTGAGACGGAAGATGAATTGCTGGAAGATATTTTAAACAGAAACCCACCTCCATACCAACAGAATTCTGCGGTGGTGACACCTAATGCACCGCCAATGGAAACTGGGAGGAATAAAAATCCCGAACGGGGATATGAGATAAATAGGTCACAAGATCAATTGAAAACCCCACAAAGCGAGAAGATTGAAAGTGACAATACAACTGAATTAGCAAAAACCACAAGAGAATTGACTGAAAAGATAAGAGAATTAACAATGAATATGGAAGCTGTAACTGTACCAGTAACGATAGGTCCAGTAATACCAGTTTTTGAGAATCAGAAAATAGAAGAGCATTCTTTAGTCATTCCTATGAATTCACACTTGCAAAGAAGGAAAGAAGGGATGGAATTAGACAATGAAGGTGCAAGAAATTTGGTTAGTTCATATAGACCAAGCCCACCTACTAATTTGACGGTAAATGAGAATGAGTTTAGGAGGATACCTATGGGAACTGAGTCTGCATCAGAGACACCAGAAAGAAGTAAAAATTGGATAGAATTAAATAGTACACCTGTAGGTCCGACTCCGGATGAATTGAATGAATGGATGAAAACTCTAAAAACGAAAGAGACAGAATCAAAACCATTAGATGTAATTAGGTTAAAAATAGACATGGAGGAATTGATCTTAGGGACAATTGGCACAGAAAAACTGAAAACTTATCAGGATGACGAGATAATGTTCTTATGTAAAAGCATTACATGGAGAGCTAGGAATTTACATGACAAATTAGAAGAAACAGCAAATGAACTAGGAGTAGAATTTAAAAGTAAAAGTGAGAAGTTTGCAGAAACCATATAGAGTAGATTTTTGCGAGAAAGATATAGAAAATTTGAACACATAAGGACGGTTAACGCAAATAAAAAAATTAATTGTTTTGCTGAGGAAATGGGGTGATGTGGATAGATGGAGAAGCAGGTGGACTAAAAGGAATGAGAAAATGACAGATAAAGCGTCTTTGGCTTTTGCGGTGACAGACAAGGAATCAATTGTAAGGGAGTACCCGATGAGAGAAACTCCAGGAGGTAGTTATGTGCATGTCCCATGGTCTAGACAGGATATACTGTCATTTACAAATGACTTCCCAAAATTGAGAGAGAAACCAGTAGAATGGTTCAGACAAGTGGAGAGGTTTGTTAAAGTTTCGAAGGTGTTATGGATAGATTTGGATGGATTGTTTGATATAGTAGTACCAGCTGATTTGTGGACAGAATGTAAGATTACTATTGATTGGCCAACTGTAGAATATCCAAGAGATGCTAAAACAGGAGCGCCAGGACCAGAAGTGTTTTGTCAACAAGAGGTCCAATATTTAGGACATAAGATTGAAAAGGGAGTGCGAAAGGTAACGACTGAAAGAATAAAAATAATTCAAGGAATGAGAGCTCCAATGACACAGAGAGAAGTAAGAATGTTCCTAGGAATGGTTGGATATTGTCGACAATGGATAAGTGGATTTTCATTAATTGCAAAACCATTACAGAGATTGACAAAGAAGGATGTTAAAGATCCGTTTGAAATGAATGATGAGGAAATGAAAGCATTCAGAGAACTAAAAACAAAACTGTGTGAAGCCCCGGCATTGGGAATGCCTGACTATGAAAAAGACTTTGAGTTGTATTGTAGTGAAAGAGATGGGTGTGCGTTTTCAGTCCTGGTGCAGAGACACGGAAACATGAAAAGACCCATTGCATATTTTTCAGCTGTCTTAGACCCAGTAGCGAAAGCGTTGCCTGGATGTTTGAAAGCAGTTGCTGCTACTTGTGTAAGTCTGGAGCAGAGTGAAGGCATAGTGATGGGATATCCACTGAGAGTATATGTCCCTCATTCTGTGGAAATTCTTTTGACAAGAACCAAAACCCAATATATGAGACATAGTCGGCTGACTAGGTATGAAAAAGTAATTTTGAGTGCAGACAATGTCACCATTGACAGATGCATAAATGTGAATCCTTCAACATCATTGCCAGATGAAGAGAGTGTGATTGAAATGGATGAAGTTGATCATGATTGTCTGAATGTACTCGAATATTGTACAAAACCGAGACCCGATATACGGGATGAGCCTTTAAAGGAATCGGATTATATTCTGTTCGTGGATGGCTCATGTTTGAGAACCGAATGATGGAGTTCTGAGTGCAGCATATGCAGTTTGCACAGTAGCTGCTGTAATGGAAGCATCTTGTTTGAGAGGGATACGTTCTGCCCAAGTAGCGGAGTTGATTGCTCTAATTCAAGCATGCAAATTGGGAAAGAATGTCCGAATCACAGTAATCACGGATAGCCAATATGGCTTTGGAGTGGTTCATGATTTTGGGCAGATCTGGTCTCAGAGAGGTTTCTTGACGTCTGCAGGAACCCCAATAAGAAATGGTGAATTTGTGAAAAAATTGCTTGAGGCGATACAGCTGCCTAAACAGATTGCGGTGGTGAAGTGCAATGCACATAACAAGCATTTGCAATGCAATAGGTCTCGCATTTACACGAGTTGAAGCTATTGGCATTGTAAATGACAATGCCTGTTAATTATCAAAACAGATAAATAAAAACCAAAACATAAATAAAAGTTGTCATTTACAATGCCAATAGCTAAAACTCACGTAAATGCGAGACCTATTGCATTGCAAATGCTTGTTTCTAAAGAGGACGAGAGGCGTTTTTGCCAAATACATCTCATGTTCATAGTGTAAACCAGTCATCTCCCCCTTACCCGCGCTCTGGTGGTTGACAGCAGCATTTCTTAAAATGACGACATTTACCACCTTACTTTCCACAGCGGGGTCAGTGTCGTGCACTCCAAGGAGAGCTCCACGTTCTAGCCTTGGGTGGGAATCTACTGTTGACATCAAACAGTAGGGATTTGTTCTAAAAACATTAGTATAATTTCCTACAACAAATTCAAAGAAAACAGAGGAGGCGCGGGAAAGTCCAAGAGAGCCACCATAGTCGCTTTGTGTCCGTTTCTAAAAAAAAACCACACACAACACATGCTTAAATAGTGTATACGTTACCAGGGCGAGGAGGGAGAATTCCTCATATTTAGCCTATTGGTTTCACTAGTTTCCACGAATATTCTTTATATGATATACAAAAGCAACGAGAGGTTAAGGGCTCTAGCTATACACTGTTATAGAACAACATTTAACAGGCGGGGCCTGGCCACATGACTGTGGATATAATGCAGCCATTTGGACAGCTGAATACAGAAAACATTGTTCTGCAAACACACGCAGTGTTGAGAAAACCAACTCGTCTCAGAGCAACAAATGAAAGGATTGTTTCAGACCGAGTCTTCGAAATCCCGGTGCTGTGCGAATGCTGCACCAGTGATGCGCCCCTTCACGCCCACCGACTGCACGTGCAAAGTCTGAGCAGCATAAAGTCAGTGCAGCATTATAATCAAGTGATGGGTCCAATCTCGTCTTGATAAATCGAATTTCGCCAGAATGTTTTGCGATTACGCTTTACGCGGATTCACCATAGCATTTATAAATACGGTAAGTATCCTGTGTACTGAGTGCTTTAAATGGGGACAAATAAGTGCAGGTACTCATTAAAACAAGCCCGAGCCGTTCTGGAAGCGTTCTCCGGGCCGCTCTCAGTGCGACCCGGAAGTCAGGCAAGCTTGCCTGGGACATGGGCGGGGCATGGAGCGCGCGGCCGGAAGTGTCCGGGGCTCCCGTGAGCTGAGGGAGCCCCGCGTGTTGCAACCCGCATGTAGGAGAAGCGCGGCGGGAGCCCACCCCGCACTGGCAAGCCGTAGAGGGAAGTCAGAGTGACCGGGTGAAGAGGAGAGTCACCCTGACATGGAGGAGACCAGCCGGGGAGCAGCGCAGAGTCCCCACAAGAGCCGGTGAGTGGGGCGCGCCGCGCTTGGACAGGAGATGTGCACGCGTATGGTGCGAGCAGGAGTTGTGAGAGCGCCGCGAGCCGTACGCGTGCACATCTCCTGTCTGTTAAGCTTTGGCACAGACAGTTGATGTGCACGCGTACGGCTTGCGGCGTTATTACAACTCCTGCTCGCACCATACGCGTGCACATCTCCTGTCCAGGCATTGCCGTACACATGCACATGTCCTGTCCCCCTTCCGAGCCAAGTCGACGACAATAGATCTCGCATAGCGAGCAGCGCGAAGCGCTGCATCGCTAGGCGAGACCTAAAAATGGGGAAGACTACATAACCGTTGGCAATAAGTTTGCTGATGAAATCGCACAATACTGTGCCAAAAATGTCGTCTCACTAAACAGAAACAGAGAAAGAGAGCATATTTTATGTCCTTTGCTTTTTACTAACCCTGTCGAGACATGGGATGAGGTGAGACAATTACAGGAAGCAGCAGATGATGAGGAAAAGGATAGTTGGATAAAAGCAGGATGCAGAAAACGGGAGGAAAATGATGTTTGGGTTTACAGGGATGAAAGACCAGTTATGCCGGATAGCATGATTTCTGACATGGCACGGATGTACCATGGACAAGCACATATTGGAAGAGATGCAATGATCAGACTTTTTAGACAAACATGGTATAATCCAAAATTCAGAGCCATAGCTGAGAGTCTTTGTCAAAGGTGTCTTATTTGTCAACAGCTAAATCCAGGAAGAAAGACAGTAGTGAGTCTAGGAACAATAGGACGAGAGGGAGGTCCTTTCACGAGAATGCAAATGGATTTTATAGAAATGCCCCCGAGCAATAGACTAAGGTATGTCCTTGTAGTCGTCTGTTTGTTTTCCCGTTGGGTGGAAGCATACCCGACCAGAAGGAATGATGGAATTACAGTAGCAAAACTTATGCTGCGAGAATTCATTCCAAGGTATGGTTTTCCAGTAACGATAGAAACAGATAGAGGAACACATTTTCAAAACGAATTGATTCAACTGATTTGTGAAGCACTTAGTATTAAACAGAAACTGCACTGTGCATACAGACCAGAGGCTTCTGGAATAGTAGAGCAAGTGAATGGAACAATTAAGAACAGGCTAGGGAAAATGTGTCAAGCCACAGGACTCAAATGGCCAGATGCCTTGCCATTGGTCTTAATGACTATCAGAAGTATACCGAAAAGAAAGACAGGACTCAGTCCCCACGAAATAATTATGGGACGAGCAATGAGACAAGCACATGTACCTGTCAACAAACTACTGACTATAACTGATGATCTGGTGCTGGATTATTGCAAAGGATTGGCTGATGTGGTACGTTCTGTGTTTCATCAGGTTGGACCGGATGCAACCACTCTTGAAAGAAAACCAGCTCACGATTTGAATCCAGGAGATTGGGTCCGCATAAAAGTCCACCGAAGAAGAAACTGTTTGGTTCCTCGCTGGGACCAACCACGACAAGTGATCCTGGTGACAACAACTGCAGTCAAATGTGCAGTAATAAAACACTGGGTACATGCCAGCCACACCATCAGAGTTCCAGAACCTGAAGATCGACATGTGAGTCGACATCTGGAAATGTCAGACACCAGTTCAGCATCTGATGCAGAGGAAGAGACGAACAGGGCTCCAGAATCTGAAGATCGACCTGTAAGTCGACATCTGGAAGACCCAATTACAAGTGCAACGACAGGAGGAGTGGAGGAAATAGCAGAAGTTCCAGAATCTGAAGATCGACATGTGAGTCGACATCTGGAAATATCAGACACCAGTTCAGCATCTGATACAGAGCATTCGGATTGTGAGGAAAATCTGAAAAGAAATTGGAAATTTGATAGCATTAAAGAAGAAGCTGAGGAAAAAGACAGTAATAGTGAGCAACCAAGTACAAGTTATGGTGAAGATCCTTCAAAAATGATATTAATAGACGAAGAAGGGATAGTTTCAGATAGAAAGATAGAAGAATCGGAAGACCCCCGAGGAGCAATAGGGACAGATCGACGAACAAAAGAACAGGGAAACTTAGAAACAGATAGAGAGATTGACACAAATTCGGAAGAACCTCGAGGAGGGACAGAAGTAGGTGATCAAAGGAAAACATGAGAAAAACCAAAAATAGATGAAGGAAGTGAAATTCTAAAATTTAAGATAAGAGACAATAAAGAAAGGACTGAAGGGGGGCGCTAGAGGGCGCCAAGCAAGATGGCCGCACCTATGTGAGGCTCCTGCTGCTCGGGACAAGATACGCTCATCATCCTCATCCAACCCAGCCCCACGACCCTGGAAACGCACTGATGTGCTAGCCACAACCCCTTGCCGCACGCCATTGTTCATTATTTTGCTGGGGACCGGCTGGGACCTCCGACCAACGGCCTCTGACTCTGCAGCACCGGGACACATTAAAAATGGCGGCCGCGATCGGAAAGGCCAATTAACGGCTTACCGGCATGTAGGAAATCCTCGGCTACTGCACTGCATCGTCGCGTGGCGTCTGGACCTCGCGTGCCGCTGCGACGGACGGAGGAGGCGGCTTGCGCGGCCCGATGAAGTGAGTGGGGGCCCCTCTGCTGCCGCTGCTCTGTCTGGCTCCCGGAGACTGGAGTTGGTGCGGCGCGAAGAAAGACGGGACACAGCGCCGCTGCTGTGACGCTGACCCGCCTCGGAGGTCCCGAACGGCGGTCCCGCTGGTGGAGACGGCACGGCCTGTGCCGGAGCTGAGCCCGAGGGTGAAAGGAGACGCTCGCTCTGGCCCTGTGGAATTGCCGCCGGAGGTTGAGGCTCCAACTGGGAAGGCCGGGTGAGTCCTGAGTAACCCCTGATTGCTGCCTGAGTTCCCCCCACCGCTTCCAACGGGAGCAGTGATTACCGCCGGGCTCCCCCCTGAGGAGGGCACCATATAGCGGGCTACGGAGGGCCTGGGGCCCTTGTTGACAATTGCTCTGACCCACCGCTGGCGGGGAGCGCTGCTTAGGAGGGCCCACCCGACATCTGCCTAGCCACTGACACAAACATTGCTGATTACACGGGCGACTGGACGGATAGGGTCCCGGGGGTGCCTGCGCGGCCGGCGAGACCCCGCGTGAGGCTGGAGGGCACACTTTACCACATGTTGCTGAGCCCTCCTCCCCCGCCCGCGGCTCTGTCACCGCCGAAGCGTGAGGCACTTGCCTGATCCGTCGTGCTCGACTGGGCCCATATGTTAGAGGCTGGGTGAACCGACCCCGCACCTTAAAAAAATAAAAAAAAAAAAGAGCAACCCACGACCACCTGCCCAGGCCGACCCGGCGCAATTCCATCCCTACGGGAAGCACATCCCAACATGGGCCGCACGGACGCTAAGCAACCAAAATTGAACTTCGACGCCAGGAAATCATCGCGCTCCCAGGCGGAGATGGAGGGAGAACAATCAACGGCCCCGGAACAACCCACTTCTACAGACGAGTTGAAAGCCCTTCTTCTCATTATGCAATCCAGCCTCACCTCTATAGACACGAAAATGGATGCTATGAATGCACGCATCGACACCCTGGCGCACAAAAGTGATCAACACGCAGAGAGGCTCAAAGAAGCGGAACAACGCATTTCGGACCTGGATGATGCCTCAGCCACCACCATCACCAAGACGCTGGACATGGAGAAGGTATTGAAAATCATCGCAGCCAAAAATGAGGAATTGGAATCGCGCTCCAGACGCAATAACCTACGCATTTTAGGCGTACCGGAAACTACTGTGACTGGTAAAATGGAGGACTACGTGGAACGGATGCTCCTGGCCGCTTTTGGAAAGGAGGCTTTTCCTCAATGTTTATCGTCGAGAGGGCGCACCGGTCACTGGCCCCCCGCCCGGCGCCGGGGGCCCCTCCCCGCCCCATCATCGCGAGAATTCTTAATTACCGGGACCGGGATGCCGCCCTCCGCCTCGCCAGGGAGCACAAAAAAGTATTCTTTGATGGCACAGAAGTTTCAATCTATCCAGATTTCACGATGGCAGTCCAAGAGAGTCGCAGAAAATTCCTCCCAGTAAAGAAAAAACTCCAACAAATGAATATTGAATACGCCATGCTTTTCCCGGCGCGCCTCAGAATTAACCATCAGGGGAAACTGCATTTTTACAAATCCACAGCACGTCTACGACTTTTTAAAAACGGCACCAGGATTATCAAAAGAGCGCTCCTCCCCAGCCAGACACGCCCGAGAAGAAGGAGACACATCAGATGTGGAATGACAAAATAGCATACACATGTAACTACCACATTGTGACGCAATCCCGGAGGGCGAGTCCCTCCCCGGTCCTTCTCCACACTGATGGAAGGCCATCATACCCATCATTGAATCGAAGCACATGCTCCAATATCTGAGGAAGTACTTGCCATGGACTGGAGGGGATCACCACCAATACCCTCGAGCACCCTTGCTGACGCAAGGGGTTATTGGCTGCCCTCTTTCGACCACCCACTCAGGTGAACCCTATATTGACTTGGTTTGACATGGTTGCTTTGTTGGTCTTAATTTTCCCTGTTGGGAACAAAATCTATGGGGATTTTGGGGAGGGGGGAGGGGATGCCACAGCAGGTTTGGGCTGCTGATGTGGGAGGAGGGAGGTTATTGGGAATGTTCTCTACCACTTACTATTGTACTCTACTGCTCATATAAACCCCTGCAGTTGACGCAACATAGAATGCATACGCTATCCGCCAGCATCGCTACACGCAACCACGATGGTGACCCGACCTAGTCCCCTCAGATATAACTTCCTGACCTGGAATGTGCGTGGCCTGGGAGATCCCCGCAAGCGCAGACATATCTTAGCCTACCTAGACCGCCACAACATTCACTGCGCTATGCTCCAGGAAACACATCTTGACTCCACCTCGCCTGCCACATTCGCATCCCGTTGGGCGACCCATAGATGCTTTTCCTCCTACTCATCCTATGCCCGGGGTACGGCTATCCTGGTAAAACGTGCGCTTCCCTACACCCCTATAGGCTCTTACGGCGACCCACAAGGCCGATACAACATACTATGGGGACGACTATCCGCCCAAACGATAACCCTAGTTTCCTGCTACGGGCCTAACACAGATGACCCGGAATTCTTCCGGATACTATGGGGCAGACTCATTGACATAGGGTCCACGCACCTGATATGGGGAGGAGATTTTAACGTCACCTTAGATCCACAAGCAGATAGGTCACACCCGCAACCCCATCACTATTCCCATGCACATTACACCCTTAACAGTATCATGGGAGACCATGATCTAATTGACGCCTGGCGCACTCTACATCCTCAAACCCGCGAGGGCTCCTGCTTCTCCACAGCCCACTCCTCTTGGTCTCGTATAGACGGGTGGATACTAACGAAAGGGATCGCGCCCTGGCTTACACACGCCTCTCACCTCCCACGCACATATTCTGATCATTCGCCTGTCCTGCTCACCCTCACGCCGCCTCAAGATGAGTCCCCTTACATCTCCTGGCGCCTTAACCCACAGGCTCTCCTAGACCCCGTTTTTAAAGAAGAATTAGAACAAGAAATCTTAGATTTCTTCCCCGCAATGATAACTCGGTCGCTCAATACTCCACGGTGTGGGAAGCCTTCAAGGTCACTACGCGTGGAATTTGCATCGCCAAAAGTGGCGGAGTCCTGAAAGACATCCGTACCACACTTCAGAAATTAGAGCTAGAGCTTAAACAAACGGAATCGGCGGTGCAGGGTGCGCCTACCCCAGAACTAAAGGCACGCCTACGAGACCTCCTGACGGATTATCAGGAGACGGCTGAGCGAGAATGTAAGTTCAAGGGAAAGTACCACCAAGCACGCCGCTATGGCGAGGGAGAGGACCGGGAAAAGCATTGGCATCTGTGATTCGGCCCCTCGCTTCTCCAACACCGTTCTGGAGATCGAGGACGAAGATGGCCAGATCCACAGAAATACCCCAGACATAGTAAATGTTTTCCAACGTTTTTATAAAACCCTATACAAGGCACATAGAACGCAGCCAATAGATTTCACCCCTTTCTTCGAGGACACTGCCATTGCATGGTTGGGAGACAATCAGAGAGAATATCTTCTTGCACACTATGAGGATGAGGAGATCATAACTGCTATTATGCAACTACAATCTGGCAAGGCACCAGGACCTGACGGCCTCCCGGCCGAATTTTATAAAACATACCGGCATCTTCTCCTCCCTGTACTACGACATGTCTTCGAAGAAGCCCGCGAGACAGGCATACTGCCCCCAACCATGCGCGAGGCACTCATTATCTCCCTACTTAAACCAGGTAAACTGCCCTCACAGTGTGACTCGTACAGACCCCTCTCTCTTATTAATGTCGACGCCAAGATCCTAGCCAAACTGATTGCGAACCGTATTAGCCCACTCATGCCCGTCTTGGTCCTCCCCGATCAGTCAGGCTTTGTCCCGAGCCGGGGCACGTCCCACAACTTGCGCACCCTGTTTGCAGTCCTCCACGATATTGACCCTGACACGAATGCAGCAGCCATTTTTTTGGACGCCACAAAGGCGTTTGATTCTTTGGAATGGGACTACCTCGCCTTTGTCCTCTGCCGCATGGGATTTCCTACCCCTTTCTTGGCCTGGATAAACTTGCTATACACTGATTTGCGAGCCACTGTAATGGTCAATGGAGCTAGATCCCCCCCCTTCACGATTGCTAGAGGTACCCGTCAGGGGTGCCCCCTATCCCCCCTTCTATTTGCCCTGGCTATCGAACCCCTCGCAGCTAAGATCCGACAGCACTTCCGGGACCACGCCCTCATATATCCAGAGAGACAAATATTAATCTCCCTATATGCGGACGATCTCACTCTCTATTTACGGAACCCAGATGAGAGCCTCAATCCTATACTAAGATCACTTATTTTGTTCGGTCATCTCTCTGGGGTCAATATCAATTGGGGAAATCCCAGATATATCCTCTTACCAGTACAACTCAGCGGTTTACGCCTGACTATCCTCTTACCTGGTGCAACGACACACTCACTTACCTGGGTATTGTCATATCTCGCGACCGGGAGGAACTGATGAGAACCAATTATGGCAGGACTCTTGACTTAATCACTGAGAAAATCACCAGATGGATAGCGCTACCCCTCTCCTTGGCCGGGAGAGCCGCTCTCATAAAAATGGTAGTCCTTCCCAAACTACTTTACCTATTCACTAATATCCCATATGCCCCCAGCCGACAATTTTTTAAAGCCATCAAAACCCAACTCATACGCCTCGTTTGGGGAGGGAAACAAGCCAGACTAAGCTGGGACACCCTCACACGGCCCTTTGAAGCTGGTGGCTTCGAAATACCGGACTTGGAATTATATTTTGCATGCGCTCAAGCTCACTTCGCATCATATTGGATCAACCCTCCCCGCACATGCCGCATCTGGCGATAGAAGACGGATACATGACTCCGACCCCCTGCACTGCCTACTTGAGCACCCCTGCGGTCCCACGACACTCTGCTTCTACCACAGTGCAATGCACTACCAGCGCCTGGCACGATATAGCTAAAATGCTGGATTGCACCTTACTTTACTCCCCCTCCTCCCTCCTCACGGAAGACACGATCTCCCGGTCACACAAGAAGGAGGCTGTCGTCGGCTCCTTCGAAAACTATCAGTCCAGACATGGGGGCAACTTTACATTGGAGGAAAATTCTGCACAGGCGAAGAATTTTTGGTTCTACATCCCCTACACCACTGGAGCGCTTCTACTATATCAGACTGCGCCAAGACATGAAGGCCCTCACTCCCTGCTTTCCACAGGAGCCCCCCACCCTGACTCCCCTGCATGCCCTCCTACAGCAAACCACCCCCACACACGTGGTGTCACTATTATATCGCACTGTACAGAGGGACAGGTCGTACGGGCCCCCTTGGCCAGGAGCAGATGGGAGGGGGAACTGGGCTCTCCCCTCACGGATGGCCAATGGTCCTTCTGCTGCAGACAAACTGGAAGCATCTCTGCTAGTAGCAGATTACGTATAATCCACTACAAATACATTCACCGTATTTATTACACGCCCGCGCGCCTGCACCGCCTGCGCCTCCGTGATAGCGACCGCTGCGATCGCTGCGGGAGTGAAGGAGCAGACTTTAAACACGTGGCATGGGACTGCCCACCCATCCGTAGTTTCTGGGCGGAAGTGCTGACAGCGCTGGACCACATGACAGGGCTACATATCCCTGATGACCCCCTGACAACGCTGCTGGGTTACACTGAGACGCTGGCTGTTAAGGCACGTAGGTACGCCTCTCTTGCACTCCTTCTCGCCAAAAGGCGGATTGCTTGCAGGTGGAGTAGAGGGAGGGCACCCAAATTCAAAGAGTGGCTACAAGATCTTATATACTGTCAAGAACAATTACATATCTACGCAGAACTCCTGCCCCCCCCCTCCCGCCCACGGGACATATGGGCCCCCCTCCAAACATATTTACTGGAACACACTGCCGACACAGACCCAGCTGCCACCGCCGGCGTCCCTGCGGACGACCCGCGCCCCAAGAAGGTGAATTGACGCATTGAAGGCTCCGCCTAGGACGGGAAACAGCATTTGGAAGAGCGACATGAGGACAGGGGACACTACTACATCACTCACTGATCAGACTAGGTATTATACACTGGGGCACCTTCCATTCATAAATATATATATAAGTGGTACTGTTTGTCCGTTTTTGTTTGTTTATTGGTTTAAAGGCAAAGTGTTTATGGCACAAAGAAGATACTAACATGACTCGTCCCACCTGACGCGGCCGGCCCAAAGTGGTTGTAGGCGGCTTGCTGTGTATCCCTCCTCCCGCCTACAATGTTTCATGATTCATTACTCTGCGATGCCGGCCCGCCTAGGGATGTAGGCACCACGCTGTGCTTATTGCCTATTGCCTCTAATAAAGGTTTTTGAAAAAAAAAAAAAAAAAAAAGAAAGGACTGAAACAGAGTCAGAAGAAAGTGGAGAAGAAAGAAACCAGAAACTAGAGTCAAGAAAGAGAACTTGGAGAACAGAAAGAGAGGAAAAAGAAAGTGAACCAAAAAGGCCAAGAAAGGGAGACAATTGGCCCCACGAAGTTAGAAGATTGAGATGCAAGATCATAAGGCTAGATGGAAAAAGTGCAGAACAAGTAAATGAGATAACAAGTCAAAAGAACAAGAAAAACAAAGTGGAAAACACTTGCAGAAAACAAAAAGAGTAAAGAAAGCAAATCTGAAGTATAAATCGCCTGAATGGTTATACATTGCGTTGACTGATATCAAAGAAGAAGAGATCACTCACGAAAACCCGGAACAAAGCTACAACCTAATGGGTGAAGGTGAAGTGCAACAAATTTGAAGAAATTTGAACAAATTTCTACCGGATTGGACAAAACACTGGATTTGACAAAGAAAGAGTTCTGAAAAGAATTAAAAGAAAGTATCAAACAAGACAGAGTGTAGGGTGGCTAAGAGGTCATTTCTGAGGTGTAGTGACACATTTTTCTGTACATATTATAAAATAGGTAATAGAACAAAATGGTAGATACTAAAGATAGAAAATATAGATGTGAGTTCTTAAGTAGATGGTGTAAGATGTGCTTCTTTTGTACAGGATTATTAATGACCGTAGGGGTTATTTTAGCAATCACCATTCCAATTAGATTAGCTGTAGAAGAAACGTCTATATTAAAGAATAACACAGAGAAAGAAAAAGGAGCTAACATGCAAGAAACAGCTATATTAGAAAGTAGTGCAGAATTACAAAGACAAATCAATAACAGATTTTTCAAAAAATGTTTTCACTAAATTATTGTATGAGTATGTAGAAACAATGGATGTAATAGATTGTTATGTTTGTATGCAATTGCCTGCGTCTGTTGCAGAAGGTGTGACCTATCATCACCTTCCTTTGACGTATGGAATAACATGTAGTGTTTTAGCAAGTCTATTTTACAAGACAGGAAGATTAGAATATTATTACACTAATATAGATACGATTTTTGCAAAGATTCCTATAGTTTCTGAACTAAACAAGGTGAAAGAGCCAAGAACATTTGGTGAATTTTTCATAGAAAATAAAATTCTAACATTAGATGATATAGTTAAAAACAACCTTACCTGTGAGTTAAGGAATGAAGAAAAGGTATTTTTAGAAATGGTCGAGGATAGAAGAGTGAAATTTCAAAGAAAAGTGATAGAAGAGACAAAAACACCTCTTTGGGCGTTTGAGGAAGAAAATCATGACAAGAAAAAGACAAATGCAGCTATGACTCTGGATTGGCCCCAACAGGGAAGGTTGTGCATTAGAAGAAATAGAACAAGATATGACAATTATTTCGTGGGTTCCAGTGATTGCCATGACAATTATAACATTTTAGGAGGTTGGGGATTCAAAGGGGGAAAAGATCCAATATTTCCTGGGATCTATTATATTTGCGGTAACAGAGCTTATTACAGGTTGCCGGACCATTGGTATGGATCATGTTACTTAGGCCTGGTCTTTCCGAAGATTTTTCATGTAGATAGAGCAGAAAAGGGAACACACGAAATGATAAAGACATTTACATGTAGAAAAAGGGAAAGTTTTTCAGAAATAGTAGGTGATATTTTTGGAGCATTGATACCAGCAGTGGGAATATCTTTGAATGCATTTAAAATTCGGAAGTTATCCACAGTAGTAGATCGTTTATCTAGAGATACTGCTGGAGGGTTCTTGATGGTAAATACCGAAATGGTTGCCATGAGAGCTATGGTGATGCAAAATCGACTTGCCCTTGACATTCTTTTGGCAAAAGAGGGTGGAGTCTGTGGAATGCTGAAAGTCCAACATTGTTGCACTTACATTCCAGATAAAAGTGAAAATATACAAAAGTATATAAAGAATATTACAAATTTGCACAAAGAACTTGTTCCACTGGAGGTTGAAAATGCATTGGGAAAACTTGGTAAGAGTTTTTCCTCAGTAATAAATTGGTTTACTAGAATGAGTGGATTAATAATAGGGAAAATCATAATAGTAGCGACCATAATAATCATAATAGTTCTAGTACTGAAGTTAATTATTATATGTATAAAGAGAAGAAAAAGACAGAATAAAATAGAAAAAGAAAATAAGATAAATAAAGAAGGAAGAGAAATGGGTGAAATAGAGCTAGAAGAAATAAAAGAAAACATGTATAAGAAAACAAAGAGACAAGATGAAAGGGATACAGTTGTGTAAACTAACAAAAACAAACCGGACAAAGAAATATGCTATCTGACAGAATTGTGAAACATGGGTTTTTGTGGTGATATTAAAAATCACCAAAGGGGGGAGTTGATGGAGCAGGGTAAACGAAAAATTTTTAACCTCCTAATATTTATGTTGAATAATTAACACCCAGGTTAGTCCCAGTAAATAACCAACCATGTATGTTACATGAAAAGGGTTATGGGTAACACGCTATATCCGTGCAAACTAATTTACTTACAATTGTTAACGTGGATAACATAAGCCTAATAATTTGCTTACTAATTAGAATAATAAATGCATGATTTGTGCTTGGAAATAAATTGCGTAGTGGCAAAGTAAAGCGGTTGGTAAGTAAGAAATGGCTTTATATGTCGCTTTTGCTAGGTAATACTTAATTGGGGTACGTAGAATGACGGGAGGGAAACGAAAAGGCTTATATTCTTTATTCTTAACTATGTTCTGTTTATCTTTATAATAGTTCGCTTAGGCCTGTTGTGCCGCGATGTAAAAATGGCTGCCATGGCAAAACAAGCTAGAGTACGCAAGCGCGAAGTGGGTTCCGAAAGCGAGAAAGGCTGTGAACAAAAGGGATCATGTGACCGTCCCAAAGCCTAGGATGGAAGCGTGGTCAAGGCTGCAATGACCTTATTATACAAACGTGTGCCAAAGAAGGACATAGCGAAAAGCGTGAGAAGTTGCAGTGAATATGTGAATAAACAATGAACTGTTCAACTTAAAAGTATCAGAAAAGGATACAGATTGAAACCAATGTGCAAATGGGTAATGTCATGAACCCGTGAGAAACGACAGAAGTATGAACTTTCCACAAAGAACTGGTTGGAGCAAGGATATTCATAATGAGATGTATACTGACCCCAAATGGACCAATTAGAGAGAATCTCGCCCACAAAGATGTAACATTTTCACTTAGTAAGCTAGTATTAGGGTATAAGAAGACCTACTCTTAGGGGGGGGGAAAGAAGCTAGAGAAGAGGGGAGCTGCTATTTTATATGTTTGATTGAGCACGAGACGCTGCTGCTGGAGAACCTTTTGCTTTTAATAGATTTTCCATTTAATACTATTAGACCTTTTTATTCTTAAAATACTAAAGGGGAAAAGAACGGGATTGTGGCGGGAAACATCCTATATGTGGTCCGTCGAGAAGGCCTGTTTTTCAGGACAGATAGACAGTTTTTCGGGAGTTCTATGCTGTGATCTGAATTCATTGCTGTGACGAACTTTGTTTTTCCATCTAATAGGTATGCATTGCAATTTCAATTTATTCTTATAATGATGCTAAATGTAATAATCTGAATAATAAATTTGAAACTTATTCATGCTTCTAAAAATTATATAAACTTTATTATCTTTAAACAATGAGTCAGTGGTTCTTTAGCTCAATGATAAATGTAAATGTTTAAAGGTTTATAGTGATTGAGCTGGTCTTAATCACCATCAACTGATTCCTACTAGTTGGTCCATCGACCAATGAGCGGAATACCTTAAAGCTTGAGAAGTATTATGTCGTTTTAAAAGGTATCCCGTCTCTTTCCAGCGAATCATTAACTGTTTTCTCCTAGGTAAAAACGGATGAAATCCAGGGAATATATGAGAGAGTGAATGTTTATGCGGTGTTATGGGCCCCACCGGCATATGGATATAGTTGTGTTTAAGAGGGATATTTGTACCTGGACGTCCAAAGCATATAGGAGAAGACATTTTATTGATAGCGCTGGATCAGATTTATGCCTTCTCAATGTCAGACAAGCTTTTGCTTGCATACGCCATAATCTTTCTTGGTGTGTCTCTCCCAGGCAGGTGCTGCGCTAGTATGGCTCCTAGTCCGACTGGGCTGGCGTCTACCGTCAGCTCAGTGCATAGCAAAGGGTCAAAATAGGCAAGATGATCTACCATCATTACAGCCTCTCTGATGGCTTCAAACGCCCAACTGCATTCCTGTGACCAGAGGAACCTCTGACCTTGCTTTGTTAGTTCTCGGAGCGGTGTGCTCACCGTGGCGAAGTCCTTGATGTAGCGAGCACAGTAGCTAGCAAGCCCCAGAAATGACCTTACTTCTGCGACATCTTTCGGAGGACTCACATTTTTCAGTGTCTCTACTTTGCTGGGATCTGGCCTCATTCCTTTCTTAGAGAAAATGTGTCCGAAGAATACCAATTCTCTTCTCCGCAGCTCGCACTTGTCTGCGTTCAATGTTAATCCCGCTTGTTCCAGCTGTAGGCATACTTGATGCAGAGCCCTATCATGCTCCTCATCTGACTGCCCGAATACTAGAATGTCATCACTATAGTTGAGGCTGTTCTTCACCGGCCTTATCACTTGCCTTATGGTCTCTTGAAATAGCTCTGCAGCCGATGAAATGCCAAAACTCAGTCTCTTGTAGCGAAACAGACCCATGTGCGTCGAGAACGTGGTAATGTATCTTGACTGTTGGTCCAGCTCTAGTTGGTGGTACCCTTTGCATAAGTCTAACTTCGAGAATCGGCAGGCCCCAGTGAGACAGCTGATCATCTCGTTTAGATGTGGCCCCGGGTGGCGTTCCCGCTCGATTGCTGTGTTCGGTATCCTCATGTCCACACATATGCGGATCTTGGAGGTGTTCTTTTTCGGAACTGCCACTATTGGAGACACCCATGGCGTCGGCCCTTCTGCAGGCTCAATGATGTCCTGGGCCAGTAAACTTTGAATTTCCTCTTCAACTTGCAGTTGTAGGTGTATTGGTACCCGTCGATGATGTTGTGCTACCGGCTTGATCGCCTCGTTGATGTGCAACGTTATCTGCTTCCCTTTCAGTTTCCCTAGGCCCTGCAGTAGGGCCGGATGCTCTTGTAGAATGTTCCTTTTTTCCAACATGTGGTATGTCATCGCTAGTAGACCCATCACCTGCGCCGTGACATTGCTTAGCAGGCATGGTGCTGGGATGTCACCTTTCAGCACATGTATCTCTTCTTAGCACGATCTGTCTTTGTATGTTAAGGTCTCTGTGAACTTCCCCATGTTCTCCACCGGCTTCTTGGAGCCCCACGTGAACACATCAACAGTGGACGGTGATAGCTGCGGCCTCACTTTCATTTTCTCATACTCCGACATGCACATGATGTTGCATGTGGCCCCGCTGTCAAGCACGAACCGTGTATTATGTCGCCCTACTTCAATGTCCACGGTTGCGGTCTTCTTTATTTGATGCTTCTCCACGAGATGAATGTGCTCTGGTCTCCGGTCTACCTTGGGGGCATCTGACATTAGATACAGTCGTGCCACGCTCACAGGTGCTGCCGTTTCTTCCGACTCATCGGAGGAGCTGCGACGCTGTTTCCATGTGTCTGGCATACCTGCTGGTGGTACTGGTGTCACCCGTGGTCTTGCCGCTCTGCCCCGCTAGCTTCTGAACTGCCTGCTCATGCAGGCGCTTGCAAAGTGATTGTCCCTGTTGCATTTCCTGCATCTCTGGCCCATCGCCGGGCACGCACCGACATGCGGAAAGTCGAGTCCGCATCTATAGCTATGTTTGATCGCTCTTCTTCATTGGCGAGGCCGCCGGGTATTCTTTCTTCTTGCCGTTTCCCGTAATGCGATTCGCTTGTTCCACTCTTTTCTCTTTCCCCAGCTCCATCTCTTTGGCATGCGCCGTTGCTCTCGCTTCTGTGCGGGCCATGGTCAATATCTTCTCCAGCGTCGTTGGTTCCTTTAGGACACGTGCACGGAACTCCACAGACTGACAGCCTTCAATGATGCGCAGTCTTATTGCTTGCTCATTGTCAAACTTATCAAACTCACAGTATGTGACTAATTTGCGCAGTCGTGTTGCGAAGTCGTCAAGGGACTCCTCTGTTCTCTGACACGCTGTGTTGAAGGTGTATCTCTCAAAGTCAATGTTCCGTTGCGGGTCAAATTTCGCTGTGAGGCACTGTATCACCCCTTTGGATGTCGCTGTTTGATCGCTGGGAAATGTTATGAGCAGGTCCTCGACT
Source organism: Calotriton arnoldi (assembly GCA_963921515.1). NCBI lineage: Eukaryota > Metazoa > Chordata > Amphibia > Caudata > Salamandridae > Calotriton > Calotriton arnoldi. The sequence goes on from CAWUFW010000408.1 coordinate 109,280, forward strand.
TCATCCCCTGCGAGATTCAGAAAAAGGTCTAGCTGTTTGCTGTCCACGATGTCCGTGACGTGCATGTAGCGCTCGAATTGCCTAATCCACCTTTCCCACCTGATGCCAGCTTGTGGTTCTGACAGGCTGAATGGCAATGGTCTGCGAAATATCGCTTGTGGACTCCTTGTGTCACTTTCTGTGTCAACCATTTCCGGACGTGCAGCTTCCGTGCATGCCTTTTTCCTGTCCTTGCTTTTCTTTCTATGTATTAATTGTCTTTGTTCCCACGTTCACTTTGCCTTTAATTTGTTGTCTTTTTCTGTTGATACACCTTTGTCTATGTATATTTGACTGCTTCACCTTAATCCGGCCTCCTGGCCTTGAATTCCCTTTTTTTTTTTTTTTGTTTTTTTTTTACTCTTTTGCACCTTTGCCTGACTTCAAAATGGCCTCCTGGCCTTCTTATTCTTCTATTGGCTACTTTACCTGTCCTTAAAATGGCCGCCGGATCTGGCAAGACCGAGATTTCCAGTGCCTGACCCCCTAAAATGGCCGCTGGGGCTTCCTGGGCGCTGATTGGCCGCTTCCGCCTGACCCCAAGATGGCCGCCGTGCTCACGCGAGATTTATCTTTAAATCTACGCGCGAAGCGGGCTCTTCGTGGTGCGGCGGGCGGCCGGGACACAGTTGGGTGTACCGCTGAAGCGCGCGCGATGCTCCCACACGGAGGCCAATTTAGTTCACCGCTTGCCTTCAGGCAGGTTGGGGGGGGGCCTCTTACCGCGTCTTTGCTGCGGCTGGGCGGGCTCCCTCGCAGATGCCTCGATCCTCGGCACTCGGACCAGGGTGGGCTCCTGGCTCCGTTTTTCCTGCGACCGGGTGGGCACCGGGCGTCGCAGCTGATCTTTTGTTCCTTTCGGCGGCAGGCGGACCAGGGTGGGCTCCTGGCTCCGTTCTCGACTCACGAGGGACCTTGGTGCACGCGTTTGGTGGCGCTTTGATATCCCACCTTGCTCGTCGCCAGTTGTCGTGTTCTCCTTGCCCCAGGAATCACGCAGGACACAGGTAAGGGTTACTTTACTTTCTTTATTTGCTCGGTTGTTTCCCTGCCCACATGCACGTCTATCCTCGTGCCCTCCTCGCTCTTACTGCCCTGTCCACTCCCTGCCCGGAAGTGGTGTCCAGTTCTTGTGGTCCGGTGCAGGGTCCTAGTGCCCTTCACCCCAGGCCACTACATCGTGCACATGGCCCAACTGGCTGCGCGGTGTACGGAGTGAGCGGCCGGTCTCTCTCGGACTGGACTGTCGTGCTGTGCGCCCTCATTGTACACAGCTTGGACTCTGGCCGCTGGATCAGCTGTCTGCACTGCACGCTGGATCCAGTGTGTTGTGATCTGTCTGACTGCACGGAGTACTCAGTGTGCACTCAGCTGTGGACCCAGGTCGCTGGCTGCGGAGTTAGGGGGCGCGGCGCGTTCCCTGGACTCTCTCGGACTGCGCAGTGCACATGGTCTGGGGTGACCGTGCACACTCGGCTGAGGACCCGGGGCGCTGGCTGCAGAGTTTGGGTGGCGCTGCGTGTGCCATGGTCACTTATCGACTGGAAAGTTTACTCCTCGTGTACAGCGTGGTCTGTGGCTTAACATGCTGCAGAGTTTAAAGGAGAGTGTCCTGTGGTATCTGTCGGATTCCAAGGTGCACTCGATGTGTGGTGTGCACACTCAGCCGTGTGTCGCTTGATCTCTGGTTTAACGGGCTGCAGAATTTAGGGGCCGGAGCGCGCGCGTGGGGAATCGAGCTGTCTGGATAAAGAGAGGGGGTGGCCCCCATCGAACTGCCGCTGAGTCTTGCGGAGCCGCGATCTGCGTGGCCAACGCGCGTTTCAGTGACTGGGGACAGGCTTCTTCTACAGATTAACGCTCGAGCTTGTGGTACCTTTCCGTGCACTACCTGAAAATAACAAGCTGTCGCCATTGCGGAACGGAAGACGCTTGTTTACATCGCGCTTTCTCCCAAAGAAAAGTGCATACACCGAGTAATGAAGGGGAGAGTGTCACGCCGCCAGTAAAGCATCCAGTCCAGGTGGGCGGGGCTAAAAGCGGACAGAGCGGTAACAAGGAGGGATTAAAAACCCTCCTTCGCAATAGAAAGGCAGCATTTAGCATAAGCTTTGACGCAAGCCAATGGAAAGAAGGGGCGGGGCTTCAAGTCCCCTTCGGAAATCTTATTGATTACAAAAAGCCCTCGCAGAGCGAGGAGCGCGCATGCGCGCTCCAGCGCTAGGTCTGCGAGACCTAAAAAGTGAGAGCAGTGGACTAGTCAACAGGGAAATAAGGAGATCTGAAAAACTGGGGCAGCTGGTGCAGAGACACATATCAGGCAGGTATCACAAGACCTGACCGAATAAATCTCTCATGATTCCCCTTGCAATGCACCAAAGGAGTAATTTCTGGTGAACTAACAAGTAACAAAAAAAGTTTAGAACTGAAAAACAGGAATTTTAGTGCTGAGTGAGCATGTGTACAGCTGGATATTAATAATACAAAAGTTGATGGGAGGAGTGCTTGCAAAAAAGTCTAACTACTGCCAATCACTCGGGTATCATTCCAGCCCATCGTTTTGTGTCCATTGTGTCACGCTAGGCAAAGGCCCACATTATGCAAATCAGTATTGACCCTGCTGCTCATGGGAACTGTTCATCCCGAACTTCCAGACCCGGCCCCTCCATATGGGATCAGAAGCAACCCCAAACCAGTTTCAGCCTTGTTAGGCCTCGTCAGTCAGGTGGGACCCACGTTTGGGCATACCCTTGGTCACCAATGGTGTAATATCAATGCCCAAGCGATTGCCAGTGGTTAGTCTATTTGCAAGCATTCCTCCCACCACCTTGTGGGCCAGATGTGCAACTGTTTTTAGCGGTCGCAAAAGGGATATTGGCCCGTTTGCAACCACTAAAAAGGGTTGTAGCATGTACCAAACCTATTTTGCGGGTCGGTAACCCGTTACCAACTAGCAAAATAGGTTTTGTGAATCTCTATTTGGAAGGGGCGTGCCAAAGGGGTCCCTTCCTAATAGCGAGTCGCAGATGGCTGTAAGATTGTTTTGGGACCGCAAATGCGGTCGCAAAACAACCGCATTTACCACCAATTTCAAATTGGTGATAAGCCAGTAGCAAACAGAAAGGGGTACCTAGGGGGCCAAGTCCCCTTTGTGATTGGCAGTGAAAATGTTTTTTAGGAGAAGGCAGTGGGTCCCACGAACTACTGCTTGCTCTTAAAAAATGAAACTGAAACGTTTCATTTTTATTTTTTAAATGCATCCCGTTTTCCTCTGCATATCACTTGCATGCAAGAAACGGGCAGAGTGATCTCGACTGGAGTTCCATGATTATATCTGCATTTCCACTCTTTGGGTCTACGTCAATCTTTCATTTTCTCTTTCTATATTTCTGAATCTTCATCAGAAGCTAGTGTGGGCTAAACACATTGTTTTTGTGTACTTGGTTCCTGAAAGGTGAAAGGTCAGGGAGAACAAAATACGCAGTATTCTCATACTCAGTAACAAAGGCTTAAAACTGTCCACACTGCTTACCCCGCTGCCTTTAAATTTGTGGCAGTTGTAGCTGTCCCTCGTGCCTCGCTCGTAGCGATACGTTGGTGGGAATGAGATCTCTTCCTCGTCTGAAAGAAAACACAATACGCAAGCATTACAATGTCTACAACTTCCGTTGTCTACTCTGGGAATAAATATGAGGTTACGTACAGCCAAACGTTTTAGAATTTAGGGCCAGATGTACAAAGCATTTTTCTGGTCGCAAACGGCCCAATTTAAATTTGCATTTGTAATTCAGTATTTGGAACGGACGTGTTTAGGGCATCCCTTCCAAATACTGAATCGATATGGTATTTATTACTGTTTTGTGACCAAATTCCTGTCGCAAAACAGTAATACATTACCAGCAGTTTAAAACTGGTGGTAACCCATTCCCAAAGGGGAAGGGGTCCTTCCCATTTGAGAATGTAAATATTGTTTTTTAAGAGGAAGCAGGAAAACTGGCTGCATTTAATTTTTTTTTTAAAAGATGGCTTTATTAACGGGCATTGGCAAAGCCAATAGATTGCGCTATGTGAGAGCTACTGGCTTTAGGAATGTGTTTTAGCCATTATGTACACCAGTATGACTGCTGTTCAGCATGGCTATATGTTAGTGCCGTGGATTGGGGTGGGTAGATTGGAGTGGGGTAGATTGGGGTAGAGTGGAATGAGGTAGATTGGGTAGAGTGGGATGGGGTAGATTGGCATAGAGTGGACTGGGGGTAGTATGGGGTAAAATGGAGTGGGGTGGATTGGTGTAGATTGGAGTGGGGTGAAGTGGGGCAGGTTGGGGTATATTGGATTGGGGTAGATTAAAGTGGGGGAGTTAGGTAGTTGAGAATGGTAGATTAGAGTGGGGAGATTAAAATTGGGGTAGATTGAGGTGGAGTGGGGTAGATTGGAGTGGAGTAGATTGGGGTAGATTAGAGTGGGGTAGATAGGAATGGAGTAGATAGGAATAGGGTAGATTGGGGTACAGTGGAGTGGGATATATTGGGGTAGATTGGAGTGAGGTAGATTGCGGAAGAGTGGAGTGGGGTGGATTAGGGTATATTGTAGTGGAGTGGGATAGACTGGAGTGGAGTCGGTAAATTCGAGTGGAGTAGATTGACTGGGGTAGATTGGAGTATGGTAGATCGGGTAAAGTGGAATGGGATATATTGGGGTAGATTGGAGTGGAGTGGGGTAGATTGGAGTGGAGAGGAATAGATTGGAGTGGAGTGGGGTGGATTGGAGTGAGATAGATAGGAATGGGGTAGTACGGAGTGGGGTAGATTGGAGTGGAGTTGGATAGAGTGGTGTGGTGTGGGGTAGATTGGGATGAGTGAGCTAGATTGGAGTGGGGTATACTGGGTTAGGGTGGGGTATATTGGACTGGGGTAGATTAGGGGAGACTAGAGTGGGGTAGATTGGAGTGGGCCATATTGGGTAGGGTAGTTTGGGCTGGAGGGGTGGATTGGAGTGACTTGGTAGATTGGAGTGACGTGGGGTGGGGTAGTCTGGGTACAGTTGAATGGAGTGGGGTCTACTGGGTGGATTGGAGTGGGTAGACTGTAGTGGGGTAGATCTGGGTAGAGTGGAGTAGGGTAGATTGGAGTGGAGTGGAGTTGGATAGATTGGGGAAAAGTGGAGTGCAGTAGATTGGAGTGGAGTGGGTTGGATTGGAGTGGGGTAGATTGCAGTGGGGTGGGGTGGAGTAGGGTAGATTGGGGTAGAGTGGGGTAGATTGGAGTGGAGTAGATTGGAGTGGTAGATTGGGGTGGGGTGGAGTGGAGTGGGTTACATTGGAGTGGAGTTAGGTAGATTTAAGTGCTGTGTGATAGATTGGAGTGGGTTAGATTGGAGTGAAGTGAAGTGGGGTAGATTAGATTAGGGTAGGGTGGAGTGAAGTGTGGTACAGTGGAGTGGGGTAGATTGGGTGGATTGGAGTGTGGTAGACTGGTGTGTAGTTGGGTAGATTGTGGTAGATAGGAGTGGGGTAGATTGTGGTAGATTGGAGTGGGTAAGAATGTGGTGGAGTGGGGTAGATTAGAATGGATAGGAGTCAAATGGATTGCAGTGGACTTTGGAGTGGGGTAAATCGGAATGGAGTGGGGTAAATTGGACTGGGTAGATTTGAGTGGAGTGCTGTAGATTGAAGTGGAGTGAGTTGGATTGGGGTACATTGGAGTGAGGTGTATTGGGGTAGAGTCTAGTAGACTGAGGTAAATTGGAGCAGAGTGGGGTAGATCTGAGTGGAGTGGGGTAGATTGGGGTGTAGTGGGATAGTGTGGAGTGGGATGGGGTTGATTAGGTTAGATTGTGTGGAGTGCGGTAGAGTGGAGTGGGGTAGATTGGGGTAAAGTTGTGTGGGGTAGATCGGAGTGGGATAGATTTAGTGGAGTGGGGTAAATTGGAACAAGCGGAATTCATTCCTAGGTCAGCTTTCTGAATGCCCCCAAGATGTCTTTAGCAAGGCTTCGACCTAAAAAGCAATCACAGACATGGTGGTTTGCTGACCTCAGGAGGGCGTCATCCCTGTGATGGCTGTGATTCCTAATGGGTCGCAAACAATGACCTACGTCATTAATATTTATGAGGTAGGTCATAAATATCCCTAAATGAAACTCAATGAGGTTCACGCATTAGGAATATCGATTTCCTAATTGATATTTGGAGAAAATCGAAATTAGGAAATTAGTATTCCTAATATTTGTACATTTAGACCTTTGTCAGTCTCCGGGGGAGAGTTCTTAAAAAAAAAGAAATCATCAAAACTCTGATCATATTTTAAATTTACAGCATAAGGGATTGTCTATCCCCTAAAATATAGTTGATTTCCGAGGATAATTAAGCATTGCTCTTTTTGGCAATAATGATATTAATAAGGTCAATATCAAATATAAATTGGGTTAGTGATTATTGATCCCTCAAAAAATCTATTTAATTGTCCGAGATTTTTTCTATGTTGTCTGTGATGACATTTTGTATCTGCATTTTTCACTCCTGAACACCTATTGAAGCCACTGGTAGAACGGACATTCCTCATACGTACATTTCTTGAATCTACTAGGATCTTCAAGTGGAATTCATTGCAAGTGGATTATATAATCAATGTTCTCAGAAAATGCACTCTATCGCCTCAGGAATCTTTTCACCACCAATAAAATTCAATTAACTGTCAGAGAAATCTAATATCCTAGGGAATCAATTTAGCAATCAGTCAGGAATATCAAGCATAACTTCTGTCTATTTAACTTGATCAAATATTTTATCTACTAAGGATATTTGCAACTAAGTGTGGGAGACGGAACTCATTACACTATTTTAAATAACCATGATTAGGAATCCTTCATTCACAATCAAGACCCTTTGCTCTTGGGGAAGAAAAGCTTCATAGGACAACTGAGGGTAGGACTATTTTGGGTCACCCTGATGCGACGAACCAGTGTCGGGCACGGAAGGGCTCCTTATCCACACTAAATATCACTCTAATGATTTCACGGGCTGGTGTTCTGCCCCTAATCTGCTGGTTATTGCTGACTATGCAGTTGATACACCTCTGGGGCTATCGTAGATATACACGAACACGTTTGGGCACAACATCTGCCCTTTGGCACCACTTCTTAGCAATAACACCCCCAGTGTGCATCCTTATCAGGAGGCAGTTCTTGTTTCCTCATAGAGGCTATGGTGCTTTTCGTGTTTGTTTCTGATTTTTTCAGAAACATATTCCCTCGCCTTGGAACTCTGTTCCTGAATGGGGCCACTGAGGCTATGTTGGGGCCACAGAGACTATGTTGCTTTTTGCGTTTGTTTTTTTAACTATATTCCCTCGCCTTGGAACTCAGTTCCTGAATGGGTCCATGACCCTGCCGGGACATGACCAATTTGGGATACTGATTCAGACGAATCTAGTATACACAGTGAACCCTCCCAAAACTACACTTCCCATCGACACGCGGACGCTACGCGTACCATGTGATTCACATGCGGATGCCAGAAACGTGTACCACGTGTTGGGGCGTGAACCGTCTGATGCCTTGACTTATGGCAGACGGCGCTGATCAGCTTCACCCTCGCCGGGACTCCAGAGAGGACCTAAGCACCCCACCACTGGTAAAGAACAGGCTTGCGGAACCCTCCGTGCTTGCTAGGCTAGCGCAGCACTGGCACATCATAATTCTGTCGCCTGCTCTAGAGGAGCAGGGTTTTCACTCGTGAGTGAGTTCTTTGCTGTAACCTTTTCTCTGCAACTTTGACAAGACGCTGGACGTCACGTTGGGCTACTATGCAGGGTCCTGAATTAATTCTTGTTTATACAGCGGGAGGTTAACACTTTTTTCTTGAGTCCTTCATATGTATGACTCGCTGCACGGGTGACACAGGTCAGCCGTTTTCTTTTTGATCTATGATTATCGGGGACACCACTGAGGCTCTTTGATTGAGGGACAATGGGTATAACGTGGCAGACGTCCAGCCTTATTTTATACGTCATGTAACCCTCATGTAGTCGCTAGACCTGACGTTAGCCCACACCTGTTGTGGCTACAACAAGAGCCATTCCATAGTGGAGGATTTTAAATTAAAGTTGGCATTTTTGCTTAACATATCTGTGTGAGACCTAACCCTTTTGGAGTAATCACAGTATGGGACAGGCGGGCACAGCGATTCACTGCCTGGAAGACAGTAAGGTACCTCTATGCTACAGTAAGCAGCTCGTATATCAATCAATAGACACAAAGTGAAGCATCTGATCATTATGCATATTGTCAAAATATTGTACGAACTGGTGGTGGTAACCCTATGCCACAAATGACTTCAAGGAATACATGCCGGGTTCTACTGTTTGTTATGGTTTCCTTTTCAGTGGGGCGCTCCTGGATGTACCTAGTGGCTTAAGGGTGGATACCACTGACTCCTTGAGGAGGTAAGGTATCCATCACATAATATAGGAGATGGTTGCTAGGTTAAAACATTGTTTATGAGTAGCTGTGTAGTTGCTGAACATTACTAAATTTTGAGCACATTGTATTGACAATGGTCAGTATCTCTATATTCATAGTTGAGCACCCCTTTTAAACTGAGCAAACATTGTGTGATTACGAAATGTTTACTGTTTGTTGTCTCTTTTTTCTTTTACTTCTTTAGAACGACGGTGGACCCGCTACATATTCGGGCCACTATTTTGGCCATTTCGATCCTTGACTGGCCAGTATAAATATACATTGTATCAGCACATTGATCAGAGTGACTAATCAATCAAGGTCCTGATGAATGCCCTGGGGCCCGCTAATGGGCAGAAACATGTTGACCACTGAGAGGGGTATATTTGTTTAAAAAAAAAACAGTCCACTTTTTAACTCTATCCCTTCGGACCTACAGAATAAAGAGATTTTTGCCCTCTGGAGGTAGTTTTATCAAACACCACATATTATATTCTCACATGCACTCTGTCCCTCACTGACTCGTTTTCCATCGCTCATCAAAACACCTCTGCTCCTACCATTTTGGGAGTTGTAGCCCACACCACGGACCTTGCAGTCCCGGTGTGAAGAGGGGACCCAATGATGAAGCATGTCACCCTTAGGTGAGTGAGGGTTCTTGTCCTTAAAAAGGATTCCATCCACGGAAACAATTTCATTACATCACACACCTACTTATCATTTTTGATAGGGCATATCTTTAGGCAGTGAACTAGCCTCTAGCCCTCTTACTATCACAACACCAGGCGTACTTGAGTGTGAATTAAAGACCCTTTGCTTTGAGCATCTAGAATTCTAATTGGAGGTGAGCCCTGTGTCTCAATGGGTTGTGGCCATTTAAATCCACATATAAAATAAATCACTCCACATTTCAATAGTTGGATATTTAGGTAAAGTTTGAGTCAAGCATTAGTTTCCTCAAATCCTGGAGACATTGAGTAGAAAAGGTGTTTCCCTTTTTTGCACTGGCGGACGCCTTGTGTTTTTTTACATCTCTAGATGCAAACTAGTGAGTGTAATTATGTTACTGCAGACAATGTAAGTCACACGGAGGGTCAACGGTTTCTTACTGAATCGAAGGAAGACTTTGTTTTTCTCTCTCTCCATGTTCAGCTGGTCCATGGCCATCAATATGTCAAACTCCTTCTTGTTCACATGGTTTAAGACCTCCTGAAAGGAGAAAAGAAGCTGCTCACCCTGCATGATGGACAGCTGTCCCTCTTCCCACCTTCCCCAGAGTGGATGTAGTGCCTGCAATGTACATTATGCAGTCAACAGTCAGGAGATAATAGTGTCCCTCTTAATTTCTTTGCTAAGCTATTTGTAACAACTGTCCATAAAAGTCAAATATTGGGCGTTAGCAAAGAATGATAAAAAACTAGTGATTTAGTATTGCAAATCTATGAAACCACCAAATGATATAAGTATGCACTGTTAAAATTCAATTGGAAACAATCACATCAGCCCTTGCTAAAGAAACAGTAAGGCAACACCTTAACGCCTAGAAAAACCTAAAAAGAAAATCCCCATGAACGCTCCAATAGCACTGGAAACGGAAACATAAACAGTTGTACCACATACCAACATATAACAAGCATTGGCAAAGCCAATAGGTCTCGCCTTTGGGATTCATTGGCTTTCTAAATGGTCTGCATTCGTTTTGCATCCCTGATGCTGTGCAGCATGGCTGAAGAATTAAACCTAAAAAATTAAAAAGACTGGTGCAGCCAGCCATGTCAATTTTGTAGGCGCATACAACACTAATGAGCCTGCCTACAAAAATGACATGGCTATTTATTTTATTTTCAGTTATCAATATGTGTTGGATTGGTAACTAATAAGAAGAATAAAAACGCTTGAAACAAAACAAAACGAAAAAAGTAGTGCTTGAAAAGTAAGCAGTCAAAGGACACAAGTAATGCGTTCATGTTACAGGGGGAGGGACAAATGTACAAAGAGCAAGGAAAGTCCATACTAAATGAGAATGAGAAGCAAGCAAATAAGAGTGACAATAAAGTGAACCAGCTGTAATCAATGTGCAGACTAAAACTAACAATATGTCTCAAGACTACGAGACCTTAAAAGGCTACTGGCCCACACGGTAACACGCACTGGCAAAGTCAGTAGTTCTGATATTGTCTGTCTGCCTTTTATCTCTGGCAATAGTTCTACTTTGACAGAGGTTTGTCTAACTTTGCTGTTGGGGAGCTGGGCGGCCCTCTCCAAACAAGAGACAAATATTGGTGGCTATAATCAAAAATATTTTTGGGGACTCACAAAGCAGTCCCTAACACTGAAGAAACTACTTTTGCGTGGAAATGCTCTTGTGAACAAACTGAAGAGGGTCAGTCACAGTGAAGTTAGCCAATGGTTGTAGGGGCTGAACCACTGCCCGCTGTTTGATGAAGTAGGCGGAAAGAAAATGTGAAGGACAACATATCAATGAAGAGGGATGGCCAAAAGCCCCAATAAGTGAATTTCACACATAATTTTAGTAAAATAAAACACCAGGTCTAAAAAGAACATCAGGCCCATCAAGGTTTGGGACGATAAAAGACAACCCCATCATTATAGGCAACTTATAGCGGGCAAGTCCGGTCCAAATAGCCACTAGACACAACCAGTCCAAAAAACACGATTGGTCCATCTAGCATAAAGCGCCACTATGCTTAACATGTAGATTAAGGCACTTCAGTGAGTTGAAGGATTACTGCTGAAACATTCGGTGAGCGACACACCACAAGTTCGAAGCCCAGCAAGGCTGGCTCAGTCTTTCACCCTTTGGAGGTAAATGAACGGATTACTGTTAAACTGTGCAATAGCAAGTGCTTTGCAATGTTATAGATGTGTGGTGTGAAGCACTGTATATAAGACTCCTTGCAACCTCTGTGTAGAGTGAGAGTACTGTGAGTCACGCGAGAAGCTCTGCATAGTTGGGCTTGTGTGTGAAGCGCCTTTATTTTACACTTAGCGACACTACACCTCGGTGGACATTTCATCTACATCACAGCTACCTAAGCAATCTGCTAGAGGTCAAAGAAATGCGCGCGGTTTATGAAGGAGGAACTGGGCCGTGCTATGCAACGATCACAAGGTGAACACACTGAGAGATAGCTCTGCTGTCTACCACCAAGTGAAGGTCTTTCAACAAGCCACAGGTGTTGAAGGCACACACAATTCTACCACCTACTTGTTTTGGAATCTCCTAACAGGCCATATGTGTCATATTCCGAGATAGCCCTGCTGTCCACCGAAAAGTGAAACTGCTTCAACTGCTGCCATGCCGGTGAGTGAAGTTTCTCAGACAAGCCCCCAGTGTTACACACCAAAATAGTTCTACTCTCCAATAACAAATCATGGGCCTTACACAAGTTAAAATGCCGCTGTCTAGGTTGGCCTGCATGTGCACACACAAAAAACATCACAAAAAGACTCTGAGAGCCCTCTTATGGTAACTAATGCTTTCAGAAAAGCGACTATAGATTGTAAACATACATTTGTGTGAACCGAGATGCAAGTCAATTTCAGGTTAAATTGGGTATTTAGACCACCTGGGCACAATTCTCACCTCTAATGCCGAATACAGTAATCTGCAGGTGAAGTTGAAGAACATTTTCAAAGTATTTGAGCCCCATGTGCAGAGTGTGTACTACCCCTTGAAAGGCCTGAGACTGAAAGTGGGTTTTCTGTGGTTTTGGAAGTCTCATATTGAGGAACCATGGAAAAAAAAAATCATGCATATTGCAGGTCATCGACATACTCTCTTTTTTCCCCGGGGGATGGGGGGGGGAGGGGAGGTGGCAGCAGCGGGGGAGTAAGTGGCGCAGACTCGCATTGTTTCTTAAGTGCTGCAGCATTTAACTTAGGTGGCATTCACGCGGAAGGTTACTCTCCCTCATGTAAATTGACAGCCCACAGGCAAAGGATGTGACATTATTTACATAGCTAAAGACAGACACCCACACACATTTCTGACAATGCTCATTAGACTACCTTTTTCTTTAAAACAAAGAAGGTCCATTTCTAAAAGAGAAATACCAAATTCTATCTCTAACACCCCAAGCAACCACTTGAGCCAGGACAATGAAGTGAAAACGTAAGATTATGGATATGTTTTAATATATGATGACGTAGTCGCCTCTTTGGAAAGCTGGCACCCGGTGCTTCTATTTTTTGATCTAGTGCATCGTGCTGAGAAGTATCTGCCTCGGCCTTATTTTCAAGTGTCTTAAAGGAAAACACACGTTTTATGACATTTCAGTCTGGAGTGCCAGAGGGCTCTAGAACTAAGATAAGTACAAGCAGGGCTTTAAGTGGGATGAAAAAACTGGGGGGGGTGGGGTCTCTCAAAGGGGCGTGGCCAATGTAATTATGGGCGTGGCTTAAAAACACATAAGCTAAAAATCTGTGCTTAGCATAGTGTGCCGCCCAACTTGTATTTTGCTGTTTCTGTCATTGCATCCAGATATATGATACAACAAGTAACATCATACCTACAAGTCAGGACTATTGGCTTTGTCAATGGCTGTTAGTTGCATAAGATAAATAAGCAGCAACTATGGGTTGTATATAATATTGAAAAAGCTTCCACTTAAAGCCCTGGTGGCACCACGACAATGTTGCTGCTCCTGAGTTTCAAAAAGAGAAGGGGAATCCAGAGAGAAAATGACTCTCTTTAAAGGATTTCCCTTCCCCTACAACGCTCACCTGGCATGACGTCATGCTGTAACTTCTCCACTAGTGAGAAGTGACCAGTGTGAGCACGCGCACATCATGTGCCTGCTGTCACTGCAGTCCGTAAAAAAACGGACCGCCTGTGCCAGGGCACAAAACAGAGCCCGATAGAGACCCGTTTCGATGCCTCCTTTAAAAAAATGCCGCTGCTCAGCACCGGTGAGACCCGGCCCACTTAAAGCCCTGAGTACAAGCATTTGCAATGCAATAGGTCTCGCATTTACACGAGACCTATTGCATTGCAAATGATTGGCATCACGACAACGGAAGGGAGGGCGGGCGGGGGGAGAAGGCACGGACAACAGGAGGGCGGGCGGGGGGATAGAAGGCACAGACAACGGGGCGGGAGGGTGGGCGTAGGGGATTTCGAAGCCACGGACAACGGGAGGGCGGTGCTGGGGTGGGCGGAGAAGGCACAGACAATGGGAGGGAGGGCGGCGGGGAGAAGGCACAGACAATGGGAGGGCAGGCAGGGGGGAGAAGGCACGGACAACAACGGGGGAAGAAGGCACCAAAGCACGTTGTGCCTGCAGTAGGAGAACCTCATTAATGAAAATAGTGCTCACAGTTTAAATAACGCATACTGTGTAATACTAAAAGTAAAGGGGCCAGTCGCCATGGGAAGTGACAAATGAAGAGGAGGCGGTACTAAGGAGGGACTAACAAGCCTATTGACGAATCAGAAGCCAGCATTTAGAACAGACAATGACACAAGCCAATCGCAAATATGGGCAGAAAGTGGGCAAAGCTTCTGTTCACCTAGTCCTCTACAATAAGCCTTGCAGAGCAGCGCATGCGCGCTGGCTCTAGGCTCGACCTAAAAACAAACAACTAACTATACTAGCTCATTTTTTTATCGGACATAACATATTAAGATTCAGTCTACACAAAGCAACCGAGAGCACAACTATGCCCTACTCTGCATCAGACACAGACCTAAATAGAGACACAAGCATACAATGGACTGGTGGTCAGACAATGAAATGATCAGAAAATGAAGAAAAAGCAACCTGTCAATCCAAAATGCTGATAGCATAACATAATGTATGACCTGCCTGGCATTTTCTACAAGATCATAGTAAAATGTTGGCATTAACCCATTTTAAACCCACACCTGAATATCATTGTTAAACTGCTATCACTGCTTGCATTTAGCGAACTGAAAGCAGATGGATGGGTTAATGTGTGTTTTTGAGCTGTTATCTCTGTGAAGGTGACCTACATACAAAAGAAATGTGATTGGTTTTCCTTTTCTCACTCCCTAAAGTAAACTAGTGACCTTGTGTTTCTTAGACCTTCTCATGCTTCTGCTGTTTTAGCGATATCATTCACAAAGCTTTAATAGTGTCCCTCAAAGGCATCCCTAAAGATGCGGAGGTTTGAACGAATCATAAAGTTAATACACAACTAGTTATTTTGATAATTCCAGCCCCAAACCACTCAACCTCATTGGCCCACCAATCTAGTAAGTGACAGGTCAACTCCAAGTGGGAACTGAGTATATATCGTACAAAGGCAGTGTTGCCAATGTTGTTCAGCCTCCATACTTTACATTGACCCGGATTGTTTTGTTTAAAGAGCATTTTGGGTGTTACAGCTTGGACAAAGTGAAACATGGTCTCAATGAAAGTTTTGAATGGCAACTGTCGGCAACAATGAATTAGTGAAATACTTAGGCATTCCTAATAATGCTAAACTTCATTTAACTTAACCTTCTTTGTATACAGATATACTTAAGCTATGTTTTCTGAATGGATATTTGAATAAACTCCTATTTGCTTCTCCTCTGTGTAGTATCTAAAACCAGTAGGCTGGCTTTGCCTATACAGCTCAATATAATATCTAAATTGTGAAGTACCCTGCTAGCCGAGACCAGATACCGACCCTAATGTACAACTGCTAAGACTTTCCTCCATGTCAATGCCCTTACAACACCTTAGGATTTATATATCACAGAGCACTCAAACACAAGGTTTGTTGTCTGCACACAGAGCAGCTGGCTAGGTTACATTATAGGGAATGAGATATGCCATATAAAGAGCCTTCTTGGCCCATCACTGCTGTTCAAACAAATTAACCACTCTCACATCCCTTGACATCCAACATTACTTTTTTAATAATCCTTCCTCAAGCCAGTCCTCTTATAATTGTTTTGCACATTATATAGGAGGTCAGTCTTTCTAGTCTATTGAATTTGGTAACCAAAATAGATTTTGTAAAAACTTGCTACTTCTGTTTAGTTCAAATGTCTCACAAACAGTATCACCCTTTTTCAACCTTACTGCCCTTTCCCTTCCCCTCCGCAGCTCCCATTTCTCTCCGTTTTCTTTCGTTAAGGTGACATGCCATAGTCTTCCTATAGTGTTTAAATAGCTAAGATCTCTGCCATCCTTCTGTGTTTCTCAGTAAGATACTGGAGAAGCTGAAGGGTTACGGAAGGATTAACTATCTGCAGTATTTATGTTCGCATTTCCCAGATCAAATTTACTGTCCTCCAGTGTTAGTGTCAACATTTTCAGAGTTACATCAAATACTAACTCATCTGGCTAGATTCGCAAAAGTAGCTTATACTTTTGAGTAATTTGTACTTTAGAGCAAGTTTACTACTTTTTGCTTATTCGCTAAATCTGAGTGTAAGTTACTACTAAAATACTAAAATAAAAATTGTAGTAAGTCCAGCTCCACACATGGCCAACCAATGCTACTGCAACACCCTCTACTAGAAAATAATGGAGGTAGGTCATTAAAATAAAACCCTACAGGAAATAATTGTAAATTAAATAATTTAAAATATGAAAAAATAGTACATATTCATTTTTTAATTATAACATATTGTAAGACCCTATTTTGAATTTAAAAATGAATGTAAATATTTTTCTTAAAACATAAATTAACTTACATTAATTCAATGCATCCATTTTAATAATAATCAATATTGAACATATGTTAGTCTTTAGGTGGGAATGTATTTTTTTAAATTTAAACTTCGGAAAATTTATTTTAATTTAATGTGTGTATTATATTAATATTGTTGCAAAAACTTTATTTCGGTCAGTATGACCATAAAAGCATTTAAACAGGATCTAACATTTCATTTATATTAAAAACAAGTAAAAGAAAAGAAAAAAATGTATACAAACATCATGTGGCATTGTGTACTAAGTACATTATGTGGCCTGCGGAAATCTATATTGCAATCAATCCTGAAAACACAATCTGCAATTAATTGCATGTGCAGTGCATAAGTTCAAATTACAATACCAGTAACCCTGGGCAAAGCACTATGCTACGCTCGCGTAGTTTGCGAAGTTTGCGCTACTTCGCACAACGCGAATTGCACGTAGCACAGTGCAAACACGCGTAGCGTAGCGTAGCGTAGCGTAGCGTAGCGTAGTGCAGCGGTCATTTTTTGCTTGCTCGCGGTCCTCAACGTCAAGTTGGCGACCGCGAGCAAGCAAAATGACATCCCGGCGAGATTCTCAACGCGGGGAGGTCAGTTTTCTCATTGCGAGTGGTCGCGTATGCTCGCGACCGCTCGCGATGAGAAACTACCAGTCCGCGTTGAGAAGCTGCCGCTCGAGTAAAAATCTACTCGAGCGGCAGTAAAAGACAGCTCGCACTGTGCAAGATGCCGTTTTCAATGATTGCACAGTGCGGACAAGCATCCGGCACTGTGCAATCATTGCGAACAGTGCACTACGCAGTTCGCGTAGTGCTACGCGTAGCTCGCGTAGTGCGAACTGCACTTTGCGTAGCTTCGCGTAGCGCTACTTCGCGAACTACGCCCAGGCTTAAATACCAGGCTATTTTTCCGCTCTTGCTCTATCTCTCAGATCGACTATTCAAACGATAATATATGAGTGTGTATAAAGTGCTTGTATCAGTCAATAAGGGGATTATGAGGTGGGGGGAGGAGCCCGAGAGAAGATGGCCGCAGGATAGTGAGGCTCTCCCGACCGGGCTAATTATCCGTTAAAAATCTGCGGATCCGCTGAAGATTATGCCCCACAAGTGACAGCGCATTGCAGCGGAACCCCTCGGGAATTGCCTGGTATGTGGCAGTGCTGGGTTCCATAACTGACAAGCCGGCAACGCAGCATACGTGTTTTTCTCCCCCCCGGCCTCGCGGGCATGCAAAATGGCGGCTGGGACGAGCCGCAACTTACCCTGAGGCGGAGGAAGTCGGAGCGCGCTCTGTGATTGAGGCGGCGCTGCCCCCTAAACAGCGGTATCCTGAGGGTGAGCTGGCATGAGAGCGGCTCCCCGCGCTCCCAGAGGGCGCCTGCTATCGGAGCTCTGCGGCGAGGGGTTGCGGTTGGAGTTTCACACGGCGGCGGATGACGGAGGTATTCTCGTGCCGAACTGTGTGGAGGTGCTGTCCCCAGGCGCTGCAACAAGTGAGGTGCGTGTCCGGCTGCGCTGGGAGTGTACGGGGCTGTGACGGATCAGCGCTCCTGGCTCATGTGGCGGGGTGAGTGAGACGCGCATCATGCTAATTAGCAAACGGACCGGACTAGCGGATGACTGTGGAGCGTTATTATTGTGGTGCTAACCCCGAGAATAGTAGGGGAGCTGATCTCCTTGATGTGGAGTCTGGACATATTGTTTAAAATTGGCTGGGAGCATTGCGGGGCATGTAGGCAGGTGGTACCATGGTCTCCCTCAGTGACTGTTTGTGACATAGCTGCAGCTCCGGTTGCCAAGTGCTGGAGTCAACGCTGGAATGATAGTGTGCATAGCTGCTGATTACCACCTATGGGCTTACATAATGGCGCTAGTCAGAATCCGCCAGCATGACGGGGGCCAGTTGGTGACGGAGTGGGTCCGGGCACAGATTTGAACAGCGTCATTGCAAAGCCGACCTCATCACCACAGCGATCTTCATGCGAGCAGAGCCTGACCCTAAGATGGCGCCCGTGACTCAGATTTTGGCTCATCCATTCAGTGATATCGCCGTCGGACACTGCTGCAAGGTAGAGATCGGTTCAACCCTGTTCTGTTACACCATGCTGGGGGGCATTTCACCAACATTACCAGTTTCTTATCAGATGATCCCGCAAAGTGCTGGTGCCCTCTACAACTCTCATGGAGCTCAGCCCTTTAATGTGTCATTTTCCTTCTGCCAAAGCGTCAAGCTAACCTTACTGACAGCCACCCAAACATTTGTGGGACTTCATTGTTTAACACTGGGATAAAACAACATTGTGGAGACCGTAGAGACCTAGCTTTTTGGCCGATGCCCGGTGGAGCTACTTGATAGCTAGAGAGGAGATGGGCTGTGAACTACCCCTTCGGCCGTCACCTACCCAGCCGGACATTGGGCAGACCTCACTTCGTCTCTCCGTTGTACTCTCCCTCCTACCCCTTTACTCCACCCACTTTCCCCTTTACACTCCATTTATCCCTTCTCTTTGCTCTCTTATTGTTCTCTCTTTGAGACCTAGCCGCCTGACTGATGCCCGGTGGAGCTACCTGATAGCTATAGAGGAGATGGGCTGTGGACTTCCCCCTCGGCCGTCACCTACCCAGCCGGACTTTGGGCAGACTCTCCTTCGTCTCTTTCTCCATCCTTTCTCCCTCCCACACCTTTACCCCACCCCCTTACCCTTCTAAGCTCCATTTATTCCGTCTTCCGACGCTCTTGAAATGTTTTCTTGTAACTGATGTAACTTGTAACTGATGTAATTTTGTAACTTTGTGGATCCTTATGTATAGCGCTCCGATACCTCCGGGTCTAGCCAGCGCTATATAAAACTCAAATAAATAAATAAATATTAGCATCATAACTGGTTACATTAAAGTGCTTGTGCAATATATAATAAAGAATTTACAATGCCTTATTTAATTGATAAAAAGTTCGTATATTAACAATTTACTTCAATCAAAAAGGAAGCTAAAAACATTGTTGTAGACCCTTAGACGTCAATTCTACTTCTTAATAGTCCTGCTCGCCGAAGTAATGAACACCATATTAATAATACATTATTAAAATAATGCTAAAATACACATACAATTCATATAAAATTCCTTCAGTTAAATAAGGATGTACACAAATTAAATCACCATCTTTGGGGGACGTTTTTAGGAAAACTCTACGGGTACACCACGTGGAAAATAAAAAGCCTGCCACCGAGAAAGCTATGGGGAGACTAGCATCATATTTCAGTAGCCTGAAAGCCTCTGAACATTCCCTAGTTCCCAAATTTCTGCATATCTGGACCAGCCATCGTTTTCTTGCTTTCTTATAGCCAGTACAGAAAAAGAACACGTGGTATTCAGATTCTTCTGCGCTATTGCAGGCCAGGCAACCCAATGTTTGGAGGCCCGCCCATTTATTCGTAAATGCAAAAACAACAGTTGATGGACAGAATGCAGAACAGTGTCATACATTCACCCCAGTACAGAGATCTGGGCCTAAATCCATCATTTTTTGCTCACCATGCCATTCCAGTTTGGACCCAGCCATATGCAAATCAGTCTTGACCCTGTGCCTCATGGGAACAGTCCAGCCCGAACTGCCAAGCCAGGTCCTCCCTGGACTGGAAACAAGCATCCTAGGACCGGTTTCGGGGTTTCACCCCTCTTCAGCCAGGATAGCTTGATTCCAGTGGCATGGAGAGCACAGGACCCACGTCTGGGCATACCCGTCCCACTCGGGGTGCCCAGACGTGGGTCCCGTGCTCACTACGCCACTGGAGTCAAGCTATCCTGGCTGATGAAGGCTGATAGCCTGAAACCGGTCCTAGGATGCTTGATTCCGGTCCAGGTAAGACGTGGCTTGGCAGTTCGGTCTGCACTGTTCCCATGAGGCACAGGGTCAAGACTGATTTGCATATGGCTATGTCTGAACTGGGGTGGCGTGGTGAAGCAAAATAATGATGGATTAAACCCAGATCTGTGACTGGGGGTGAATGTTTGCCAATGTGCAGCATTCCGTCCATCATCTTGTGTGTTTTGCATTTCGCCCTAAGTGGGAAGGGTATGCCCAGACGTGGGTCCCGTGCTCACTACGCCACTGGAGTCAAGCTATCCTGGCTGATGAAGGCTGATAGCCTGAAACCGGTCCTAGGATGCTTGATTCCGGTCCAGGTAAGACGTGGCTTGGCAGTTCGGTCTGGACTGTTCCCATGAGGCACAGGGTCAAGACTGATTTGCATATGGCTATGTCTGAACTGGGGTGGCGTGGTGAAGCAAAATAATGATGGATTAAACCCAGATCTGTGACTGGGGGTGAATGTTTGCCAATGTGCAGCATTCCGTCCATCATCTTGTGTGTTTTGCATTTATTCGTAAAAGCACGCAGTGGCAATACCCCATGCCTAAATTGTAAATAGAGCTTCCTTGCGGCGGCCGGCTTGATGTCATTAAGTGCCGACTCTAGTATGTACTGCTCTTTGATTTCCATAAAGGCTACAGAAAGTTTTCCCACTGAGTGGTTCCCCTGAAGCTGGGCCAGTTTATATTCCCAATAGCAAACCTTTAACTCTTTCCTTGGGACTGTGGGACATGTACTTTCTGGATTATCCCACAGATTACCCAGACCGATAAGTGTAAGGGTGTTCCTGACATAGGTCAGCCATGGTCGTCTCCTCGCCCCAGGTAAACTCATCACCTCTCTTAGTTATTAATATATATTTTTTACATTAAATTATATGTATATGTACCTTTATGCTTTTGTAAATCAGGTCCATTGTGTTTTACCTCTCATTGTATTTGTTGTAGCATGTGACATACAGTTGCTGATAACAAATGGCATTGTGAAAAACAGAGAGCAGAAAGAGCTTTTCTTCTTGTTCCATAGTGGGATCTTGAAACACTGCTGATGTCTATGATGAAATCACACATGTAGAACTGCCCCTTTTCTGACCTTTCAGGCATATTTTCCTACCTACGTTCTATGACATTGTTGGGAAGGGAATGTCACCTGCTTCGTAAAAAGATTATGTACCCCAGTCCTGCATGCGAAACTGGTATACTGACTTTTGTTGGCCCAGCCAGCATGTTTGTGTGTGTATGTTTTGAGGCCTACACCTGTCCATAGTCATTTCAAGGTCAAGAATCTGTTCTGTGACATGGAGGGGCGCACCAGGCGTGCACTCTTTTCTGACAGACTACGGTACATGTCCTGGGTTGTTGACATGAAGCTGCGATGGCAGCATTCTTTGTGAATTGATAGAACTTAACAAACTTTTTTTTCTGTTTCAGGATCAGTGTAGCCTACTGGCCTCACTCATGTAAAGTTCGACCTAGATGTAACACGCAGACCCTTACACTGCATCCCATGTGCATGTTGAGCGCATGGATTGACAGTGTGGATGGTAGCAGGACTCTAACTTCATGTGGGAGGCTGATGACTTGGACTAGTGCGATCCTTTTTGGATAATCCATGGTTTGATATGGCATAAGATGGAGTACGGGATACAACTTCTCTAGACAGTGGTACTGTATTGCCTGTATTCCTGGGGTTGAGGGGAGGAGACACAGACACTGAAGTTAGGGAGGATGGAGACAAACCCACCCTACAAATCCAATGAGGATCTTTTCGCACTGGATTGTTGATTAGTCCTTCTGGAGCACTGCCATTTGATGGATGTTAAAGAGGAGTGTGTAGTATCTTCATGTTGTCTTATAATGTTCCCTGTTACCTGGTTCCTAGCTGCTCAGCCAGTGTGAGTGTTCTGTGTGGAATGTTGGTGTGTGGGCCATGAGTGGAATGCTTGCGTGACTGGTGTGAGTGGTGACAGTTGGTGGATGGGCTGAGCAGCTAGCAGGCTGCTCCTGGTGGAGCTGCTGTATTGGATCTTGATCTACTTCAATAGACCTACTTAATCCACATCTTACCAGCATGGACTACATTACTACAGAGTGAGTCAGCAGATTCTGTTTTTAAAGGTAAGGAAGTTTCTTAGCGTGGCCTGCCCTTTTATCTTTCCATGACTGCTACTTAGGAAGGCTAATTACAGCCAGGTGCAGCGTCCTCACATTTGATTGTACCCTTTTTTCGATGTTCCTTCATGGAGCCTGCATAGGGGGAAGGAAGGGCCTCACATAGTACTGGAAGAGCTGCTGCTATTCCGTTCCCGGCTGGTGTCTGTATGACAACCAGCCCTGGACTCCCAGAGGTGAGGGGACATCTACTGAAATGCGCGCTACTTGTTGGAGAAGCTGTGGACTGCCTGGCACCTAGAAGCCTGCCTGTCTGCTCAGAGAAGGAAGAAGAGTGCCTGGCCCTCAGGAAAACAGACTGTCCAGCAGGAGAAGCCCAGCTGTGTTTCCAGTGCATGGAACACCCAGAAGGAGCTGACTGGTGTTCGGGAGTGTGCTAGGTGCTGACCCAAGCTGAGCGGGGACATCCGGGCTTCACTGCAAAAGTCATGTGGTGAACAAGTGACAATAACCCCAAAATTACAGTGTGCCATTTGGCTACTTCGCAGTGTTTCAAAGGACCTGTTCTGTCGCTGCCAACCTGTCCTGTCGCAGCCGATGACCCAAGACTTCATCACCATCATAACTGAAGGACTCCCAATGGCATGGAGACTGCAGCTGCCAAAGGTGATGATCGCTGAGCCTGGCCTACTGTACTGTTTTATTCAGCAACTTGTTCCGAGAGGCAGACATTCCACCGCAACCCTGCTCCCGCTGATGGAGACGGCATCCGTGTGACCTCGAAAGGTGCAATGCAACGCGCACAACACTGAACCTTATTTACATGGACAGGTAACACACAAGTCTTGTTGAGAGACTATGCCTTGCATTAGGACTGCATTAAAAGACATAAAGAATGCTGAACCAAACTCGATAACAAGATACAAAACGAACTGTCCTGTGAGTTCCTGCACTGGGAGATTGTTCCTATAATAACTAAAGAACTCACCTTTGAGTGGATTCTCGCCATGAGCACCCTTCTATTATTAGGTCATTGTAGAAGGGTGGGAGCTGCAGTCGCTGTGCGAGACTGCTGCAGCTGGACGGGAACTGCCACAGTTGAACCAGGACACTGTGGAGGGTGTGGGGTCCCTTAAGCATTGATCTTTGTCTGTAGCATGTAGAACCTTGTAGCCATTACTGTGTGTAGCATTTCATTTTGCTGTGGTACTAAAGACTTCTCTTTTTCTAAGATGAGCCTGGACCGATCAGAATGTTATTGTGTCTGTTGACTGACTATTGAGTTCTGATCTCTGCCCCCCACACTCTCTCCTTGAGAAGCCTTTGCCTGTTCACTCTTGAAACCCTAAAAGTGCAGACAATGTGTACAGTTTGTAGAGCCATAGCAGGACATACACCAGAACATGAGAAGCAAACAACCATAAATACGTTTGTGGTTCACAAAAACAAAGAAAACAAACAACGGCCGACCAAGGTTAAGCACTTGAATTCCAATTGGTTCGTGTCATAAGGTTAGGTGCAACTGCTCCCAGCATCCGCCGTTGATAGATGCTACAAATTCAAAGAAGTTCGTGGATAAGGAGGTGCACTCAGAAGAAAGTCATTCAAGGTAGCCAAATATAGTCCATTAATCTTCTTTATTCATAATTTCGTTAAAAACCGGCAAACAGCCAACGCGTTTCGTTCCTTGTTGCCAAAGGAACTTCATCAGGGCTTAAAAATAAGATGAAGATTAAATATTATGACGACCACTATGTAGTGTCCGTATTATCCAGAAAGTAACATCACATGAAGGTAAGGGTTGTATACAATAATCTTAAATCAGGTTTCAATTCTTAGGTCTATTTGAATTGCGTATGTACCATCCATATGTTAATTAGACAATGGAGATCAAAAGAGTCCCGGAATTCACTCCCAGGAAAAGCGGGAAAATGTTTCAATTCCTACTGCGTAATTTATACGACGTAGGTGGTACGGGCAGCAGCATGATAACCGGCAACATTACAATACGCAATTCAAATAGACCTAAGAATTGAAACCTGTTTTAAGATTATTGTATACAACCCTTACCTGTGATGTTACTTTCTGGATAATACGGACACTACATAGTGGTAGTCATAATATTTAATCTTCATCCTATTTTTAAGCCCTGATGAAGTTCCTTTGGCAACAAGGAACGAAACGCGTTGGCTGTTTGCCGGTTTTTAACGAAATTATGAATAAAGAAGTTGATGGACTATATTTGGCTACCTTGAATGACTTTCTTCTAAGTGCACCTCCTTATCCACGAACGACGTTTGTGGTTCAGCAGTCCTTACCTGCCCTGACCCCCCAACCCCGAACATAGTCTTACATGCATTCAACGTAGAATATATTTCTATGCAGATTGATAAAATGCATCTCTTTTTGATTTTTCTGATTCTTTATAGGTTTATTAAACAATTGTGTTAGTAAGCAGTTATTATGTTTTGTTTCCTAACCTGCAGATACTGAGAAATATGTATACATAACCTTATCATCATGACTGAAAAAACTAAACCCTGATGAAAATATAAAAAAGGAAATGAAACATCTTTCTTTGCCCTTGATGGTCTTCATTCCCAGCACTTTACTCCATCGGGAGATGATGGAGCCCCCGGGACAGGTACCTGCACCTCCATGTCCAGGCGGTAGTTTAGATCTCCAAACCAGAAGAGGTGGTTGAACCTCAGGGAGATGTCAAAGACACTCAGCTTCCGGTCTCCGATGGCCAGGGAGCGCAAGATGTCCAGGTAATTTTGATTCCGTCTGAAACAGATATAATTTTTAATATTAACAAATGAAGATCAGCCCTCAGGACATACTACTACTAATACCTGATGCTTCAATGTATTTTTTGTGAATATCATGCATTACATCTCTCATAAATGCAGTTACCTATCCCATTCCATACTCTTGAATGGCTTCATCGCAATCAGAAGAGACATTATAACTAATCCAGCTTTACTGCTTTAGGATTTAGCACATTCTGTCTCTTCACATCTGTTTAGAATTTGTAAAGTATTTATCAGGGCTGTCTATTGTGTACAACTTCATACTGTGCCAGGACTCACGTGTGTATCTATGACACTGCAATGTCTCAGAAATGGGGGCACTACTGTCAACTGAGGACTCCAGAGATCAGGGTACTGGAAGTCTGTATCCTTTGAAGTTATAGTAATATTTTTACTTTTTTAATATTTTGGTTAGACAAATCTACCTACGGTTTTGCACACTATTAGTGCATTCAACTAAGTTTCATTTTGTCAGGTTTTGTGCATATTCATCTAGCGAGGAGAAATATAAAGGGGGTGAAAAAAAAAGCATTGCAATCATATATAAAGCTACCTAAGCCTGTAGTCTCATCCCGAAAGCATCTCCGACTATGAAAGCGCACTTTTTTAAATTGCACTGACGGACAATTTCACATTTTCTGGGCTGCAAATCTACTGTCCACCCAGCCCGTCCAAAGCATTTAAGAAGCTTTGGCCAATGCTGTTACCACATTGGTACTTAAAACAGCCAATTTTAACATTTTAGGCGACCTGAATCTTCATCTGGAATCACATTGTGATCCTGATATCAGCAACTTCTCAGGTGACATGGCAGTCTGTCAACTGTCTCAACTGGTCCCGTGGCCCACGCACCTAGCTGGCCATCTCCTCAACCCTGTTTTTTCCAACATCCTGTCCTTAGAGGTTCAGGCCCCCCTCCCTATGACATGGACCGGCCACTCCCTTATTTCTTTACTTATATGCCTAGCAGGCTCGAAATCACAGTCCCACCGCAATCCTTTGAATAAACGTCCTTGGCACAAACTAGATCCTGCCACCTTCCGGGTTGCCCTAAGCACTCGGAGACCTGAACTGCCCACTAACAAAGAGGCAGCCAACAGCTCCTTTCTGGGCTAGGTCACTCAAGCACTGGACAAGTGTATTCCGGCCAAATTGACCTATCCTAAAAGTATGCGGGCCAATGCCTGGTTCGACGAGTCCCTGACTTTAGCAAGGAAGAATTGTAAGGTCCTAGAATGAGCCTGGAGACGGTCCTACGATCCCATAGCCAAATCACGGTACATAGTCTATGCCCTTTGTAGTTATAGTAATATTTTTACTTTGATAATATTTTGGTTAGACAAATATACCTATGGTTTTGCACACTATTAGTGCATTCAACTAAGTTTCATTATGTCAGGTTTTGTGCATATCCATCTAGCGAGGAGAAATATAAAGGGGGGTGAAAAAAAAGCATTGCAATCATACATGAAGCTGCCTAAGCCTGTAGTCTCATCCCGGAAAGCATCTCCGACTGTGAAAGCGCACTTTTTAAAATTGCCCTGACCTGACAATTTCACATTTTCTGGGCTGCTAATCTACTGTCCACCCAGCCTATCCAAAGCATTTAAGAAGCTTTGACCAATGCTGTTACCACATTGGTACTTAAAACAGCCAATTTTAACATTTAAGGCGATCTGAATCTTCATCTGGAATCGCACTGTGATCCTGATATCAGCAACTTCTTAGGTGACATGGCAGTCTGTCAACTGTCTCAACTGGTCTCAGGGCCTACGCACCTAGCTGGCCATCTCCTCGACCCAGTTTTTTCCAACATCCTGTCCTTAGAGGTTCAGGCCCTCCTCCCTATGACATGGACCGGCCACTCCCTTATTTCTTTACTTATATGCCTGGCAGGCTCGAAATCACAGTCCCACCGCAATCCTTTGAATAAACGCCCTTGGCACAAACTAGATCCTGCCACCTTACGGGTTGCCCTAAGCACTCAGAGACCTGAACTGCCCACTAACATAGAGGCAGCCAACAGCTCCTTTCTGGGCTAGGTCACTCAAGCACTGGACAAGTGTATTCCGGCCAAATTGACCTATCCTAAAAGTACGCGGGCCAATGCCTGGTTCGACGAGTCCCTGACTTTAGCAAGGAAGAATTGTAAGGTCCTGGAACGAGCCTGGAGACAGTCCTATGATCCCATAGCCAAATCACGGTACAGAAACTCGATCAAGGCCTATCATAAACTTGTCCGGAAGGCCAGGGCCGCATATTTTGCTAATAAAATAAACACGAGTAGCAACCCCACCAAAACGAACTATTTTTCCTCTCCTAAAAGACATGGTGAAATCCCCTCCAGTCCCAGATAGCATCATATCTTCTAACTCTCAGTGTGAGGTACTGGCCAAATTCTTCATCAGCAAGGTCGAGCATATCTATGGCAGTTTCTGCCCCGAGAGTTTAGATCCAGACCCCCTTATGGGGTCTCCCTCTGGCTTTGCGATCCACTCTCTTTCTTCCTTTCCTCCTATCTCCTTTGAAGCCCTCGCAGCCTTGTTTACCAAGGTAAAGTCGGGGTCTCTGGACGATCCTCTCAAACCCGACCTCTTTATAAAGTTCCAGCAATGTCTCCTACCAGGGTGTCTGGAACTGACCAATCTGTCTTTATCCTCTGCGTCGATCCCGGAATCTTGGACACACGCCAAAGTTATCCCTCTGCTGAAAAACCTACACTGGAGGCTTGCAGGCCTGAAAATTTCCGTCCTGCTCCCGTTCGTTGCTAAAATAACGGAATCGTATGTAAACATTATTTTAACTCAGTTCCTGGAACTCAATTCGATTCTGGACCCCTCTCAGAATGGTTTCAGGCCTCGGCATAGTATGGAGTCTGCTCTGTTTGCGGTCACTGAGCAGCTGTGGGACTCTCTGGACAAGGGCAGAATCTCGGCGCTGATTCTGATCGACCTGAGCGCAGCATTCGACACGGTCTTCCATAAGATCCTGCTGCACCGGCTGCGTGAGATCGGCATTGGTGGCAAAGCCCTCTCCTGGTTTTCATCTTTCTTGGCCGATAGGACTTTTCAGATCATTTCTCCACCTTTCCAATCCCACATCCACCCTCTACGCTGTGGCATCCCTCAGGGCTCAGCATTGAGTCCTACCCTGTTCAATATCTACATCCGGCCATTGGCTCTGGTAGCAAAAGCTCGTAACATCTCCTTGGGGTCATATGCAGATGACACACAGCTGGTGCTCTCCTTCTCTAATGATCCTAGTCAGGACTCTGTGAAATTTCAGGAGGACCTGACCGCCATCTCCGATTGGATGGCAGCCAATTGTCTTCAATTGAACTCCACTAAATCAGAAATCCTTCTCTTAGGTAGGGACCCCCACCTTTGGGGTAGCCATTGGTGGCCTCCCACGCTTGGCTCACCCCCCCCTGCCTAAACCTGCTATTAAGAACCTGTGTATCTGGGTGGATAGCACCCTCTCCTTTGACGCCCACGCTAAATCAGTAGCAGACACCTGTTTCGGACTGTTACAGGGCCTAAAGCCCATTTTAGGACTTTTTGATTCTCACACTCGTCAGATGATTGTCCAATCCACTGTCCTGGCTAGGCTAGACTACTGCAACGTCCTTCTCATTGGCTCTAATAAGTCAGTGATCAAAAGGCTCCAGCGAGCTCAGAATGCCCCAGTCCGTACTCTGTTCGCCCTTCCTAAGCACCGCCCTGTCTCTGGTCTCCTCCGCCAGCTACACTGGCTGCCAATAGAGCAAAGAATTCACTTTAAAGCTCCTTGTATCACTCACCAAATTCTTTTGGGCCTCTGCCCTGTGATTCTGAGTGATCTGTGTCTTCCTTACGTACCAGCCCGTGCCTTGCGCTCAGTGGATCTCCATCTGGCACGGGTGCCCCGGGTACGCATGGTCAGAGCTGGAGGGCGCTCTTTCAAGGCGATCGCGCCCGCCCCTTGGAACTCCCTGCCTCTTCCCACCCGATGCACCTCTGACCACTGGGCCTTTAGAAGGGCCGTGAAGACTTGGCTATTCTCTGATCTGTTAGTTGCCTCCGCCCACCCACTCCACCCTGCTGCCTTTAGCACTGGGACGCCCCATTGCTGGGACAGCCATGCGCTCTATAAATATTTTAACATAACATAACATTTCAGTTTTTATAAGACTATTTGTTCTTTGCTGCAGCAAACAGTGCTGAATGGAATTACAACAAACTTGGCATGAAACTAGAACATTACTCAGCGGCCTTTGTGGGTTGGATGTAAATCCACTCAGTAGTTTTTTCTGTATCTGCATTACAAAAAGGTTTTGGAAAGGGTTTGAAGGATTACATTAATAGAAATATCAACTATTTTTCTTCAGCTAATCCATGGATCTGGAAGATTTAAGGAGACTCGGAGGGCTACAAATCCAATTTTTTTCCTCCTTTCCATTCACGATCCATAGAGCCTCTGAAGGAATGGTAGATCCTCACAATCTGATAGTCTGGACGTGATTTTTGTTAAGGCCACAATGACTTATTGCGAGGGATCCAAGAATACCTGCTTGAATACCTGCATTTCCTTCATAGTAGAAAACAGGTGGGAGGATCCCATGACCCTAGGGAGGATGTGTGGAGTCTCCATGGTTAGATATCCAGCCCCGAAATAGAAAAAGGGCACCACTTTTGCTGTAGGATCTCTAGCTCTGCTTCAGTTTTGTAAATCTTTAGATCCACCATTTTCTATGCATGTGCTTCCCAAACCTGCATTTGCAAAGCTCAAGGAGTTGACTGTTTCTGGTAACCATTGTGGACCTGAAGATCCAGATCTGAGAAACAAAAATATATTGAGCCCGATTCACAAAGGTAAACTTACACTTTTGTAAACTTAGACCAAAAGTCTAACTTTACTACTTTTCGGCATTCACAAAGGTAAACTTAGACCAAAAGTCTAACTTTACTACTTTTCGGTATTCACAAAGGTAAACTTAGACCAAAAGTCTAACTTTACTACTTTTCGGTATTCACAATGGTAAACTTAGACCAAAAGTCTAACTTTACTACTTTTCGGTATTCACAATGGTAAACTTAGACCAAAAGTCTAACTTTACTATTCGGTATTCACAAAGGTAAACTTAGACCAAAAGTCTAACTTTACTACTTTTCGGCATTCACAAAGGTAAACTTAGACCAAAAGTCTAACTTTACTACTTTTTGGTATTCACCAAGGTAAACTTAGACCAAAAGTCTAACTTTACTACTTTTCGGTATTCACAATGGTAAACTTAGACCAAAAGTCTAACTTTACTACTTTTCGGTATTCACAAAGGTAAACTGAGACCAAAAGTCTAACTTCACTACTTTTCGGTATTCACAAAGGTAAACTTAGACCAAAAGTCTAACTTTACTATTCGGTATTCACAATGGTAAACTTAGACCAAAAGTCTAACTTTACTACTTTTCGGTATTCACAAAGGTAAACTTAGACCAAAAGTCTAACTTTACTATTCGGTATTCACAAAGGTAAACTTAGACCAAAAGTCTAACTTTACTATTTGGTATTCACAATGGTAAACTTAGACCAAAAGTCTAACTTTACTACTTTTCGGCATTCACAAAGGTAAACTTAGACCAAAAGTCTAACTTTACTACTTTTCAGTATTCACAAAGGTAAACTTAGACCAAAAGTCTAACTTTACTACTTTTCGGTATTCACAAAGGTAAACTTAGACCAAAAGTCTAACTTTACTACTTTTCGGTATTCACAAAGGTAAACTTAGACCAAAAGTCTAACTTTACTACTTTTCGGTATTCACAAAGGTAAACTTAGACCAAAAGTCTAACTTTACTACTTTTCGGTATTCACAAAGGTAAACTTAGACCAAAAAACTAACTTTACTACTTTTCGGTATTCACAAAGGTAAACTTAGACCAAAAGTCTAACTTTACTACTTTTCGGTATTCACAATGGTAAACTTAGACCAAAAAACTAACTTTACTACTTTTCGGTATTCACAAAGGTAAACTTAGACCAAAAGTCTAACTTTACTAGTAGTAACTTACCTTTGTGAATACCAAAAGTAGTTAAGTTAGACATTGGTCTAACTTTACCTTTGTGAATTGGGCCCATTGTGAGAATGGTGTAAGGGATCAGGGATCTTTTCTGACCATAAGTGGGTTGTGGGGAAGGTCCCAGAGGGGCAAATACTACCCCTCTAGCAAAAATACCTTGTGGTAGCTGATGCAGGATTCATAGAGATTCTTCTGGATCTATGAAGCTAATTAACCGGATTTTGTGATTATACGCTTTGGGAATGTACTATGCAAGGCCTGGCTCGCCACCCACCCCCTCATATGCACAGCCAGTGCCTGTTCTCATTGGGTTGTGTCCACATGGGTACTGGCCACCAACACCCCAAAACATAGCAATGAGCTCAGGGTCTGTTTGAAAGCCTGACCGCATTGTGGAAGGTCGGGAGCAATGAGTTTTGTCCACATGGGGCCTGGGTGCAGTGCCTGGAGGTCTGCTTTCAGTGAGTATGTCCTAGATGATGACATTTGTGGTTGTATGTGTGACATCATGTGTGCAGTTATGAACACTGATTTAGATAGAATTTCAGTGGTTGGTAGGTTGGTAGGTCGTAGCCATCATGTCCCTGCGACTGGCACTTATATGGGTTTTAAACACTTGCTAGTTTTTACTTCTGAATACCTAACCATAAGTCTCCTTTAAAAAAGTTTGATAAACATACGTATCGACACACTCTTGTTGAAGGATGTTCATTTGGTGTTCTGACAAAATATTGCAGAAAGAATATTGTGAAACAAAAATATCTTGGGTAATAATATAGCAGGTAAGATTATAGTTTTTTTAGTATTTTGTAATATCATTGGTAAATATAATTTTGTGTGTATTATCATTATAATACATATCATTTTAGGAGTATTTTATGTATTTTTTTAATATATTTTATTTGTTTTTAAAACATTTTTTTGTATAATAATTTTAGGAACTGGATGTTGGAATTATAGAGGAATAGGGTGTGGAGTAATTTAAACATTTTAATTTAAGTAAGTTTGTTATGCTTAAAAGTGTTCATTTCTCTTTTTAATTTTA
Source organism: Calotriton arnoldi (assembly GCA_963921515.1). Taxonomy (NCBI): domain Eukaryota; kingdom Metazoa; phylum Chordata; class Amphibia; order Caudata; family Salamandridae; genus Calotriton; species Calotriton arnoldi. The sequence goes on from CAWUFW010000408.1 coordinate 141,351, forward strand.
GAACATTTTTAAAATAAATGATTTTTTCTCCAATTATATTTTTTCATGTATTGTTTGTTTTTTATTTATAGAAAATTCAAATGTTTATATTTATTTTTTAATGTCAAATTAATATTGCTGTACCATTTAAATCCTCACTTAGTATTTTTTAAATGTAATTGTAATGAAAACATTTCCTATTTGATATTAAAATTATTTTCTATTTTTTAAATAGAATAATTAGATGTAATTAATTTTAATGATTGTTTTTAATTAACTGTGCTTTTGTAATCTGTACATTCTTTTTACATTAGGGTTTTTAATTTATGTTTGTATTACATGATTTAAAAAATAGTTACTTTTTAAAAATTATTTTTGTGAAATTATTTCATTTATAAATCTGAAAGGTATAGTAAAAATGTGGTCTTTTTAAATATGTTGTGGTAGTATTCTCAATTTATTGTTTTATTTTGTGTTGTTTGAATATAAATCTGACCTCCTCCAAAGTCACTTTCCTTAATGTGGTTAAGTTTACAGTAGGAACAGTAAATTTGTCTCTCCCTGCAAAGTCCAACACTCTCCCTAGTGCGGTTAAGTTTGGATTTGGAATAGTAAATCTTACTAGCCCATCCCCTGTCCTCCAAAGTCCACCACGATCCAAAATGTAGTTAACTTTCAAGTTGGAATATTAAATACGTCCCTCTCAAAAATCAAACACTTTCCCGAATGTGGTTAAGTTTGGAATTGGAATAGTAAATTTGCCTCCCCCAAAAGTCCAACACTTTCTTTAGTGTAGCTAAGTTTGGAGCTGGAATAGTAAATCTGGCCCACATCCACCAAAAAGTTCAACACTTTCCCCAAAATGGTTACGTTTGGAGTTGGAATAGGAAATCTCACCCCGCCAAAGTCCAATACTTAGCCAGTGTCTTTACGTTTGGAGTTGGAATTGTAGATTTGAATCCCCCAAAGCCAGCACTTTCCCCAGTGTGGTGAAGTTTGGAGTTGGAATAGTAAATATGATCCCTTCAAAGTTAAATTCTTTCCCGAATGTGGTTAAGTTTGGAGTTGGAATAGTAAAGTTGCCTCCCCCCCCTCAGACCCACCAACCAAAGCCTAACACTGTCCCCAATGTGGTTACATTTGGAGTCGGAATAGTAAATTTGACTCCCCCAAAGTCCCGCCCCCTCCAAAGTCCAATACTTTTCCAGTGTGGTTATGTTTGGAGTTGGAATTGTAGATTTTTTATCCCCCAAAGTCCAGCACTTTCTTCAGTGTGGTAAAGTTTGGAGTTGGAATAGTAAATCTGCCTCCTCCTTCAAAGTCCAACCCTTTCCCCAGTGTGGTTAAGTTTGGAGTAGTAAATCTTACTAACTCCCGTCCTCCAAAGTCCACCACATGCCACAATGTAGTTAACTTTGCAGTTGGAATAGTAAATATGGTCCCCTCAAAAGTCCAACACATTTCCGAATGTGGTTACGTTTGAAGTTGGAATACTAAATTTGCCTCCCTCCCAAAAGTCCAACACTTTCCCCAGTGTGGTTAAGTTGGGAGTTAGAATACGAAATCTCACCCCCTCTAAAGTCCAATACTTTGTCAGTGTGGTTACGTTTGGAGTAGGAATTGTAGATTTGAATCCTCCAAAGTCCAACACTTTTCCCAATGTGGTGAGATTTGGCATTGGAATAGTAAATCTGACCCCCTCCAAGGTTCAACACTTTCTCAAATGTGGTTAAGTTTGATGTTGGAATTGTACATTTGCCCCCCCCCCCCCTTAAACCCACCTTCCGAAGTCCAATACTTTCCCAGTGTGGTTACGTCTGGAGTTGGAATTGTAGATTTGAATCCCCCAAAGTCCAACACTTTCCACAATGTGGTGAAGTTTGGAGTTGGAGTAGTAAATCTGACTACCCTCCAAAGTTCAACACTTTCCCCAATGTGGTTACGTTTGGAGTCGGAATAGTAAATCTGACTCCCCAAAGTCCAACAATTCACTAATGTGGTTATGTTTGAAGTTGGAATAGTAATTCTGAACCCCCAAAGTCCACTACTTTCCCTAATGTGGTTACATGTGGAGTTGGAATAGTGAATGTGATATAGTTTTGTGCTTTGGTAAAATACTTACTTTCAAGTTTTTTTTATTTCAAGTGAGTCGGCATCTGTGTGTTTTACCCTTTTAAGCATTTTTGTTCTTCTTGTAGTGGATGCACCTGCTATTTTAAAACATAAACATGTAGCATAGTTTACATTTTTTGGTATTTTAACTTTTAGTTATTCATAAATTTTGTTAGCTTTCATTCATAGTTAAACTTACTTTGTTTGTGGTATTAAGAGGTTTGTTGAAGTGTTGCAATCTCCTTTTGTAGGTTTGCAATTGAGCAGAGTGAGGCTATCCTGCTGTAATTCTTTTTTAGGAAGCATTTTGTTGTGTGTTTTTTGGCCTTGTTATACTATTTGTTTATTATAAAACCACTCATTTGGTAACTGTTGTTCCGCTTAATTTGATAGGTTGTTTGGAGACTGGTTTGAAAAACATTTTCTGACCATATATGGTAAATGTTAATTAGTGTTTTCATTGGTTATTTAATATTTAATATATATTAATTTTATTTTGGTAATTTTACATTTAAAACAATATTTTGTGTTTTATTTTGAATTATGTCAATTTTTCCAGTGTCCAATCGTTTGTTTTTTGTGATTGCTATGTTTACTAGTTTTAATGTGTAGACAATATTTGTTTTTTCTTTATTTTTGTTTACAATATTATGATATTTTATATATTTTTCTACAACATTTTTGCTTCAATATTTGTGTGACTGCTGTTTAAGTATCTGGTTTATATTTTCAATATTTTTGGTGGTATTTGTATAAGTTGATACTGTTTTTGTCAATATAGTGTCATATAATGGTTCAGTTATGGGAGTCCAACATGTCTTCTGTGGCACGGCATAGTGTGTATAGCTACATATTAGCTGAGGTACATTTAAGCCAAGTGGCATGAGTTTGATGCTATAAAGCCACGTCTGTAATGCGATTATTTAAAAAGCGGCTAGGCTCAAATTGTGGCATAATAGCAGTCCTTTTATGGACCAATATCACCAATATCAGACAACGCTGCTGTAAAAGATCTTCACGCTGCACCTTTTGCAACCCTACTCAGATGTAACTTCCTGTTTTAGATGTTGGCAGTCAGTCGAAGTTAGGAAACACTCTTACAAAAAGGCAAAAGATAAAAACAAGAAATGTAAAATTCATTTTTGATTGGTACACCTGTAGAAGTTAAAACATGTAACAGTTTTTGTTTATTTCTTTAAAATATGTAAGTCCTCTTTAATTATATAAGGGCAGAATAAACCTGGGAAAGTTTTATTGATTTCTCAACGTCATTTCTAAGCCTTTAACTCTCTCTGAGCCATAGAGGCACAGACAAAAATAAAATGTTTGACCATGCTCTGTTTCTTTCTGTTTTCCAAAACCGGCGCCCCAGTCTTTCGGCGCTACTGAGGGGTGTTGTTTGCTCTAGAAGTTAAATGAGTGGAGCAAATTAGCAGCAATGATCAAGACGAAAATGGAGTACATACCAGTCTGGATTGGAAAGAGACAGCAGCGCAAGCCAAAGCAGAGCCAGGCGTAGGTGACATATCTGCTGCAAACAACACAGAAGAAAAGGGAGAGAAGCAAAGATACAGAATATAACTAGATAGCAGATGGGGGGCACGAAAAGTAGTGAGACTGGATGGGCTAAAGAAAAGGTCATCACAAAACAATTCACATGAAACCCAATCTCAGGGGGAGACTTGTTTCAAGGGTGTTGCCTAAGTTGTAGGCGTAAGCTCTACTTGTGTAAACAAAAGACACCTCTGTTCCCCAAAAATAAACCAGTGCTACAGTATCAGGAAAAGAAGAGTATTGGTAACAACTGGGAAAGGATAGCTAAGCAGAGAAGTATAGAAAACTGTTACACACAAAATCAGGATTAGAAACACAAATCTGAAACAGGCAGACGTGAGGGCTAAATTCAGGGACAAGAGACAAGCACAGGATGAACAACTGGGATGATGCTTGTGAATGAAGAGAGGGTGCTGCCAAAATGGCTCTGATTCCTAACATGATACTGACAGCACAGCAATGACAGATGAGGGAAGAGAGGACAGATAGTCGTAAAACAGGATCCTAATCATACTGCCGAACACTGCAATCCGATCACACCATCTGGACAGGGCATTGGCAGCAAAACATAAGACTTAGGGCCCGATTGTGATGTTGGACGGACCGGAGTCCGTCCGACATCGCTCTGGAAATGGAACCGAATGACCTCCTGACGTCGGTTCCAGCCCAACTATTATGATGCGACTAAACCCTGTTCAGTCGCAATCCTATACTTTGCTATGGGAGCATGCATTCAGAATGGAATGCATGCTCTCATAGCAAAGAGCAGGGGTGCAGGGATCAACGGGGGGCACCATAGGCCTTGCACTCATTGGGGCCCTGCTGGGGCCCCCAAAGACAGTTTCCCAATGCCTTTCTGTGTCGGAAAGGCCAGCACAGAAAGGCAGTGGGAAACTAACATCGTAATCCCTCGGCCAGAAAGAGCCGGCCTAGGGATTGCTGAAGGCCTTCCGAATGGTGGACGGGCAGTCCGAGCCCGTCGTAAACCATTTGGAATAATTTCCGAACTGCTCCATCAAAATGGGTTGGTCGGAAATTATTCCAAACAGGAGATTACGATGCGGTAAGAATGGCTCCGACCGATGGTCGGAGCCATTTCTTACCGCATCGTAATCGGGCCCTTTACCAAAAAAATGAGGAGTCTGGTGAAAGGTTTGCACAGGAGGACTCAAGGAAAAGGTTAGTGTAAGAAATTGGTTATTATTTGGGCTGGGGTGACTACCCAGAACAATGTACAATCAAAATCTTTTTCAGGGTGAACTCTCCAAGTCACTAAATTAACCTGAGCTCATCTCCCTCATAGCCATGGCACAGAGCAGAGATGCTCAACTTAGGACAATTTGTAAAGTATTTATGTGGTACCAAAACAGTGATAAAGCCGAAAATGGAAAACAATAAAAATCCCAAACGGAATTAGAAAAATATATACAAAAATCCAATAATGAGAACCGAAGATATGTATCTTTAAAGTTTTAAGTAAAACTAGCTCCATAAAGCACAAAGCGCCAATGATAATCAATGGCCGACTTAGGATCTAGGAACGATTGAGGCCGATCGCGATGGTGCGTGGATTGGATACACCAACCAGGTTCATCTTGGTCAAAGATTGTATCTTCTAACTTGGTCTTTCGACTCCCCATTAACCACGAGTACACTTCTGAAGCCCCCGGACCTCTGCAGAGGGCACTTAGAGACTCCCAGGGTGTCAGGTTGAGACAAACAATGGAGTCCAGTTCAAGTCCAGTTGCCACTAATCAGTTGAGCCCTTTAGGAAAAAGGCCTCTTGCAGGTTGTGATGTCCCTGTTGCCACACAGAACATCAGCCAACTGACCCTTGGAGCCCACTTCTGGGTACCAGGGAGAGCAAGCCCAGTCCTTTGGGTTCCTCTCTGCTCACAGACAGTAGGGCCATTCCTCTTCTGTTCTTCTACATGTCCAGTAGTGTCCTGATTTGGTGCCAGCAGATATCACATTTATGCCTGGCATGACCTAGTGGGTGATGGTGACTCCTGCGCAATCCCTAACCAATGAGGTAAAAGTTCCCGGGGCCAACCCTGCTCATTTTTTCAGTAGTTCCTATTTGCCCTACTGCACACAGGCCCAAAATGCCATATATCAGGGCATATTCAAAATGCAGAAACTCTTTGCTACATTAAGCTTGGGCGCTGAGGGGTGGGGGTGTACAGTGAGTGTACTTTGGTAATCCTAGTGTCCTCTCACACCTAACAATCAATCAATCAAAATGTACTTATAAAGCACGACTTATCACCCGAGAGGGTATCCAAGTCTGGGCTGTGGCTCTCAGTCAAAGAGCCAGGTCTTGAGCCCCTTCCTGAAGTGTGCCAATGAGGGTGCTGTTCGAAGGTGGAAGGGAAGGGCGTTCCAGGATTTGTCGGCGAGGTGGGAGAAGGATCATCCTCCGGTGCGGCAGCGGCAGATGCGCAGTGTCTGTGCGAGGGCAAGGTGAGTGGAGCAGAGGTTTCTGGATGGTTGGTGGAAGTTCAGGCTAAGACTAAGATCCAATTTGAGGCAAGCACTATACCCATAATAACCCCAGACACAGAAGTCTGGTGGGACAAAAGCAGGGCCCTTCAGCAACTAGAGAGGGAATCCACAAGAGTGCCTCAAGTGTAGCATATGGCTTAAAAGACATGTCAAGCAGGATTTGACAGTGTAGTGTCATAGGATGCCCACAGCCACTACTCTGAATATTATGTTGAGCTCCGAGGATTCATTTCTGTCTTTTCTGGTCAGTCTATTGTTTGGTCTGGGAGGAATTTCAGACAGTTCAGGCAGGTAAAGGGTAACTATACAAAAGTTATGCTTCCCTAATACTTACTAAAAATCCAACTTCAACATTGAATTGGAGTTTTACTAACTGGTAAAAATAGTGGTTTAATTATTTTTCTGTCTAGTGCCATTCCTGATATACAGTATTAGTAGTTTAACCTCTGCTCTGGTTTTCTACATAGGACAGCTAGGCCTGCCACAGTAAAAATTGCTTTTAGGGCCTTGTCAATATATGGACATTTTAACATTAATGTTATACCATGTCCCACTTGTAAATATTATGCACCATACCTTGTGGGCTACAAGGTGTACATATAGGTGACTAATATTTAAATGGGGGGCGGATATTTGTCAAAAAGGGGTATTTTAACAGGTTGCAAAGCAGGCTTTACACTGCAGCAGAAAGGCTACACATTTCATGTTTGTACTGCCACTATAATGGTTGCCACAAAAGGTGCTACAGTCCACAAGTGGCATTTAACTTCTAGGCCCTGGGTGCACTTTCTACACCATTTACTGATGACTTACAGGCAAATTAAATGTGCAAATTAGGAATAGCCAATTTAACCATTTTTAAAGGGGGAGCACCAGCACTCTACTCCTGGATAAAAGTAAAATAAAATGCACAAAGTTTTAGAGCCAGTAAAAATATTGGGTCCAGCAGAAAGAGAAAGATCGTTGGTGACCACGCAGAAAAGCCAGATTTCCTACAGTTAGCATAGACCATGAAAACAGAACAAGTTGTATACAAACACATATAAATAGAACATGCGATACGAAAAGGTATGAGAAGGGAATGCAGCACAGAAGTGGATACAGAAGCCAAGCAGAAGGTAACAGACTGAAGAGACACAGAATCGGTCTGAAATATATACACGTAGCTGCAGAAATATTGCATGTATAAGGAATGCTGAAAATGCCCTAGAGATACAAGATCAACAACGCATAAAGATTTAAGAAGCAAGACATCTCTATGGCATGAAATTGAAAATGAAATAGAGTCATGTCTTGCTGTAATTCAAAGGAAGAAAACAAACAGCAAAAGTATATACGTAGTACCATATGCAGGATTGGTTGCATTAAAGCACGATGAAGGTGACATGCTGCACAATTAACAGCACAGCAGACCCAAACGTACACTGGAATTTTCCCTTCTGATAATCAGATATAAGTGCTTCAATGATGCTTAAAACCAGTAGTATATCAGTCAATTCCACAGACAGAAATTGTTGTTTTAAGTCTGCCCAACGTCCTCTATTGGGTTTTTCATGCCTCGCACTGTAAATTATTGATGAGGAAGGGCATGATAGGGTGCACAGATTGGTCAATAAGAGGTTGTTGCAGGAAATCTGAATGTTCTTCCACCCACTGATTGGTCAATCGCTACCGGAGTGTAACTTTTTTAGAAGCACCAGGGCAGACAGGGGTTACTGTGCTAAGATCGTGACAATCAGATCCTTTTACAACTGATCTCCTGGGGCTTAACCTCACTATTCTACCCAAACCTGAGCACCAAGTAATTGAGCTTCAGTAAACTGAATGGAGCAGTCTGAGGCATACTGAGGGAGGTTAGAGACTCAGAACTCAACAAACCAACGTCATGTTTCGTGCTGGCGTCTTCAGTTCCCTGGTAGGTTTTGGCGCTTGTCTTTCATGACAGACCTTGGATAGAGTTCCCAGTACCATCCGACCCCGGGGACCCACAGTTCAGGTCACACTGTGTGGACAATTCAGGATATCTGGACCTCACCCACAGAGAGATGCATGACCTTCTTGGCTTGCTGCAGCAGATGGTCTTGGTTCATCCTGCCTTGGCTCCTTTATGGCCATACTCCTTCTGAGCACCTCCAATGCCCCTTCTGAGCAACTGATTAGCTCTCTCCCGCGAAGCAAAGTCTAGGCAGCCCCACCTAGCAGTCTAAGTCAGAGTCCCCAGGTTTCTGGACCTGAAACCGGCAAAGGCATTTGGCGGTAGTTACCCAAATCCTGGTGCATAGAGACTTACTCGGTTGCCACTGGAGTGGAGACTCCAGATTGTGGCTGAAGTTTCTGTCCCATCTTTATATCAAAGTAGCAGATGGTAGTTATGTCTTCCAACAGGCAGCTCTGGGCAGTTCCTGCCTTTTGCTTTCCCACTCACTCTGGTCCAGCCATGGTCTTTGTTGTCCGCTGTCAGAAGGAAGGTGTTGTGGAGCTGGGAGTCTCTTGTCAGGAGAGATCAGATCTAAGGATACGAGAGAGAGGGAGGTTGTTCCACTTAACTGCCTGTTAACCTCTGGGGGTACCCTTTCAGTAAACAATAGGGTAGGAAAGGTTAAGGGAAATTCGTAAGCTTCAAAGGACTTTTCCCCTACACTCATACGTCTGATCCACTGCAAAGGATCCATAGAATGGCCTGGTTGAGCCCTGAAATTCACATCCGCTCTCTGGGCTCTCTCCCAGTCGCCATCATAGGTACCACTTGAGACTGGAAATACAAAATGGATTCTGGTGTGCTGTGGCCACATGTATCACACATACTCCACACACCTCCACCACCCGCAGCCGGAAGAGATAAATATGCAACATACATGTCCCACGTGGATGGTGGAAGGACCCAGATGCAGGAGTCAGGCAGACAAAATGTAATAAGGTGGGACAGGCCAGTGCGATACTCTTCCTGCCAGGAGCAGGTAAATAAAGGCCTGCCTCGCCACTAATTGTTATCGCTGCCGCAAGTGCGTACTGACAGTTGGCAAAAGGAGAAGGACAGGGGCAGAGCGGAGGAGTCTTCTTGTGAGACAGCCTCCTTATGTCTTGGTTATTTTCCCTTCATGGGTCAGAGGGAGAGCAAGATGGGCCTCTAGCAAATTGAGAGCTTTCCAGACTGGTGAGTTAGGCTGGGGTAGTCAGTAAAATGTGTGGTTAAAATGTGATTTCCACGCCTTGCCTTTTTTCTATGTAGTATGAAATAAATTTGTGAATGGAAAGGCCAGCCCACCACTCTTGGGGAGTGCTGGGTGCAGGACAGGGGTGTCAGACAATGAAAGGAATGGAAACGCTTACCTTGATGTCTTCTCGGACCCCGAAGCCAGGTGGCAGTTGACAAACCCAAAGGAGGTGCCATTGAAGAGGAAGGACACGCCCACTGCGCCTTTGTTCCCTGTGAAAGAAGGAGCGACTGCGTCAGTAGGACTTAGGAGTGAAAGATCCATGCAGCGTGAAATAAACAATAAGACTTCACTCATCCACCTGGGAGACTCTACTGTGCAGGCCGCCCCCTCGACGATGAACAAATAAATATATTATTACACCATCATTAGATCGCTATTCTTTAAAAAAACTTTTATCCTATTGCTGGCTTGTCTTAGTCTTTCAAGGGCCTTAGAGAAGGTAGTAGGTGAACATCTCCAGAACGTCCCTAATTCGCATGGCTTTCTTGACTGACCAGTCAGAGTTTTGGCAATGTCTACTTTCTTTAGTGGGGTCAAAAGAGTTGTTGAAGAGATGGTTCAGATCTTTCTTTCGAAGGGGAGGGTTGAGTGTGACTAGAACTACTCCTTTGGTTTCCCCAGTGCCCGTTGACGGGGTGTATCAAACTGGTCTTCCTTGTAATTCTCCTGATTAAACATTTATGTGGGGTTATCAGGGGGTGAAATGCGGTGCCAAGCCATGAAAGTTTACTCAAATGCTGGTGGTGTGTACACGTCATCCTGAAATCTTCCCCACAGTTTCACAGAATCTGGTGAGAGTAGCTGACTGGCTGGTAATAACTTGTTGAAGTTTAATGTCCAGAACACCAAGGCTATTGTAATATGTGGTGCTTTTGGGACCTTGGCGTTTGATCCCTTGGTCTGAAGCCCGTCCTTAATCTCCAACTCTCCGGAGCCATCTTCAGTCTTCTGCGTTGTTTGGAGTCTCTATCAATAAAGATAGAAATATCTGCCTCTGTGCCTAGAGAAGAACTGTGAGTAAAGGATACAATTCAAGCTTGACAGCTGCACAGAGTTCCCACTTCCACCGAGCGAGTCACATAAAGTTACAGTGGGTATTTAGTTAATTCCAAGTTAGACTTTGGAAAAGCCCTCCTCGGGGTCTGCGCATGTCACAAATGCTGCGGCTCCAAAAGATTCAGAATGCTGATGCGAGGGTGGCTACAGCTGGAGAACGGGACATCCAGTCGCTGAGCTCTACCTGGCACTGGCTGGCTGCTCGTTTAAAATGGTTCCATGGACTGTACTCCAGCTGCTTCTGAGTAAATTCATTCAGTGTCAGCCCTCTTGAGCCCTCTGCTCAGGGGACTAGCCCTTACTGGTTGTTTCTGTAATAAGGTAGATCTCCTGGGGATAGAAGGTTTGCAGTTCTGTGAGAAGTTGGCCTGGTATATGCTGTCCACTAATTATAGTGGGCCCCTTGCACCAGTCCAAACAACCCCAAATTGGAGATAGGTTAAAGACAACCTTTATTGAAAGCTATCCTAGTGGTAGCTATGGAGAGCAGCCTTCAGGCTAAGTCTTGAAGGAATGTAAAGCAGCTTGTTTTACCAGTCTATAATCTCTTGAGTGACCAAATGAAAGAGGACCACACCAGGTATATATTTAAAATATATGTATTTAGTCTTAAACACACCCCTCTAGTCTCTTTATGAGGCTAGAGTTCGAAGTACAAAAGTTACAAGTCAGTAATCAACAGTAATAGCACAAATACACGTTTGAGCCCTAGGGGCATACCAAACCATATACCAATAAAGTGGTATAAGAACCACGACTGAGCTAGACACAGGGCCTAGAGCCTGTAAAAGTGCTTGGCCCTCAAGGAACCACCCAAGGTAGTGACACAGGGGACCCACGGGGGACGCGTGCAGTGTGAGAACACAGCCGCGAGCCGCCGTTGACTTCTATGGGGAATGTCGCGGTTGGAGTTTTAAAGAAAAAGGACACTTAGAGGAGGACTTGGAGCAAACCCCTTTAGAACTGGGTTGTTCTAGAGTCTATACCCACGGGAGCACCGGAATACTCGAGTTACCTCACCCAGGGGAGCCGGGTGCATAGGTGTTTTTCGGGGTCGGGTTTCGTCGTCGTTTTCTATGGCGATCTGCTGCAAAGTGCTGCTGGCGGCCAAGTCGAAAGTGTTCGGGTGGATCCAAAGGTGGATCGAAGATCTGAAGAACCTGAAAGCAGAGGGGACAGAGTCTGGGTCACTAGCCAGTGACCAGGAAGGCGATGAGCAGATGCCCACCGATGTTGAGTGCTTCAGGTAGGTTGACAATCATCTTGACTCTTCAGCCACGAGGTCCAGGAGGCGTCGACGACGACCAGGAGCTGGATTCGAGCTGTCCCACGACGTCTGTCGATTGCAGGGGTGTTAGCGACCGGATTGGACCCAACAAGCCTTGGCAACGGCAAGTCTCGGAGAAACAAAGAAAGGACGGTGATGCAGACCAGCAAGGTCTGGAGGACTCACCCAGCGAGGGTAAGTCAGGGCACGTCTGGAGCAACCAGGGAAGCCCAAGCAGAAGAAGATTGGCCTTCGGGAGGGCCCACTAGCCAACGGACTAGCGACCGCGAAGGAGCCTCGAGTGGACGCACTTGGAGCTGGCTTACGGGACACTCGTGGAGTGGAGGCCAGTGATCTTCGGTGCAGTCGGTGCTGGAGGCGAGGGCTACTCGGAGCCCAAAGCACAACTTCGTGGAAGACCAGGAAGAGGATGCACTTGCAAATGTTCTCGGTGCCCAGGGGTCACGGTTCCACGTTACCCACGATAGCCACGGGCCTCAGCTTCGCTGGGGACTCAGGGTAGCCTCGGGGAAGTCTGGAAATCCACCTCTGGTTTTGCAAAGGCTTCGGCGTCCGGCGGAAGCTTCAGCGTTGCAGACCGGACAATTGCTTCTTAGGTGCCTGCCAAGCAGGGGAGTCACTCCTTGACCCCAAGGGAGATTCTTCAGTCCTCTAATCTTAAAGTAGAGCGTCGAAGGTCCAGGATTCAGTGTCAGAGTTTCGTCCAGGGTAATCTAAAGTCCTAAGGACTGGGGTCCCATACTTATACTAAGGTTAGGGGGTTGGACATACTCTGGGGACCCACCTATGGGAGGGTCAGGGAAGAGGGGTGGTTACACCCATTCCCTTTGTCCAGTTTCGCGCCAGAGCAGGGGCTGGAAGCCCCTGAACCGGTTTGAACTGGGGTATGCACAGGGACACCAAATGTGCCCCCAGTGCAGGACTTCAAAGCACCAGAGAGTGCTCCCGCCCAGCCCCCATACACATTATCCTGCCTGGGGAGGTGGTTACACCTCCCTTGGACAGGAAACCTATTGTCCAGGCCTCCCCTGCCGGAGTTTCAGTCAGCAGCAGGAGGCCAGACCCGTGTCTGTGGCTGCAGCATCCATTTTGTGATGCCAGGGCTCGGTAAAGTTAATACCGGGTATGCCGGTTGGCACATGTCTCTCCCTCTAGAAGGGTGGAATGCTACCCCCGCCGCCAGAACTGGCGGGGGGGTAGTATTTCAAGATGTTTGACACCAAACACGACATGTTTCCGTGCAGCCATCCCAAAGATAGCATTTAACGCGAGGTTATAATGCACTTAAGAGTATATGGTCAGGCTGCACTACAAACAGCATCAGAGAAGGGTCTCCGAACGCTGCAGAGGGGCTCTACTCATGCAGGGGCACCCTCTCACATAAGAACCAAGCACTCTGCCTTCAGGATTGATAAGGCCTGCCATAGGAGTGACTTATAGGTTTATATGTGTGTATATAGGTAGTGATATAGGTAACCTATATCACAGTAAGGGGTGCATTCACCACCTTACCCAGGCTGCAGTAGCAGACCTGTGGTGTCATTTTGGCTGGCCTTCCAGGGGTGGCATAATACATGCTTCAGCCCCTGGCAGACCTCTGGGGTACCTATGCCCTGGGTACATAGTATACCATATACTAGGGACTTATAAAGGCACTCCAGATTCCAATCAGAGATGTACCTAAGGTACATGGAAACCATTTTAGAGAGGAAGCAGATAGACTGGGGCCCTGAATAGCAGGATCCCAGCCCAACTAAGTCATAAACCAGCAAAACACCAGGAAAAAAGTGGGGACAACCATATAGTCAGATTCCACCTTCCTACATAACCCCCCCCCAAACGAAAGGAGATAAGGCTAACCTTGGCCAGTTGAGCCTTTATTGACTAAGTGGCCATATAAGGAAGCACCTGCACTAGCATGGTTGCCCCCTGTTTTATGGTCCACTAAGCTATCCCTCACCCTAAGGGTATGAGCGGGTCTCCACCATGGGGAATTACTACCTGTGGGGTGTTTTGGCAAAGTGAAAGGCTGGTGAGGGGTCTGAGTAGAGAAGTGAGGCCCTAATAAAGTTGGCCTCAGCTTCCTCAGATCACTCGTCACCATGTAGGCCTCTCTCTCCATGACTGAGTTGCACTTTGCTCTAAGGGTCAACCTTTGGCTGCCTACAGCTGGGGGTTGGGTCCCTTTGGATGGAACACTGGAGGGACATGGCAGGTTTGGAACCTTTTGGTCCCAGGTTTGCCCTTGCCTAACAGAGTCCTTCTGGGGGAGGTCCCTACACAAAGGTAGGGGGGATCCCTCAGTGTGTTGAGGAATTTTCACCTGGCTAGGGCTACTAGGCTGGGTGCCCCTAATCTGCTGATGGGGGGGTTCCTCTGGACAGGGGGCCCTGTGGGGTCCACTGACCTCCTTGACCTCTGCAGCCCTGGGCTGACTGAGGCAGGATAGAGAGGGGCAGGTTACCTGCTCCAGACTGGGTACCACCTTGGAAGGGTCCTCTGCCATCAGGGGTGTGGCCAGGCCAGGCCTGACTACCTCTGGGGCAGTTCCTTCACTAGGGGTAGGGTCAGTTCCGTGAGGAGGCTGACCCTTTCCTACTGTCTGGGGGGAAGAAGACTTTTCTTCAACCCTTGTGCCCTCTTTTGGGGGAGAGTGGGCCATTCTTCCAGGCTCCATCTCTCCAAAATTTCCCTGTGCTGGGGCTGTGGCCACCACAGCCCCACTAACTCTTTCAGGGATGCCCAGCATTCTCAGATGGGCTTGGTGTTCAACTTCAGCCCAGGCTGAAAGTTCCAAATCATTGCCCATGAGGCAATCTACAGGCAAGTTGGGGGACACTGCCACTCTTTTTGGGCCTGTGACCCCTTCCCAGCTGAGATTGACTATGGCCATGGGGTGATCTGTTCTGACACCATCTATGTTGGTCACCTGGTATTTAAACTCAGGTAAAAGCTGGTGAGGGGGGACTAGTTTCCCTGCCACCATGGTGACACTAGCCCGTGTCCCTGAATGTCACAGCTTTCTGACCATTAATCATTGGCTCCAGTCTGTACCTGCCCAATGCATTGGGACCCATGGTAAAGGTGGCAAATCCTATACCACCATCAGAGTCAGAGGAGTCTGTTGAGGGGGTCCTGTCTAAACTAGGGCCCACCTCTGTTCCCCTTGCAAAAGCACCTAACTTTTTGGGTGCACTACTCCCAACTGGAGGATTACTACTGGTAGTACCAGGAGGGGGGGTAGTATTTGTTGGAGGAACATTTTCTTTATTGCCAATCCTGGGGCAACTGGGATCAGTTTTCCAGTGTCCAGGCTTTTTACAGACATGGCAATATGGTTTCTTTTCAGGAGAGGAAGGAGGTTGGGACCCACCCCCAGAAGAGGACTTTTGGGGCCCTGTAGTGGACTTATCCTTGGATTTATCCCCACCTTTCTCTTGGAACTTGGTAGAATCTTTCTTCTGGTCACCACCCTGATTCTTAGTCTTTACTCTGGTTCTGACCCATTTGTCTGCCTTCTTTCCCAATTCTTGGGGAGAGGTCAGATCAGAGTCCACCAGGTACTGGTGTAAAAGCTGGTTTTGACAATTATTAAGGATCTGCTCCCTCATAATCAAATATGTACAATCCTAAAAAGTAATGCACCTTGTTGCCATGTATCCAACCTTCCAGAGCCTTAGTAGCACAATCTACAAAGTCAACCCAGTCTTGAGTCTGAGCCTTTTGGGTGTCTCTGAACTTCAACCTATACTGTTCAGTGGTTAGGCCAAACCCATCTATCAGAGCAATCTTCAAGACTTTGTAATTGTCAGCATCCTCTTCTCTTACAGTGAGGAGCTTGTCTCTACCTTTGTCTGCAAAGGAGAGCCACAAGATTGCTGCCCACTGCTCCTGGGGGACCCTCTGAACTTTACAGGCCCTTTCCAGTGCAGTGATCCATTTGTGGATGTCATCCCCACTCTGGTAGGGAGGGACAATCTTGCTCAGGTTTCTATGGTCATAAGACCTTTCCCTATCTCTGGGGAAACTGCTGCCACCATGGGACTCTAGTCCCAACTTTTTTCTCTGTCTATAGAGATCTAGGGACTCCCTGTCTATAGCCAATTGCTGTTTTCTGAGCTCAAGCTGGGCTTGTTCATACTGAAGCAATCTCTTTCTCCTTTCATGAGAGGATTCCCTCCTATGAGAGGAGACAGAGGTCCCTACTGAGGTGTCAGAGTGGTTAGACTCCTGAGAAGGAGATCTAGCCCTTCTTGGCACACTCTCAATTCTTCCTGGGGGGACAAAAGGGAGGTCATTCTGATCCTCCTCCTCATCCACAGGAGGAACTGGATTTTCCAGGTCAAGGTCATTGTCACCTTCCTGGCCAGTTTCAGAGGGGGGTCCTGGGTTTCTTCACCCCTGGCCCCTTCCTCATCTTCTGCCCCACCCTCTCTGCCTACCCCTTCAGACCCTAGGGGTCCTCTGAGATCATCTGACAGAAGCACCTCTCTGAGGTGTTGGGTGCTGGCACTTTTGCCTGTCTTCAGCTTCCTAGTATTGCATAATGCTCTCAATTCCAAGAATGGGAGATCATCATACTTGGAGGGAAGAAGCCCACTGGCTTCTGGCAAGGACCCACTGGTTCCTGGCCTTGAAGACATTACTAGTGAGGTGTGGTGTATGCACTACCTACTCTAGTGTGGCCTACTAAACTCCCTTGAGTTGTAGAAAGGGTGTGCTATCCCTTAACACACAACTCTAAGTTCAGTAGAACTTACTGTATCCTAAGCTTGATTTATATGTACCTAAGGTACCCTTAGTGGTTTTCAGTTGATCAATTCAATTGAGATTATCTGGTAAAACAATAGCAAGCTGGAATCCCACACGCTGCACACCAATGTGAGAAGTTGGCCTGGTATATGCTGTCCACTAATTATAGTGGGCACCTTGCACCAGTCCAAACAACCCCAAATTGGAGATAGGTTAAAGACAACCTTTATTGAAAGCTATCCTAGTGGTAGCTATGGAGAGCAGCCTTCAGGCTAAGTCTTGAAGGAATGTAAAGCAGCTTGTTTTACCAGTCTATAATCTCTTGAGTGACCAAATGAAAGAGGACCACACCAGGTATATATTTAAAATATATGTATTTAGTCTTAAACACACCCCTCTAGTCTCTTTATGAGGCTAGAGTTCGAAGTACATAAGTTACAAGTCAGTAATCAACAGTAATAGCACAAATACACGTTTGAGCCCTAGGGGCGTACCAAACCATATACCAATAAAGTGGTATAAGAACCACGACTGAGCTAGACACAGGGCCTAGAGCCTGTAGAAGTGCTTGGTCCTCAAGGAACCACCCAAGGTAGTGACACAGGGGACCCACGGGGGACGCGTGCAGTGTGAGAACACAGCCGCGAGCCGCCGTTGACTTCTATGGGGAATGTCGCGGTTGGAGTTTTAAAGAAAAAGGACACTTAGAGGAGGACTTGGAGCAAACCCCTTTAGAACTGGGTTGTTCTAGAGTCTATACCCACGGGAGCACCGGAGTACTCGAGTTACCTCACCCAGGGGAGACGGGTGCATAGGTGTCTTTCGGGGTCGGGTTTCGTCGTCGTTTTCTATGGCGATCTGCTGCAAAGTGCTGCTGGCGGCCAAGTCGAAAGTGTTCGGGTGGATCCTAAGGTGGATCGAAGATCTGAAGAACCTGAAAGCAGAGGGGACAGAGTCTGGGTCACTAGCCAGTGACCAGGAAGGCGATGAGCAGATGCCCACCGATGTCGAGTGCTTCAGGTAGGTTGACGGTCGTCTTGACTCATCAGCCACGAGGTCCAGGAGGCGTCGACGACGACCAGGAGCTGGATTCGAGCTGTCCCACGACGTCTGTCGATTGCAGGGGTGTCGGCGACCGGATTGGACCCAACAAGCCTTGGCAACGGCAAGTCTCGGAGAAACAAAGAAAGGACGGTGATGCAGACCAGCAAGGTCTGGGGGACTCACCCAGCGAGGGTAAGTCAGGGCACGTCTGGAGCAACCAGGGAAGCCCAAGCAGAAGAAGATTGGCCTTTGGGAGGGCCCACTAGCCAACGGACTATCGACCGCAAAGGAGCCTCGAGTGGACGCACTTGGAGCTGGCTTACGGGACACTCGTGGAGTGGAGGCCAGTGATCTTCAGTGCAGTCGGTGCTGGAGGCGAGGGCTACTCGGAGCCCAAAGCACAACTTCGTGGGAGACCAGGAAGAGGATGCACTTGCAAATGTTCTCGGTGCCCAGGGGTCACGGTTCCACGTTACCCACGATAGCCACAGGCCTCAGCTTCGCTGGGGACTCAGGGTAGCCTCGGGGAAGTCTGGAAATCCCCCTCTGGTGTTGCAAAGGCTTCGGCGTCCGGCGGGAGCTTCAGCGATGCAGACCGGACAATTGCTTCTTAGGTGCCTGCCAAGCAGGGGAGTCACTCCTTGACCCCAAGGGAGATTCTTCAGTCCCCTAATCTTAAAGTAGAGCGTTGAAGGTCCAGGATTCAGTGTCAGAGTTTCGTCCAGGGTAATCTAAAGTCCTAAGGACTGGGGTCCCATACTTATACTAAGGTTAGGGGGTTGGACATACTCTGGGGACCCACCTATGGGAGGGTCAGGGAAGAGGGGTGGTTACACCCATTCCCTTTGTCCAGTTTCACGCCAGAGCAGGGGCTGGAAGCCCCTGAACCGGTTTGAACTGGGGTATGCACAGGGACACCAAATGTGCCCCCAGTGCAGGACTTCAAAGCACCAGAGAGTGCTCCCGCCCAGCCCCAATACACATTAACCTGCCTGGGGAGGTGGTTACACCTCCCTTGGACAGGAAACCTATTGTCCAGGCCTCCCCTGCCGGAGTTTCAGTCAGCAGCAGGAGGCCAGACCTGTGTCTGTGGCTGCAGCATCCATTTTGTGATGCCAGGGCTCGGTAAAGTTAATACCGGGTATGCCGGTTGGCACATGTCTCTCCCTCTAGAAGGGTGGAATGCTACCCCCGCCGCCAGAACTGGCGGGGGTAGTATTTCAAGATGTTTGACACCAAACACGACATGTTTCCGTGCAGCCATCCCAAAGATAGCATTTAACGCGAGGTTATAATGCACTTAAGAGTATATGGTCAGGCTGCACTACAAACAGCATCAGAGAAGGGTCTCCGAACGCTGCAGAGGGGCTCTACTCATGCAGGGGCACCCTCTCACATAAGAACCAAGCACTCTGCCTTCAGGATTGATAAGGCCTGCCATAGGAGTGACTTATAGGTTTATATGTGTGTATATAGGTAGTGATATAGGTAACCTATATCACAGTAAGGGGTGCATGCACCACCTTACCCATGCTGCAGTAGCAGACCTGTGGTGTCATTTTGGCTGGCCTTCCAGGGGTGGCATAATACATGCTTCAGCCCCTGGCAGGCCCTCTGGGGTACCTATGCCCTGGGTACATAGTATACCATATACTAGGGACTTATAAAGGCACTCCAGATTCCAATCAGAGATGTACCTAAGGTACATGGAAACCATTTTAGAGAGGAAGCATATAGACTGGGGCCCTGAATAGCAGGATCCCAGTCCAACTAAGTCATAAACCAGCAAAACACCAGGAAAAAAGTGGGGGCAACCATATAGTCAGATTCCACCTTCCTACAAGTTCTCTGGCCAAATGCCTGGAATTCCCCACCTGCTTATATTCATCTTACCCAGTCCCTGCTCTCGTTCAAGCATGGGGTAAAAAGTTCCTTTGTTGAAGATTAAATGTTGGCGCTTCTTTGCTTTGCTCTAGTTGCCGAGCCTCGACTCGGTTAGGTGAGCATTGACTGCAATACAGATAAATAGATAAATGAACAATCAGGAGCAATGATCAAGGTGCAGCAGGAACTCAATGAAGGAGATGCTCAAGATCATCCCAGGTGTCGGAGCTGAGGACTTATCTCAATGAAGGAGGTGCTCAAGATCATCCCAGGTGTCAGTGGCAGAGCTGAGGACTTATCTCAATGAAGGAGGTGCTCAAGATCATCCCAGGTGTCAGTGGCAGAGCTGAGGACTTATCTCAATGAAGGAGGTGCTCAAGATCATCCCAGGTGTCAGTGGCAGAGCTGAGGATTTATCTCAATGAAGGAGGTGCTCAAGATCATACCAGGTGTCATATGGTGGAGCTGTGAACTTATCTCAATGAAGGAGGTGCTCCAGACCATCCCAGGTGTCAGTGGCGGAGCTGAGCACTTAAACTCTTAAAAGTACTGCCAATGTCCACTAGAAAGCATATATTGATCTTTACCACTCATTTATGTTGGTCTTCAAAATTACGACTTTCTTGTTTAAGAATAAATGCAAACCATGATCCATATGTTATAAAACGGTATTTCCTGCAAGAATGGACTCCTGGAAAGGATGAATGCCATATCCAGAAACAAAGAGGCATCCAGGTTCTTGATGTTGGGCACTATATGGGAATCTTATATCTGAAAAGTATTTACATAATGACTTGTGAGGTCCACTCATCAAACAGATACTGTAGTTTTACCGCTATGGGTGACTCTGAACTTTAAAGCTCCTGTCAAGACAACAGGTTAACATATGTCCAGTGTGCCTAAGGATTGCAGAATGTGGCAGAACACTGTACAACATCTTCACAAGTGCCCTGAATTTGGCAGAGCTGCTGACCTCCCAAAGCATTCTGGTCCTTGCAATGCCTAATGTTCTCAGTTTAATATTGTTAAATTGGGAAACGTTGGTGCAATTCAATTTAACCTGCTCTCCACTCCAGGACTTTAAAAGAGCCCGAAAGAGGTATTTCTGAGTACATGAAGGCGCAGAGGCAAGAATGCCCAACACATCCATCAAACATATTGACATATATTGCTGCCTTTGTATCATATTAAGTTTAGATATGTTCGTCAAACACCTGTCACTGCTGTGATCATTCACATGAAGGTACGTAGGATCCGCTTTGCTATGGATGTCTCTTTGGTATTTGTTAACCACCCCATTCTCCTCCTGTATTATGTACAGCTACTGTCCCTTTGTATAGCATTTCTGCTCAAACGGATTTGTTTGCCAATAAAATAAGTACATACATAGAGAGATCATCCTGTAATCAGCGGTTTTTGTAGGTAAACACTCCTCAATAACGACCAGGAGTCTTCTTATGTGCCTTTCCTGCATTTGTCTAATCACCAGAGAACAGGATTTCTACATTTATGGTGACCATGCAAGCATCTCAGTGTTTAATTTGAGCTGGTGTTTTCCGGTGCTCGGCAACTGCACCTGATTGTCAACACCAGCACTTATAACAGTCCGCCACATGGTGACAGTGTCTGTCTAATTTTGAGAGGAGCACAATAACAGTTGTTTATTAATTCAATATACATTATTAACAACTAATACCTGCTGCCCAAGCCATTTGCATAGCTTTGGGGGTCTAGAATAGTCTGAATTGTCACACTTGGAGGAGTGTGACGGTTAGTAGTTTTTAGGTCGAGCCTGGGCAGGCCATGCGCTGCTCTGCGAGGCATGCTGTATTGAGGTATGGAATAGAAGCTCTGCCCATTCCCCCCCCCCATCTTTTCAATTGGCTCCTATTACTGTCCTTTCTAAATGGTTGCTTTTGAATTATGAATAGGCTTAGAAGTCCCGCCTTGTCTGCGTTTGTAACCTCCCATAAGGACTGGACTTTTTACTTTTTTATTTTTTTTTAAAAATAATTCTTTATTGATTTTTAAAACATACGTTGCCCCACCCCCCTCCTCCTCAGAGATTATATTATTGACACAACGAGATACATAGTACATAATAAAACAGCAACACATACAAAATCTCACTAGTGCAACTAAGTTCATTACAATTATAAATTCAATATTAAATACAGTATGGATACTTATAATACAGTTATTTGGTGCCCCTAAGCTACAATTTGTTTTTTTTTATTGTGTTTGTATCCATTGACTTGGGGGATCCCATATATTTAGCCCTTTTTTTCGTTTTTTCCTTCCTTTCCTTCTGTAAATAGCACCCTCCAAGCTGTGTGTTGCCAACAGGCGGGCATGCCATTGTTGGAATACTGGCGGATTTGGATCCAACCATGCAGAGGCCAGACACATTCTGAAAACTGCCATTGACATAAATATCAATCCTTGGAGACTTTTTGAGCGAATATCTCCGTCAATGCCCAACATTATTTCTCCCACAGTAATTTCTATTCTTACTTTACAAATCTCTGATAGGAACATCGATATTTCAGAAATTAGTGCCTGTAGATAATGACATAATGCAAATATATGTACACTATCGGCCCCATATAGAGCGCAACGTGGACATACCATTCCCTTACCAAACCCCCACTTGGCTATCTTATTAGGTGTATAATACAATTGGAAAATTGTCTTGTAGTACTGGGCTTGTAGTCTTGCAGACATCAGTATAGACTGAGATAATTCATATGACTTAAAAAAGGTTTCCGACGTTATCCCTAATATCTCCTGCCATTTGGCGGAGAATTTATCCAGATCATCTGGAATTGCTACCATTATATACCCGTAGATTTCTCCAATTTTAACACCTCTGTTTTTAGTTATCTTTTCCATAATTTTAATTTCTTGAAATTTAGCTCTGCCACCCCCTTTCTTTGATCAGAAATCTCTAATTTGTAAGAATTTAAAAAAGTCCCTTTGGTCTAATGCGTAATCAGTTTTGAGTTCGTCGAATGATTTCAGCCTGAGAGTAGAGTACAAACATCCTAATTGTGTTATCCCTGAATTTATCCATCTATTCGTGCATACGTCATTAAATATTACCGGAAGATTATCATTTTTAGATAGTAATGTATAAAAGGGTAATCTTCCTATGCCCAAAACTTTCCGCACATTATTCCAGGCTTTATGAATACCCATGAGTGTCTTAAAACGAACTTTTTTAAAGTGGTTGTCATACATATATCGCCATAAGTATCCGTTTACTTTGTCGCCGAGAATAAGTTCTTGAGGTGTTGGTATCATATTACTTATTCGATTGCCACTATTAACCGACAACAGTTCGTTGCAATAATTCAATACTGTGGCCAACCAGTAAAATTTAAGATTAGGAAGGGAAAAACCACCTCTATCTTTTGGCAATGTTAAAAATGTAATTGCACGGCGCGGCCTTTTGTATCCCCATATAAACCGTGAGAACATGTTTTCTATAATTTTAAACCAATGTGGAGAAAACTTTAAACAGATTGTCCTAAAAAAGTATAAAAATTTTGGGAAAAAAATCATTTTGATCACGTTACACCTGCCCCCTAACGATAGATGTAGATTATTGAGCCTGTTCAAATCTTTTTCGGTATGTTGAATCAATGGATCTAAATTAACCTTGACTAAATTATCCAGGTTAAACACAATCCTCAGCACACGTCTTTTAAGTAATATGCAATTATCCAATTTGTTTTAGTCAAGCATAAATGATACAGAGAAATTTTCGAGCTTGGTTTCTTTTCTTTATTCTCTTTGTTCTTGCATCAGTCAACACGTGTTTCGTCGCACAAAGGAATTTTGTCCCGCGACTTTCTCAAGGCTATTTATACAAAACAAACACAAGCCCTTTGTAAAATTACACAAAACAGGTGTATTTAATACACCCATCAAACCTCACCCGTGTGCATAGCGGTATTCTATACGAATTTCTGCGGCAAGCACAGGGATCTTTGCCCAAGAGACCGTGCTCATTCCAAAGCATGAGAAATAATAGATTGTTAAACGTAGGCCATCAGAATCTCGCCCCGTATATTAAGTGGTGATGGAGAAAACCAATAAAAAGGTCCTGATTGTCGGTATCTATCTGCGTGCACCCGGTGTGTGTGCACTGATCAATACGTGTCAAGATTAAAAACACGATCACCTCCTGTGTCACACACACTTGAGGACCTAGTGCCAATTACTAGGTGACGGTGAGACGAACAAAATCAGTGCAATAAGTGTGGTGGCTTTAAAATAAATCCCAAATCACTCCTCACAAGTAAAACATCAGAAATACCTTACAAGAGTCCAAAATGTTCCCTGAAAAAACCCAAAACTTATTTTAGTATGCACTATTAAGAGTAGACCGGTTCACTAGATATCCAGTACATTGAAGTATTAAGGCTACCTACTTTATCAGTGGTGATAATTCCATCCCACTGGAAAATTAAAATCTATGTTCCGATGTCCACGTCGCATTTAACCATGGATCTTCATCATGAGCCAAAACTAGAGCACTCAAGAAAGATAGGGATGTCTTAAACCTCATATGTAATCACGTATCGGCTAAGTAAAATCAAACTTCCTGTATCTTGGCACCGTGTACAGCAGTATATAAAAGCACACAGCATAAATCAGCAGTATTCAGCACGCTATTTAAAGCTATCTGTGTTCGCGCTAGGTATTATTAAAAATTACATTTCAACGCTTATGATATTACGCTATGTAAACCTGTAACTAATAACATATAGCATGTCTCTACAGTAATCACCACGCTATTCCAAAATATCTATGTTCCCGCGGGAATTCCCCCAAACGCCTCACTTAAGCTTAAAACTCTTAGTAAACTTAACCAGGTGCTCCAGATTCTTCTAAATCTGCTGTGTCACACATTCTAATCAAAACTTCCACCATTACCTCATGTCACTATTTGAACGCTAGGCTACTACAATCCAGTGCCTCTGCTTACCTTAAGAAGGACGTGTAGGTCCCCACATCAGCGCCGTGTTCTCGAGTGCGAGAATGCCGGTCTCTATGATCCACCATTTTTAAAACCTTCCAACTCACACGTGACATAAACAGAGAAAAGGGACCAGATCCCCTTCTCAGCTTTGGGAGCCATCTTGTAACGTGCTCCTAATGTGCTAAAAACAGCAGGATTGCTATTTATAATCAACACTGGACGGACCATAAGTTGGATATCAAACATATTCTAAAACGCCGATTATATTTCCTAAAATTACATGAAAGAAAAAACCGTCCGCGTCCTTTCGTACTACTCCCTTCTTGTATATCGTTCCTGCCTCTCAAAACGGGCGCCATCTTTAAGCCATCTATTCCATATACACGTGTTTTCCTATTAGTTCAGTGAACACCCAAGTGTATCAAAATAGATATATCTAACAGATCCCACATCTGTTAGGTAAAAAATATTCTGTAGTCAGTTCATTTGCGTTAATTTTGTGTCTGTTTGATAGTGAACTATCTTACTCAATTACATCCTTTATGTAGATGTATCCAATTGTATCCACAGTCATTCTCGTGTGAGTTTGAGATATTGGAGGTCTCCATTCCCATGTATGTTATAATAAGTAGAGTGGTGCATACTAAATTGATAAACAAATCCATATTCACTCAAAGAACAGTTATTAACAGAATTGTTGCATAAAGTAAATATTAAAAAGGCAAAAGAAAGGAAAAACTGTGGTTAATGAAAGGTCATACAGTTTCTACATTAATCAACAATGAGTACATCAAGTTGATGCACTTAAATGTCTTATGCAGGATCAAGACATCATGATCCGTGAAGCAGATAAGGGGGGGAACATAGTCATAATGCAGAACACAGATTATGAACATGATATTTTATCACAATTGAATGATCAGGAATGCTATGAACCTCTTCCTAACAACCCCATCTGGACTCTAATAGATCACATAAACAAACATCTAAGACGATGGCATGAATGTGGGTTACTGGATGATGATGAAGTTACTTACCTTAGAGTTGACCGTCCTAGATACCCATGCATCTACACGCTTCCTAAATTACACAAAGACCTTCCCTTTCCGCCAGGCAGACCCATCATTTCAGGAAATGATGGGCCAACCGAAAGATTATCAGAGTATGTTGACACATTTCTGAAACCTATGGTGGGCAATCTAGCATCTTACATCCGGGACACGAAACATGTTCTGGGAATACTCTCTGATCTTATTTGGGAGGATAGCATGACCTTGGTCACCCTAGACGTGACAGCCCTATACACGAGCATTAGGAGAGAAACAGGCCTGTGCGCTATTAGAAAAATTCTAAACACAAGATCAGCAAGCGCATGGGAACATACAGAGATGTTAATCGAAATGATTGAGCTGATTCTGGATAATAACATCTTTTTGTTTAAAGACGAATGGTACAGGCAGAAGCAGGGGGTTGCCATGGGTTCCAGATTCTCTCCTTCGTATGCCAATCTGTTTATGGGTTGGTTCGAGGAGATGAGGATCTGGGGCCCAATGGGATCCAAGTGGAATGACTCTATTTTATATTGGGGTCGTTATATTGATGATTGCTTAATGATATGGACAGGCACCACCAGCAAACTCTTAGCATTTGTCGAATACCTAAATGGTAATGATTTCAACATCAGGTTTACTTTTGAGCACAGCACAAGTAAAATTGCGTTCTTAGATGTGGAACTATACACAAGTGGCAATAAGATTCAAAGCAAACTATTCCGCAAGAAAACAGCATGTAATGCATTACTTCATGCTTCTAGTGCTCATCCAGCTCACCAGATTAGGTCCATCCCATTTGGTGAACTTGTTCGGGTGAGACGCAATTGTAGTGAAGAAAAAGAATATGAGGAGTGCAAAAAGGAGTGTTGGCCCGCTTCCAAAAAAGAGGTTACAATAATGAGACTTTGGCCAGAGCGGAGAAGAGAATCAAAAAATTAAGAGACAAGACACTCTTAGAGAACGTACCAAAGATACACAGAGAGATGACAAAGTGCGAATGATAACAGGGTATAATACACTATCAGCGGTTATGATGCGGAGTCTACACAGGCACTGGCACATTTTAAAAGCAGACAGATCCCTGGGGGTTTCTGTGTCAGAGAGACCCGACATCACATACCGACGAGGGATTTCCTTGAGGAATCTACTCAGCCCTAGTTACCCCAGAGCGCTAACAACAGAAAATTGGTTAACCCAACGAATGAAAGGGTTCTATGGATGTGGACACTGTACTGTTTGTAAATGGGCTTGGAACAACAAGACAGATTTCAGAGGCCCAGGGAACAAGACATACAAGATATTGACTAACATAAACTGTTTGACCAAATTTGTGGTTTATGTCATTGAATGCAAATGCAATAAAAAGTATGTAGGGAGCACAATAAGAACATTACGTGAAAGGATTGCAGAACATATGAGGGCAGTGAAACAGAGTGATGAAAGGTATCCCATCTCTGCACACATCATGCATTGCCCCTTACAGAATACCAACAAACAGTTTTCATTTTATGGTATAGAACATACTCAGAGACACCCCAGGGGAGGAAACAGAGAGCTAGCCTTACGGAAGAGGGAAGCACTCTGGATCATGAGATTACGGTGCACTGATATAGGAATATTGATCCAGAGTTACATTACTTTCTGTGTAAATGAACAACTTGATGTACTCAATGTTGATTAATGTAGAAACTGTATGACCTTTCATTAACCACGGTTTTTCCTTTCTTTTGCCTTTTTAATATTTACTTTATGCAACAATTCTGTTAATAACTGTTCTTTGAGTGAATATGGATTTGTTTATCAATTTAGTATGCACCACTCTACTTATTATAACATACATGGGAATGGAGACCTCCAATATCTCAAACTCACACGAGAATGACTGTGGATACAATTGGATACATCTACATAAAGGATGTAATTGAGTAAGATAGTTCACTATCAAACAGACACAAAATGAACGCAAATGAACTGACTACAGAATATTTTTTACCTAACAGATGTGGGATCTGTTAGATATATCTATTTTGATACACTTGGGTGTTCACTGAACTAATAGGAAAACACGTGTATATGGAATAGATGGCTTAAAGATGGCGCCCGTTTTGAGAGGCAGGAACGATATACAAGAAGGGAGTAGTACGAAAGGACGCGGATGGTTTTTCTTTCATGTAATTTTAGGAAATATAATCGGCGTTTTAGAATATGTTTGATATCCAACTTATGGTCAGTCCAGTGTTGATTATAAATAGCAATCCGGCTGTTTTTAGCACATTAGGAGCACGTTACAAGATGGCTCCCAAAGCTGAGAAGGGGATCTGGTCCCTTTTCTCTGTTTATGTCACGTGTGAGTTGGAAGGTTTTAAAAATGGTGGATCATAGAGACCGGCATTCTCGCACTCGAGAACACGGCGCTGATGTGGGGACCTACACGTCCTTCTTAAGGTAAGCAGAGGCACTGGATTGTAGTAGCCTAGCGTTCAAATAGTGACATGAGGTAATGGTGGAAGTTTTGATTAGAATGTGTGACACAGCAGATTTAGAAGAATCTGGAGCACCTGGTTAAGTTTACTAAGAGTTTTAAGCTTAAGTGAGGCGTTTGGGGGAATTCCCGGCGGGAACATAGATATTTTGGAATAGCGTGGTGATTACTGTAGAGACATGCTATATGTTATTAGTTACAGGTTTACATAGCGTAATATCATAAGCGTTGAAATGTAATTTTTTAATAATACCCAGCGCGAACACAGATAGCTTTAAATAGCGTGCTGAATACTGCTGATTTATGCTGTGTGCTTTTATATACTGCTGTACACGGTGCCAAGATACAGGAAGTTTGATTTTACTTAGCCGATACGTGATTACATATGAGGTTTAAGACATCCCTATCTTTCTTGAGTGCTCTAGGTTTGGCTCATGATGAAGATCCACGGTTAAATGCGACGTGGACATCGGAACATAGATTTTAATTTTCCAGTGGGATGGAATTATCACCACTGATAAAGTAGGTAGCCTTAATACTTCAATGTACTGGATATCTAGTGAACCGGTCTACTCTTAATAGTGCATACTAAAATAAGTTTTGGGTTTTTTCAGGGAACATTTTGGACTCTTGTAAGGTATTTCTGATGTTTTACTTGTGAGGAGTGATTTGGGATTTATTTTAAAGCCACCACACTTATTGCACTGATTTTCCTCGTCTCACCGTCACCTAGTAATTGGCACTAGGTCCTCAAGTGTGTGTGACACAGGAGGTGATCCTGTTTTTTTAATCTTGACACGTATTGATCAGTGCACACACACCGGGTGCACGCAGATAGATACTGACAATCAGGACCTTTTTTATTGGTTTTCTCCATCACCACTTAATATACGGGGCGAGATTCTGATGGCATACGTTTAACAATCTATTATTTCTCATGCTTTGGAATGAGCACGGTCTCTTGGGCAAAGATCCCTGTGCTTGCCGCAGAAATTCGTATAGAATACCGCTATGCACACGGGTGAGGTTTGATGGGTGTATTAAATACACCTGTTTTGTGTAATTTTACAAAGGGCGTGTGTTTGTTTTGTATAAATAGCCTTGAGAAAGTCGCGGGACAAAATTCCTTTGTGCGACGAAACACGTGTTGGCTGATGCAAGAACAAAGAGAATAAAGAAAAGATACCAAGCTCGAAAATTTCTCTGTATCATTTATGCTTGACTAAAACAAATTGGATAATTGCATATTACTTAAAAGACGTGTGCTGAGGATTGTGTTTATGTTTATGTTGGTTTCGACCACGTGTTTGGGGAGACTGGTGGTTCTTCTCACCTTTCAGCACTGTCCATATAAATTTCTCAGAAATCTAAATAGAGTGTAAGTGCTACTCATTCTTGGAGCGCCATTTTACCTATAACCATACCACTGCACCATCGTGAATAAATTATCCAGGTTAGCTGTGATTTTCACTCCCAGGTACGTAGCTTTCTCTACTACTCGATCATCCCTCATCTGAAGTTTATTATTAAGCCCTATCTGGGTTTTATCTTGGTTTAGCTTATACCCTGAGATCTCTCCAAAGTGTTTAGCCTCGTCCTCTATTACCTTTATTGCTATAACCGGATCTGTGGTGACTAGTGCTATGTCGTCCGCATAGGCCAGTATCTTAGTGTCCCACATTTGTGTCCGTATAGATAATATTGCTAGGTTATTTTCAAGTCTGTGAATAAAGGGGTCGATAAAAATTGCAAATAGCAGGGGCGAGCATGGGCACCCCTGTCTTGTCCCTCTAGTAATAACTATCCTGTCTGAGACTGCCCCATTTACCATCACAACGGCCTCCGGTGTTGTATAAAGCATTTGTGTAGCTTTAATAAAAGGTTCTCTAATACCACTTCTCGACATAGCTGACCAGACATAGTTCCAGGAGACCCTATCGAAAGCCTTTTCGGCATCTAGTAATATAAGTGCCATAGGGTCTCCTGTTACTGCGGTAATATCGAAAAGTGTAATCACTCTCTGGACGTGGTCGGTGGTAGACCTCCCGGGAATGAACCCATGCTGGCGGCCCGAAACAATTTTATGAATAATTGACGCCAATCTGCTAGCTAACAATTTCGAATAGATTTTTGAATCCCCATTACTCAGGGTGATAGGACGATATGATCCAAGTTCTGTAGCATCCTTGTTTTTTTTTTTAAAAAACAAAATTTTGGCACGGGACCATGACCCCGGAGGTCTACCGCCCTGAAATATATGTATAAAAAGATCACTTAAGATTCTTTTTAATGGCTTAGAGAATTGTATATAAAATTCCATTGGTATCCCATCCATTCCTGCTGCCTTCCCTTTGGCCAGACTATTCATTGAGAGTAGAATTTCCTCCCATTGTGGTAGAGCATCCAGGTTGTCTTGATCTTCCTGTCCTAATCGTAAAGGTGTACCCAGATCTAAATACTTCTCAATCTCCTCCTGTCTTACAACCGTCTCCTTGTATAAATTTTGATAATATCTATGGAATGCAGCAATTATCTCTTTAGGGTCAACTATTTGTCCAAGTCTCGGATCTTTTATCTCACTAATTAAGTTGGCAGTATTCTGTTGTCTCGTACGTATAGCCAGCTGATGCCCCACTTGCTCGCTCAGCTCGTACGTTATTTCCTTGTTCAATGTGGCTTTAATGATTGCCTTTTCTGTGAAGATATTATTAATAGCATTTTTAGCAATAGAGACTAGTTCCAGTTCTCTTTTAATCTCACGTCCCTCTTGTACCGCCCTTATCAGACCCTCCTCAACTGTGGCCAAATTACTTTGTAGTGCCGCCATTTCCTGTTTGACTTTGTTATTAAAATTTAGAGAAAATCGCAAAGTCTCCCCCCTTATTCCGGCTTTCATGGCGTCCCAGACTACCTCGATCGAAGCACTCCCTAGGTTAAATTCCAAAAACTCTGGAATCCATTTATGCATTTGTTGGCAGTATTCTTCATTCAGCAGCAGAGCTCTCTCGAAGGTCCAGCTTTTCTCTTCCCTATTCCTTCCCCCATCTGCTAGATTCAAAATTAAAGGATTATGGTCTGATAACACCCGTGGTAGTTTATCTATTGTGCAACGTGAATTTATAGTGCTGGATACAAACATATAGTCCAGTCTCACTAGTTTGGCATGTGGGTGAGAAAAAACGTATAGCCTGGATCATTTGGGTGCTTTGTTTGCCAACAATCTACCAGACCATGTGTTTGGCAAAGCTCTTTAAGGGCCTGGAATACTTTTGGTTTCCTCCCTTGTATATAAATTCTGTACTTAAAGACCACTCACAAGGGAGGTTTAAATTAAAGTCGCCACATATTATCAATGGGAGTGGCCAGTGAGCCAGCTCGTTAGAGATGAACTCCAACACACTTGGGTCATCCAGGACGCTTCCATATATTGAGCATATTGTCATTTTTTTATCATGATTGACTTGACATTCTACAATTGCCCACCGCCGGATTTATCGGCCGCTGATCTAACAATCTGTATTTCATTCCCTTTTGCCAGAATTGCCACCCCCCTAGTCCTTGACCCTTGTGTAGTTGCCGTGATCAGTCTGTATCCTAGGGTTTTAAGTAGGTGCCGTTGTGGCCCCTCAATATGGGTCTCCTGAAGGCAGGTAATATTAGCCCCTATTGATTGAAGACACACTGCTACCCTTTGTCTCTTTTTCGAATCATTAAGCCCACAGATATTAATAGTGAGGATCTTCAGTTTACCCATTGAGAACAATATCTGAACCCGGCTGCTTATACACCTCGTTTATAATTGCCATCTCAGTATACCCTTCCTGATTTCCAATCTGCTTTTTATACCGTGGCTCACTTTTCTTAGTTGCACAATTTAGCTTCGTCCCTTGTCTGAGGTCTGAGGTTTCTCTCCCCCACCCCACCCCGCCCCCCATCCCCCCTCCCCCACCCTTCTTAGGCAATCAGGCTCAATCCTGAGCCTGTGTGATAGTGTCTGGATCAACCTCACCACCCACCGCCCCTCCTAAGTCCCACGTGCTCAAGTTCACTGGTAGAGTATCAAAGAGTGTAAACAAAAAATAAGAGAATACGTGGATGAACCCATAATGCCACCCCACATATTTTCCCCTTATGCACCATATCAACACCAATAAACATCTCTGTTATACCAAGTTAATCCATATTATGGTGTATACCGAGTCTTAATCTTATCTACCTTATTCTTTCTCCACAAATATATTGCCCATTATTTATATTTTCTCGATGTTCTTATTGCACCTGGTTGTTATCTCATCTAACAATTTTTGTGCTTGAATTTCGGATGTAAAGAAATAGTTTTGCCCTTGGGAGATGACTTTCAGCTTAGCTGGGTTCTGTAGAAAAACTGTGGCACCAGTTTTTTGGAAGGGTGTTATAAGTTGCCTAAGTCGCCATCTCCTTTCAACGGTGGCGTGTGCAAAGTCAGGTTTTGCGAAATATGCGTAGTTCTCCCACTGCCTTTTTTAAATTTGGCCTAGCTAGCTCAAACACGGCCTGTCGTAGTAGGAAGTTGCCAAAGTATATCAGGATAACACGGGGATATGCTTGCGTATTCGTGGATCGCTTAGATAATGTCAAAGGAAATCTATGTACCCGTTGGAATTCCTTATCCCACTCCCAGTGGGCTAGTTCTGGTAAGGAACCCTGCAATAAGTTTATTGTAAATTTCCTGATATCATTACCTTCACAATTTTCTGGTATGCCCAAGAGTCTTAAATTGTTGCGGCGCTGGCGGTTTTCTGCCTCCTCTAGCTTCCACATTACATCCTTCAGTGTTTTCTCCTGCGAGGATGCCTGTTCCTTCAGTGTGTCTACATTATTTTCTAGGTCTTCCGTACGTTTTTCCACCATGGTAAGTCTCTCTGATATCTCTGTGCAGGTCTTCCCGATTTTCCGTATTGACCCTTGTATTTTCTTTGAAACTAGCCGCGCTTTTTGGTTCTCCATTTTGGCCTCATCGCGGAATGATCTTAGGGATTGAAGAATCAGTAAGAGAGAGGGCTCTTCTGCTTCACCGTCGGTATTTTGTATAGATGAGCCAAGCTGTAGATCTCTGGTGGATTTTCTTCTCCCATTTGAGCTATTAAATGGTAGTGGCTGCGTTGCTGAGTAATCCCATCTCAGTTCTTCTGCTTCTTCTTCTAGTCTCTTATGGCTGCCCTTCTTCCCGAGTGACCCTCGTTTAGCTCTTTTAAATATTCTTCTTTCGTCTTGCTGGCTACCGTTGCTAGTGGACGAGTCCCCCCCCCATCCATGTCCACATCACTGCTGCTGCTCGTCAGCTCGAGGTCTGATTCTGCTGTTTCTTCGTTCACAGAGTAGAATTTCTCCATGGAGTCTGGGGATACATATCCCATCTCTTGGCCCCTTCTCTGTATAGCTCCCTCTGCAGAGGCACACTGCCCCCCCTTATCTGTCTGGGAGGGGTCATCTGCCTTTTCCGGTTCCTCTGATCTTTTGTCTCCTGCCAGGTCATCTGTGCCTTCTTCCGGGGGTTTATCTGTAGGGTGTTTTATTTTAGCAATAGTTCCGTTTTTGGCATTATCTTCCCTTTGTAGAGGTTTGTCGGGTATTTCCAGATTCCCTAGCAGTATAATGTCATTGCAACATGATCCCCAAGAGGGCCTTCCTTCCTCTAATGAGCCCGGTGATGCATCTGGTGCAATAATCTGAGCATTCTTCTCACTATTTTGTACATCCTTTTGTCCCTCTGTTGACCCCTCTGGCCCCTTCTCTCTCTCACTGTCCAGGGGTAGGAAAAGGCTATTTATCGCCACTTGCTTTTTCCCCCCAACTCCTCCTGCCAATGTGCCGCTCAGCTCTGTACACTTGGTGCTCACCGTTTTATCCTTGCTCATAGTTAGTTTGCCCCCCTTTGCGATGATTAATTCTGCCTTCTTTATAGCCGCATCAGTTTTGACATCACTTTCCTTCCTCGAAGTGGACAGCGCATTCGAGCGCGTCTTACCTCGACCTCCTCGCGCTGCCATTGCCTCCACACAGTATTCCTCGTAGCTTCTCTTTGCGTCCTTGTTGCCGGGCAACCCCAGCCCGTTGTCGTCACGGCCTCCCTTTCCAGATACAGCCGTCAGGAGCAAACGAGCCAGTGATTCCCAGCGCGAACAGCTCGGGCAGCACGTCGAGTTGTAGCAATACTCCCCCTGCCTCTGGGTTCCATCAACTTTCCGAAGCCAGCGGATACTTTCTATCCACCGCATTCCTCTTGAATTGCCCTGCCGCGGAAATTTTCATCACGTTTCCTGTGCTTGAATTCCTGTCAGTTTCATGCCAGTATGCGAGCCATTCGTTTCATCCTTCGCGGTCTAGAGCACGGCGAGGATCAAAGGAGAGTGGGGGTGAGTGACACCGATCTCACACAGACGCCATCTTGCCGGTCTTCCTGGACTTTTTACATGTGGTGTTACACAGCCTGCTTTATCTAGTAGGTGAGCACAATTTTCTTTAATATCTTCCCCTATTCCACCCACGATGTCGCAGCACGCCGCCCGCTTTTATATTGTTATTATTAATGTATTTAATTTGCAGCCTGGTCCACTTTCACTTTAGCAGACACGCTTTATTTATTTAATGTACAGAGTAGTCCGCTTTCATTTAGCACCGTGCTTCTTTATTTCTTTAATTTATAGTGTGGTGTGCTGTCACTTCAGTGGCTGCGCTTCTTTATTTATTCAATTTACAGCGCGTCCGCTTTCCCTTCAGCGGCCGCGCCTCAGAAACTTTCTTTCATTATTTTTTAAGTGAAAGCGCCCCATACCTCACTTTCACTTTAATGTTGGCCTCGCCCCTTTCTTTAGACGCTGCTCACTGTAACCTTAATACGGCGAGCAGCGTCTAAAGAAAGGGGCGAGGCCACCATTAAAGTGGTCTTGTATTATCGAGAGTCTAAGCTATTCCAATTAGAAATGACAATGCATTTTATATATGTGTTGCTTTTAAAAACACATAAATAAAAGGCATTGTCATTTACAATGCCAATAGCTTAAACACTCGCAAATGCAAGACCCATTGCATTGAAAATGTTGTTTTATAATGTCATTGGCAGCACTGGCATTTTCGAGGTAATACCATCCAGGGAAACAACGTGTATCTCTTAAGGGTTCCCAGTGCGTCTATCGCGCTACAGGTGTTTCAACCACACAGACACCGCAAACACTTGCGCCATGTCTCCCCCCGGTAGGACTGGCCTACCGGGGGGAGCATGCATGAAATATGCATGCATGAAAGATGAAACTGACTGACTACATCCACACCTTCACCAGAACATACCATTGATTCAACTTCGAACTCACATCTTCTTCAAGACCCCTGTGACTCCACCCCAAGCCTGCTCCCCTCCACTGCCCAGTGGTGTGAAGGCTGTGTGAAATGATGGCGTACCCAGCGTGTTTGCGATCCCAGTTTTCACGCTTGACGTGGTGACGTGGCTTATGCGCCGCTCGTGTTCAGGCCTCACCAGCACCGCCATCTTTATGCTCCAGAGTGACTGCACCGCAACCTTCAGGAAGGAAATACCATAGAAAATGAGGACAAGGCGGGACCTTCAATGCAATGACACTGTGAAAGAACCTTGAGCCAAGGAAACGAACGCCCCTTTACATTTTACATCATTTATTTTCTAACATATTATAGTGATCAAGGGTCGTTGGAATAGACACTCAGGAAACTTCGAAGTTATTCCGCAAGTAGATTTATTGTAATTAGCTTCAGTCACGGCCAGGAGCAGCGCACTCTCAGAGATCCGTTCGGCAACTGACAACCGCTGATCGAATCACAGAGCACGCTCACACCGACCACGTATTAGAATCACATTACATCAGAAATATTCTACATGTCAACATTAGTCACCCACTACATCACCTTCCCCCTTAATAAAACAACAACAACAACAAAAAATTTAATAACAAGCAAAATGTTTATTAGTAAGTAATGAAATCTTTGAATCTTGAAGGAATTTTCCTGACACGACAACCTCGTGTCGATACTGAATTATTTGAACTGCACTATTATTAATGACTGCCTTTGAAGGCCCCTCACGCTCGCCTATACTACCATTCTGATCATGAACATGCAACCAATGCGACCAATCCAGATTATGTCCAACACATGATATTTTCCTCCTCTTAATCAAATCTGCCTGCTCCTTAGACACTTTTACTAACTGTCTTTTGTTCCACCATCCTTTGTCGTGAAGAAACGCCGCACCTTTACTCACTTTATTAACCACAACTGGACTTGAAAAAATCGATTCACCTTTTTTAACCTTAAATGGTTTTTTAAACATCACCCAATCACCTACCGCGATTTCTCCATCAACTGAAAAATCCTTACCACCAAATTTCTCTTTCATCTTGCCCTGCTTTTCCCTCACTGCATCAGCAACAATCCCATTGTCCAAAACCTCATTGACAGTTTTCCTATTATCCAACCAAAAAGGCAATAGAGTATTGTTGACTTTTCTTCCCCGAAGAAGTTCAAAGGGAGTGACACCAGTAGTACCACTGTGGTGCCGTGTTATAATTCCAGACCTTTTCTTTAGTAGCATTCTAAGTGGTTCCACAATTTGTGCGTAATTGTTTACAAATCTTGCATAGTACTCAGCAAGACCAAGAAACGAACGTAGTGTGTCTTTATCACAGGGTGGCTTCGCTTCCTTAAGAGCCCTAACAACTGAAAATTTCGGTCTGATACCTTCCCAAGAGACTGTATGCCCAAGATAATCCAGTTCATTCACACCAAATATACATTTATCAGCCCTAACAGTCATACCACTCTCCTCGAGGGCTGCAAGAACTTTCTTTAATATATTAGAATGTTCCTCTGCATTCTTTGCAAAAACTAAAATGTCATCTAAGTACGTCTGTACTCCTTTTATATTTTTAAAAATTGAATCCATCAGACGTTGAAAAACACTAGCCGCCGATGCTAGTCCGAACGGCAACCTTAAAAACTTATATGCCCCGAAAGGTGTGATAAAGGTAGTCAATTCTTGTGAATCTGCGGCTAAAGGGATCTCTTAATATGCAGATTTTAAATCTATTAAGGAAAACCACCTGGCCCCCCCTAAATTTGCCAGCAGCTCATGAATCTTTGGCAGGGGGTGGCAGTCTATTATGATGTTTCTATTAAGACCCCTCAAATCTGCGCATAACCTGATCTCTCCTGTCTTCTTTCGTGCGACAACGATGGGGGCCACCCACTGCGATGACTCTGTTGGTTGTATTATCCCCTGAGCACATAACCCATCCAACATAGATTTCAGTTCTTCCCTGACGCTCAAAGGCACTGGTCTCACCTTGTGCGTTACAGGTTGATCGTCTGAAAGTAATCTGATTTTGTACTCAAAATTCTTCACACAACCAATCTGATCTTTAAATACTGACTTGAAATCAGATAGTAAGCTATTAACATCCACTCCATACTCATCCACACTGCACACAGGGTTTTCCATCACTCTCACAGGGTTGTTGTCGCCTGGAATTAGATACAAACCCAATTTAGCTAGATCCTTCCAGCCTACTATATTTTTTCCCTTGATTGCCACATAAACCTTGGTCCGAATCTTTCTACCCAATATTTCTACGTCAGACAAAAAGAACCCCAACATATCAATATCTTTTTCTCCGAACGCTTTCGGATTCACATCAGACTTGCATAAAGAGATATTTTTACCCCAATTCTCAAAAAAATAAGTGTCCCTTAAGATTGTAATTGGCGATCCTGAGTCTGCCATGACATTTGTTTCTACACCATCTATTACTGCCTCACATAAAGGATCCTTAATTTCTAACGGCTCCTCACTGTAGTCCACAGATAACATCAGATTGTCCAGGGACTCTGCACGTTTGCTTGCTTCAATATCGACACTTCCCACTTGTACCGAACTTTTTTGACTTCTACAGTATTTCTGAAAGTGATCACGTTTTTTGCAACTAGAACAGCGTTTACCCAATGCTGGACACCCCCTGAAATTGCCAACATGAAATTTTGAACCGCATCTATAACAGAAAATTTGCCCTTTGTTTTGTACAAACTTAGACTGTTTGTCTTTCACCCCCACAGTAAGTAATCCCTCCTCTTGTTGATCTTCCAGTTCCATAATCTGATTAACTTTCGTGATAGAACTAGCTTGCATGACCCTTGTAGAAATGACTGATCCTTCGATACTTAACGCCAGGTCTATCACTTCAGAGAGAGAAGGATTCTTACAACTGAGGATTCGTTCTTTTATCTTTTGAGAGCTGCAATTGAAAACAAATTGGTCTCTAATTATATCGTCCACTAAAGGTCCAAACCTAACAAGTAGTGGCTAGAACCCTCAGAGCCGATATATATTCCTCCACTTTTTCTTCTTCACCCTGCTTTCTTTTGTAAAATTTATGTCTTTCTAACATAATGTTAGGTGGCTCCGAGAATTGTTTTTTAAGTCTCTCAACAGCTTCTGAATAGACGTTCCAATTTCTGTCACCAGCTTGGTCAGAAGGAGGAGGTATAGGAGGTAAACTTTTGAAGATGCGTTGAGCCGCTTGACCTAAACTTCCGAAGAGTAAAGCGAATTTGCGAGTATTGGAGTACTCCGTAGCATCGATCGCCACCAAATGGTTCTCGAACAGCTCAAACCATTCTTGCCATGCTATACTAGGTTTACCCGGCTTTCCCAGGAAGTGAGGAGGTTGTGTAAATTGAAGATTTGATGTTGAAGCCATCGCAGGGTGGATTTAATAACCTATAAAAAAAAATGAACACGCTCAAAGAACCAACAAAGCTGCAAAATGCTGACCATGGGAAATTCAAAGTTATTCCAAATTAAAAGTGTGCGCATCACCGTGATGCGCGAACAGCTGATCGCGATTTGAACTTCCAGCTATTTGCGGTGTGCGCATCACCGAGATGCGCAAACAGATCCTCGCTGAATGAAGTGAAAACCGGCCCAATCCAAGATGGCCGCCGACGTCCTTACGTAACATCAGGACGTAGAACTTTCAAGTCTATTTTCCTGTGCGCATCAGAACATGCGCGCGCCTCCCCGTATCTAGGATACTGGGTGAGATCTGCGCGAGCCAAAGCGGCTGTCCCGGCTCTCACTCTATGTCCTTAAAACCGGAGAAAATAAATGGAGAGATCCTACCGGTTTCCAAAGGTGACTGTCATCGGATATAGCAGGGCACCACGACGAAGATAGATCAAACAGGTGAGTTTTCGTCGTCCAACACGTGTGGTATTTCTGATTGATGACAAGACGTGTGACTGAAGCGAAATCCCGGTCGTCGCCAATATGAAGTGATCAAGGGTCGTTGGAATAGACACTCAGGAAACTTCGAAGTTATTCCGCAAGTAGATTTATTGTAATTAGCTTCAGTCACGGCCAGGAGCAGCGCACTCTCAGAGATCCGTTCGGCAACTGACAACCGCCGATCGAATCACAGAGCACGCTCACACCGACCACGTATTAGAATC
Source organism: Calotriton arnoldi (assembly GCA_963921515.1). NCBI lineage: Eukaryota > Metazoa > Chordata > Amphibia > Caudata > Salamandridae > Calotriton > Calotriton arnoldi. Next base: position 180,778 of record CAWUFW010000408.1, read on the forward strand.
ACATTACATCAGAAACATTCTACATGTCAACATTAGTCACCCACTACACATATTCAATTACTTTTTTAAAACAAGCCCCCCACTTAAGAGGAAGTCATTGTCAAGCGCATCTGGTAGAAAGATGGCACTGTGAATTAAATGCTCACTGCTGACATCTGGGGTGTGTGTCCTCCAGGTCAAAGGTATGGGTCCTGGGAGGCCTCTAATCCATCAGTCTGAGGTCAATACATTAAGGAGCATTAAAGTGAGTGAAAGTAACACCCGTCATTTTCAACTCTTAGAAATGGAGGAAGTGTGGAATGAAGAGCTATAAAAACGTATAAAAATTAAAATGAGTGATAGAGGTCTATAAAAATTCATGTTAGTAATAGTAGTAATAATAATAATAATATTACTAGTACGCTAATTCATAAAGATGTAGAAAAACCCTAACAAACAAAAATCATGAAAAAAAGTGGATCTTTTCAGTGAGACTTTGCAGAAACTAGTTTTTGCAGCAAGATTAGAAATTCACCCTAAAAATACTCCACCCTGGCCCGTTTTTCGAAACAATGGCTAACCTAGCACTGGGCGTGGGACATGCTGGGTCCCAAGATGCCTACAGAACGTGGGTGCTGCAGACTGGGTCATTAGCTGCACTCCCCGGACACCAGGGGTTTGATGAAGTGGAAGCATAGTGAGAGTAGTGGTGATGGAAAACGTTTTTCGAGTGGGGGTGCTGCCCAACAACATTAGCTCAGTATGCACCAAATGAGTCACACTCATTCAATGGATGTCGATGATATATATATATGTATATACATTTATAGATTGTATATATATATATATATATATATATATATATATATATATATATATATATATATATATATATATATATATATATATATATATATATACACACACATGTATATGTTTGTGTGTGTGTGTGTCTTCTCATGGCCTGTGACTGAAACACCCCCTTTCGGTATGATTCGCAGCACCTTCAACAAAGTTGACAAACACTGATCTCTGAGTGCCTACCTTTCTGTGATGCTGCAGGTCACTATAGGAAGAAGGAATAACAGATATGTGTGTGTGCGTGTGTGTACGTGTGTGTGTGTGGCCAATATAGTTATGATTCAGTTGTAGTTTCCATAGGAAAAGCATTATTGTTTTCTGAATAACTTTGGAACCCTTCAAAGAAACTGCATAAAAATTTCTAAAATTAAAGGTTTAACCACTTTGGCAAGTATCGTACAGATCTGTCAATTGGAGACCAAGAAAAACGGGGGTTCCAAACATATGTTTTCCCGTTTTAAATCCGATAGGGTTCTTTATTCTTCAATACAGAAAATAAAACGGCTGAACATAATTACACCACACTTCTCACAAAGTTAGAACTTTACTCAAGGATTGTGCTTTTGTTGGGTTGGTGTAAATCCGTTCAATAGTTTTCAAGGAATTAGCATTTAAGCAGGTAGCTCGGGTTGGGGGTGAAGCAGTTACATTTTAGAGATTTCTTGAGAATTGGAAGGTTGTATTTTCATTTTTCCCATAGCGTTAGCACTGTGTGATGAATATGCACTAAATGTGGTAAAGATTTAGCATGTTTACCTTACCCTTTGTATTTTTAAATTTGTGCAATGGGAAACTGCAGAGCTGAGATCCCCCCCGCGGGTTTAAAGATCCTGATACGTCTGTGGAGCCGCCGCACCGTGCGGAGCCTCTTTGTGAATCAGGGCCAAAGTGTACAAACCGGCTTGCAGAGTTCTGCTTAGCCCCTTATTGGAAGCAATTCCACCCCGGTCTTGAGTTGGACATCAGATACACCTCATTTCTCTGAGTCATGATACCGCATGGAACATGCCATCATCATGCTTCTCTTCAAAAACCTTCAGCTGTTCCAAAGATCCTGTTCACGTTTGGCCGATTTCCCCCTTATATTGCAATAAACTCATCCTTATGCTCCTAGACTTTACAGAAGTATGACACTATAAGCCGCAGCATTGTACTGGGCAGACTTAGAAATTGCTCTGGCATGGAGAGGCCGGCATTGAATTGGATTCACTCCTGCCTTGCAACCAGAATCCTCACAATACAATCATCATCGTCACAAGCCATGGCAAGCGAAATACCACAGGGTTGCTCTTTGATGTGTGTGTGAACTTTCTGGCACAGCTCCTTGGATAGCATCAATTGGACCTTCAAATGTACACTGACGATACTCAAAATAATTTCAAGCTGGAGCACAAGATGTCCCAGACTAGCATCGCTATCCTCTTGGACCACATTTTCCATGGGATGAAAGAGTTTCCAATGTCTGAAAGGAGCAAATACAGAGGCTTTGGACTGAAGCGGAACAGAATCCACCTCAATCCCCTTAGTATGGCTCCCAGCCTTGGTGCACCACCACGCACCACACTAAAGTAAGGAAATTGGGAGATGTATTCAATTCAGAGAGGCATTTCATTCTCATGACCAAGGACATCTATCCCATCTCTCTTCTGGCAAACCCTCCAGATTTGCTGAGCACCGACTATCAGAGCTAATAGGAGCTGTGGCAAAGTACACCTAGAACATTGCATCATCGTCAACACCGGTGCACCAAAGAAACTCATTGACAAGATGCCGAGACTCCAAATCCGGTGGTCAGATCATACCTCAAGTACTGCGGCTAGCTCTGGTAGCCTCATCTAGAAGGTTGTGTCCAGTTCCGGATGTCCCATCGGAAGTACTCTGTCCACATTTTAAGGCTTCCGTCGAAGTTCTGAGTCAGATTTGCGGGGCTCATCTGGAGTATTGTGCCTGTTTTGGACTTTCTCTGTAATATTGTGGCCAGTTCCGGTGGAATCATTTCAAAAAGATAAATCCAGAGTTGAGACCGCCGAGACATGAGCTGCCACAACTTATCAAGAATGAAGCAACACAACCTTTGAGAATGAACCCAACAATATAAATATGGAATTCAGGTTTATAGTGAACCCTGAAAAATAAATTGGGCCATAAAATACAAGAGAAATGCCTAAAACGTCTCCCTAGGAGTCAAAACAGGGAAACAAAGCATTGCTAGAAAAACAAGAACCTGGTGATTCCAGAATGAGTCACCTGCATTAATCGCACTTTAATTTTACCCATAATGCACCTTAACGTGTAGAATACCTATGATTTCTGGAATCCCAGTTTTTAGAACAGACAGCAGCAGAGCTGGTTGAAACTAGTCAAATGCATTTGGTTGTTAGTACAAGCAGGCATGCCTCTTAGTGAGCAGGACAGACCAGTGTATAATAGCAGTTTGTGATTAGGACAGGCTGCTGTGACATGGTTTTTAGTTACTAGTGCAGGTAGCCATGGCTTGCAATTTCATGTCTAGGACAGTCTACTATTCCATAGTATTTAGCAAGTAGAACAGGCTGTCATCCCAAGGTGTGAAGGATTATAACAGCCCTCAATGCCATTGTATTAGTGTTGAAGGAGACACATATCTCTTAGTGTTCAGTTATTTGTAGAGGTTAATGTGGAATGGTATTTTGTGAAAGATGCAGACTGCTGTGTTTTGATATTTTCTAATGAAGACAGCTTGCTAGTTCTTACAAATAGTCAATTAGGACAAGCTGTCTTTGCATGCTGTCAGTGATAAGGACAGACTGCCTTGCTGTTGCAGGGTTTATATGTGGTCTCCATTTTAGTTTTCCTTTTTAACTTAGCATGTTTTTCAGATGGTGGTTTGCACATGTTTTTCACTAACATGAGAATGAGCCATGCACTCATTTATTTTTGGTAAACATTGTTGTACTGTGAGGGGGCGGAGTTTGCCTAGCAACAAGATGGCCGCAGTGTGAGAGAGCTCCGGCGACCGCCCGCACAATCCTGAAGGAATCTGTTTACATCCAGGCACTACATCAGCAATATACAGTGGACATGGTGCTGCTAAATTAGTGCTTTCCAGATATATATGGCAAGTTGCTCACCGAGCTCGATTTAGCTCTACACGATGGAAGAAGGTGTGGCGAGGCCTAGCGGAATACGAGGCCCGGGTCGCCTGACCAAAACCTGAGCGAGGATCCGTGGCTACCTGTGCCGGCGGGCAGCTGCCCGCGCACTGAGTGTTGCCCCGGCGTGTGCACAAGAAGCAGAGGGCTGCGGAGCTGCTCCGACCGACCGCTGCAGGTCCGGTAAGAGGAATCGGCATACGTGACTCGCTGCCAGGCGCTGCGAGGGCCTGGGCGTGCCGCGACAGAGAGCAGCATAACAGCGATCCCCAGTAGGAGGGCTCCGGCTGGGTACGGGTCCCCCCGCACAACTAGCGCTGCACGCCGGAATCGAATGGGACATCCCGCGGCGCCGTGCGTGGCCAGTAGCAGCTTACCGGCACTGCGCTGACGGCAGAGGGCGACCGCTGAGGTACCACCTTTCCCCCCACCTTTCTATGACATTTCTATGGCATTTAACGGCAGGGAGAGACACGAGCCCGGGCCCGCGTAGTGGGGTCGGGGCACTAACGGCGCTAGAATACTAACACGCTCCTGAAGCTGATCGGCGCGGCTGCCAGCTGGGACACAAGGATACAGCAGGTGATAATAATTACTGTGGGCAGTGTGAAGTGCCAAGAGAGGGAGATCCAGCGGCTCCCCAGTGAAACGGCCCACTTCAATGGAATCCGCCCTGGTAGCGGAGCAGCACAGCTTGGTACTATGGGGAAGACCGATAAGGCGCAACCAAAGATTAATTTTGAGAGACGCAAGACCACTGGAGCCCGCAAGGATGACACGGACTCCTTGCCACCGGAACATGGGAATGCAGTTGTGGAATCAGGTGAGGATATACGGCACATATTAGCTGCAATGCAACAAAGTCTGGCTTCTATTGACGGAAAAATAGACTCTTTGGCATATAGAATGGATCGTTTGTTTGAGCGAGTGGATAAACATGCTGAGAGACTAGATATGGTAGAGCGCAGGCTGTCTGAAGCAGAGGACACACAGGTTGAAGCCGGATCCACACAGAAACAAATGGGCAAAATACTGACTGTGCTGCGCGACAAGGCGGAGGACTTGGAAGCATGCTCTAGGCACAATAATGTGTGCATATTAGGCCTACCTGAATCCACAGAAACTTGAAACATGGAATTATTTATAGAGCAGCTCCTGGTGTCTCTGCTAGGACGTGAAACATTTTCACCTGTATTTGTGGTGGAGCGTGCTCACTGCTCACTGGCTCCCAAGCCACCTCCGGGGGCTCCTCCTCGGCCTCTGGTGGCAAGATTGTGAAATTATAGGGACAGAGACGCAGCGCTCCAGCGCGCCAGGGACCTACTAGTGTTAAAATATGAAGGATCGGAGCTAGCTCTTTTTCCAGACTTCTCCGAACAAGTACAAGAGGTGCACAGGCAATTCGCACCCATGAAACAGAAACTGAGAGAACTGCAACTAGATTACGCAATGTTGTATCCAGCCAGATTGCGAGTAACCCTTGATGGCAAGACTGAAATATATAATGACCCTCAAGTACTGCACCAAGAACCTAAAAAACGTAGCAAAGACAACCAGAAGAAACTCTCTCAGAAGTCCGTGGCGGAGGAAGATGGCGCACAAGGAGATTCAGAATAGCTAGACTGTGATGACGCAGCATTCCCGTGACTTGCTTTGAAAAACTGCAAAAGTGATCACTGCCATTAAGTGTATAGTATGTACGCATCACACCCGTAAAAGGCTGCAGGAAAAGCCTATATGTAAAGAATGTTGGGGATGCATCTGATGTATTAGTAGGATATGTTGATGTACAACTGCGGTAAGCTGTATAGTGTTGCATATGTTACAGTTGAAAGTAACAGTACCTACCTGGATGGAACCATATTAGAAGGGCGGATGTAGGTCTTTATGAGGCACTAAGTGGTGGGTAACCACTGTCCCAAAGTGTAATACACACCGGGAGAACAAGTTTAACATGTTTTTTGTTATTAGGAAGGGGTGTATCCAACCTTTCAAGTTGAGCCAGATTTTTGGGCTATGGCATGGGTAGGGGGGTGGGGTTAACAGTCAGTTTGTCAGTAAGCAGACCCATTTTCAGCGTACATAGTATGAACGGTCCAGATGAATGGTTACACATTGTGCACATCATGTACCAGTATAAACACAGTAAGTATGGCCGCTGATCAAGCCTCTAACACTAATGCCCATTTTAAGTTCATGACATGAAACGTCAGGGGTCTAAACGACCACAGGAAAATCTGTAAAGTAGTTGCTTATTTGCATCCGCATCATGTAGATGTGGCTATACTTCAGGAGACCCCCATCTTCCCCCTGGCACTGGCCTGCTGTCTTCTAGAAGAATGAAGGGTACATGTATTGCGTCAGGGTTCACCTCACACGCTAGAGGGATGTTGATCTGGGTGAGCAGGAATTCTGGATTGAAGGTACATGAGGTCGAAGTTGATACTGGGGAAAGATACGTTATAGCCAGTTGTCACAAAGATAATTTGGAAGTGCTACTAGTCGGTGTTTATGGACCTAACCACGATGACCCTCAATTTTACCACACATTGCATGGCAAAATTGTGCAACACTCACACATGTTACAACTATGGGGTGGGGATTTTAATTGTATTCAAGACCCAGAATTTGACAGATCAAAAGGCCCCCTGAGACGCCCCTCTAGGGCAGCCACAACGATAGCCGACATGGCAGAGGCGGAGGGACTCGCAGATGTCTGGCGATATCGCGCACCCCTGAGCAGGGAATACACTCACTATTCATCTGTATATGACACCCACACCAGAACAGATTATTGGTTTGCCTCTCGGGAACTGCTATCCAGTATGACTGAATGTACACATATGGCACGCACGCTCTCCGACCACTCCCCCGTTATGTGAAAAGTGTCTATAAGTGATATGCAACAGAGGGAACCTACCTGGCGATTTCCACAATATTCCTTACTGGACCCCGTCTTTCGTAAAGAACTGGGCGAGGCAGTAGACAAGTTCTTTGCCACTAATTTAGGCAGCGTACCCAAGATGAGTACCATCTGGGAGAAGTTTAAAGTTAATATCAGGGGTATGACTATCGCGAAACATGCAGGGGTCCTTCAGTCGATCAGAACAAAACTGAAGAAGGTGGAGATAACGCTGAAAGTATTAGAAAAGCAATTCCAAGAGAGTGGAGACCTTAAACTATTATCACAAATTAGGTCGCAGATAGATGAATTCAATGAGCTAGCATCCACAGAGATTAAGCATCTAGGAAAATATGCCACGGCGCGGGTTTATGCTGAAGGGGAAAGGCCCAGCTCAGTACTTGCCAGGCTAACACGGCCTCCCAGAAGCGAAAATGATATATCACAAATATATAAAGATTCTGAAGACCTGGTTGGGAGCACACCCAGGATCGTGGAGGCCTTTAGGGATTATTATAAAAAACTATATTCCACACGCGAACCCAATATAATTGAAGCAGACGAGGATTATCTCGCCCATATTCTAATGAAATGGCTGGATAACTCGGATAGGGAAAGTCTAATGGCCCCTCTACGCCCAACGGAAATTGTGGCAGCTTTAAAAGACATGCCAAATGACAAGGTGCCAGGGTCGGATGGCTTGACCGTGGCCTTTTACAAGGCATACCAGGATTGCCTCGTGCCTCAGCTGATGAACCTCTCTGAGGAGATGGCGAAAGAGGGCACCATGCCACCCACTATGCGAGAGGCCATCCTGATTACGTTACTTAAGCCCGGGAAGCAACCTGAACACTGTTCCTCTTACAGACCCCTATCTTTGCTTAACACAGACTCCAAACTGTACGCCAAGATTCTGGCAAATAGACTGGCACCTCTGTTGCCGAAACTGATTGGGCCAGAACAAACTGGGTTGGTCCCAGGCCGCTCCCTCTCGTGCAACTTGAGAACCCTGTTTGGCACCATCGCACATATAGATCCTAAGATTAGTGCAGCCGCCCTCTTTATAGATATATAGAAAGTCTTTGACTCAGTGGAATGGTGGTTTTTATATGCCGTCCTCAGTAGAGATGGGGTAGGAGACGTCTTTTTGAAACTAGTGCAGGTTCTGTACGCTGCTCCTACGGCGCGCGTGAGGATCAATGGAGTCCTCTCACCCCTGACTGCAATTTCGAGAGGCACTAGGCAGGGATGCCCACTTTCCCCCCTATTGTATGCTCTTGTGGCAGAACCCCTAGCCTGTGCTATGCGAAGCATCATGCCCATAGAGGTATCCGATCTCTACATTACAATCTGGTCATAGCTGCATACGCGGACGACACGTTGCTCTATATACGCAACCCCGAACAGAACCTGAATCCAATGCTCCAAGAGGTTACACTATTTGGTCAACATTCAGGCCTAAACATTAACTGGCACAAGTCCACGATGTTTCCACTCACCAATGTTACCACACCAATGCCCACTGACTACCCTATAGAATGGACCACAGATACCGTGCGCTATCTGGGGATTCAGGTGCATACAGACCCCGTAGTAATACTGCGCGAAAATTATGGTCGCGCAACGCAAAAACTGAAAGACTCAATTGACAAGTGGATAAGGCTCCCATTGTCCCTCTTGGGCTGCATAGCCATAATAAAAATCATTGTGCTTCCTCGCTTTCTTTTTTTATTCGCTAACATTCCAATTACACTGCCGAAGTCCTTTTTTCAGAATCTTCGCACTCTCATGATACGGCTTGCTTGGGCAGGGAAGCAGCCCCACATCAAATGGGACACGCTAACAAAAACGCATGCAGAGGGTGGGTTAAATGCCCCAGATCCAGAGAGATACTATAGAGCGGCCCAGGTACTCCATGCATATTACTGGATTCATGGTGCTCAGGACTTACCGCAACTACACATCGAAAGAAATGTGGTCAGGCCTATCCCATTGCCGAAAATGTTGGTGTGTGGTACAAAGGGGAGTCCCCACCTTATTGAGCCGATAGGTTGCACAAGCACCCAAATGAAGAATACGGCGAGATCCCAGCAGATAACACTCATATATTCCCCCAGGTGGCCAGTAGAGTGGTGCGATTGGTTTCCGATGTGTGGAGAAAGAGCAGTTATACAAACGCTCCGCAAGTTACAAATCGAACGGATGGGGGATTTTTTTCATGAAGGAGCAATGAAAACATGGGAGCAAACATTAACACACCGGCCTAAAACATCAGCACTAGATGCCTACAACTATCACAGGACTCGGCAGGCGATGCGTGGCATATTAGGGGAAGACATGGCAGAACCACAAGAGATGAAGACACTAACATATCTCCTTCAGACCAATTCACCACAGCGAGGCATTACGACATTATATGCACTCAGTAGGGAGGGTAACACCCCGTCCCCACTCAAAACTCAGCTGGAATGGCAAGAGGAGCTGGGCATAGAAATTACTGAGGGGCAATGGGCACGATGCTTTGCAAACACAAAGTCCATTTCACAAAATGGGCGACACAAGTTGATACACTACAGATATCTACACAGGGTATATTACACCCCATCTCGACTGCATAAATATGGCTTACTCAACGACGACAAGTGGCAGAGGTGCAGGGTTGTGAAAGCAGGTTTTACACACTTGGCCTGGGAATGTCCTGGTGTTCAAGCATTTTGGAGGGAGGTTCTCAATCATAACACAGATGCTGGAGCTCCCAATCCTGGAGACCCCTCTGGTAGCTCTACTAGGCTATGACAAAGATATACATAAATCAGGTCGTAAACTGGCGGCTATTTAGTCTTTTATTAGCAAAATGCCCTGGATGCGGGGCCCGCTGCCAAAAATCACAGATTGGCTTACTGATCTGGCCTACTGTTCTACACAATCGGACAATTACAACGCCCTTATCCCAGTAAGATGCAGAACAAAGGATATTTGGGGTCCGTTTCAGGCTTATATGATACGGAGGGCGATGGAGGCGATTGAGCCCGAGGAACCCAGCAGATCAGGTGTGGGCTGAGGGGCTGTGTGTGTATGGTGGTGTCACTAATGGCCACTTGAGTTATATAACGTGCACTTGCAGGGGTAGTAAATTAATGATTGGCAAAAGCATGCATTAAATGAAGGGTAGCCTACTTGGAGCAACTGAATACTTTGGTGGTGATGTATAGTGATAATAATGATCTGCTCACAATGTGTTGACCATGTGATATCTGTAACTGTATTTGAATCATTGCTTAAGTATAACTGTACTGCTTCTCTGACTGTAAGATTAAAAAACTTTAAATAAAGTTTAAAAAAAAAACCATTGTTGTACTGTAGTCTGCACTGTTAGCTCCAGGGACACACATACGAGAACGCAATATCCTTGCTTTATTATGTGCTCATAGGAGATGGCTCTTTTCCTTCAGACTAAGTAAAGTGGTTATTCTGTGTCTCTCCACAGAATGTGATACGGCTGGTGTTTTATTAATTAAACGGTGTCTGATTTGAATTCGGTGAGAGGCACTTCACACCGGAGTTAACATGAATGCTGTAGAGAGAGAGAAGATAGCCGCACAAGCAGAGATGTGTGCAGGCTTGCACACTGAGACAGAGTGCACTCATGAATGCACTGAGACTGGCTTCCAGATACACCAGACCAAGGTACGGGGTTAGATCATTCCACTGGGTCTGGCAGAAAGGTACTCCCATCATGCTCTCACTCGAATAGGGGTATTATTGATAGATAAGAGTAACATTAGAAACCATTAACATGGTTGAATTGTTTGTGTTTTTCATCATTCTAATAATGCTTATAACAACGATGTGCATCATTTGTCTAATAATCGCAGTTCATGTTTTATTAACAAGGATTAGATCTTTTCAATAAACATTTGAAAATGCATTATTGTTTCTTTTCTTTGTAAAAACTTTGGGCATGCAAACGTGACAAATGAAAGGATTAGATCTGTTTCCACAAATTCTTTGCGAATAAGAGTGCTCATGTTTGAGGTTACCGACAGCATTACAGCTCTGGAGGTTTAAGAGTTTAGATGTGGTACTGTGAGCTAGCCGACCCAACACTTACTAATGATATAAGTAGACTCAGTCTCTACATTGTGAAGTTTTGTTTACCTAATACACAGTACTACTAAATGTGTACGAACCGTATAACTACTCCATGGTATTTAGCAAGTAGGACAGGTTATCCTTTCAAGGTGTGATTATAACAGGTCTCCATAGCAATGATTTAGTGATGAGGGAGACACATATCCTTTGGTGTTCCATTATTTGGACAGGTTAATGTGGAATGGTATTTTGTGACAGAAGTAGGCTGCCATGCTTTGATATTTCCTAATGAGGACAGCTTGCTAGTTCCTAGAAAGAGTCAATCAGGACAGGCTGTCACTGCATGGTGTCAGTGATGAGGACAGGCTGTCACTGCATGCTGTCAGTGTCGAGGACAGGCTGTCACTGCATGCTGTCAGTGATGAGGACAGGCTGTCTGTCACTTTATGCTGTCAGTGACGAGGACAGGCTGTCACTGCATGCTGTCAGTGATGAGGACAGGCTGTCTGTCACTGCATGCAGTCAGTGATGAGGACAGGCTGTCATTGCCGTTGAATTATTCAATGCAGAAGGCTGCCAGCACTTGACATTTAGGGGCTATGGTTTAGTGATGTGCCATAGTGTGTGACTAGGGTATGTTTCATGCCAGGGCACATGCCAGTCTGTACTGATCTCTGTCCACAGACATCACTCAGTCTCTTCAGATCTCTCTCACCAGGCAGTTCTCACTTGACCCACCCTTCCCACCTTACCTAATCTGCCCATGATTTGGAAAGTGCAAAAACAACAAGGTGATGTATTGAATGCCTAAATGAATCTCAGCCACTGTCAATTGCTCGGGCCACGTCCAAATCCATTGTTTTTTGCCCACCATGCCACTTCAGTTAGGATCCAGCCATATATAAATTAGTCTTGACCCCCTGCTCCTCATGAGAATAGTTCAGCCCGAACTGCCAGGCCAGGTCCTCCCTGAACAAGAACACAAGCAACCTAGGACCGGTTTCACCCTAGCTGAGGCACTTAAGCCAGGTATAGCTTGGTTCTAGTGGCACAGTGAGTCTTGGACCCACATCTGGGCATACCTGGTGCACTTAGGGCAGAAAATGCTAAAACAACAAGGCGATGGATGGAATGCTTAACTTAATCTCAACCACTGGCAATTGCTCGGGACCACATACTAACGCAACGTTTTTAGCCCACCATGCCACCTCAGTTTGGACACAGCCATATGCAAATTAGTTTTGACACTGCTCCTCAGATGGATTAGAATGCGGACCGAGTGATTACCAGTGGCTGAGATGAGTTTAAGCATTCCATACATCACAGTTTTGTATACTTTACATTATTTGGAGAGGGCAGGACGTTTTATAGTTTTGAGGGCATTAAACAATCCTTTTGAAAGCAACACTTTCTTTTGGGGTGAAAACAACCACATTTGGAATGAAATGGAGTATACACATTAAACATATATATGAGTTTGCTCTCATGATGAACTTTTCTTATGGAGTCAATGGCCACTGCAGCAGCAGCAAACCCTGGGCAGCGCAGCTGGTGAGCAAAGGGATCTCACACAGATCCTTGGGTCACCAGATGCAGTCCTTGCTGGTAATGTACTATCTGTGCATTTAATGCTTTGAAATCCCAATGCTCATTTTTATGCCTTCAGTCTACACTATAATTTTAATTTTCTTGCCCCTTGATGGGTATTTAAATTCAAATTAAGTCTAGGAGATTCATGTGTTCAGCGTTTCTTTCTGCAGCACTTGCAGCTCCTCGAGAACCTTCACCACCCTCCCACCCTGGGACACCTGACACTGTACTAAGCGGCTGTGGAGCCCTACTTCTGTGGTTAAGGGGTGTCTGGCAACAAACTACTCCTGCCTCACGGCAGCTGCTGGAGTTACTGACATCTTACACTGCATGGCATTAGTATGATGGCTTGTGCACGCTAGATTTCGAAAAGATTCAAGGTGGCTACAGTGCTAAAAGTCTCTCATTTGTAAGGTCTCTTTGGGACTTATTTACAGATATGGCAGATGGCCTGCCATCCGCCAGGGAATGGACCTCATATCCTCCACCACCATGGTGGCACCTCTGAAGGCATTTTAATTTTTTTCGGCAGCCGCTCAGCTAACTTTTTTTTTCAAAAACAAAGCCCCAAAGCAGGAGTTTGCTTTTTGAAAACAAAATACTAATGACTGACACCCTGGAAGTTTTCTCACACTGTGTGGGGATCATTTTTGCTTTTTTCTGTTCAGGACAGGGACGGATTCTCCATTAGGGATCTGGGGCTGCATCCCCCTGAAATTATTTCCTTCACATTCCTGTACAAATATTAAATAGATCAATTTATTTAGAGATACGATTGTATCTCTAAACAAAGCGATGTATTTAAGTCTGGGCTGTCTGTCCCAGGCTGCCTGCCCCGCCCCGCTCTGAAGCAAGAGATGGAAGTCAGGCAGTAAATCAACTTTCTGAACTGTGACGCACGACGCAGGGCTTACTGTCCTAAAGCCCTTCATAAGGAATCATTGCCATTGTAGTCTATGGCAGTATCCACTGTAGGCCAGTGACGCTTTCAGCATTGCAGTTTCGGGCGCTAGAGTCTCCTTCCCTGCCTGAGAGCAGCTGTCCGTCATTCACAGGCATAGATCTCACCCTTTTCCATTCGTCACACGTAGGAGTGGATGCAAGCACATGTGTTTTGGTGCCCTGTCCTCGGTAATGGTAAGTGTTTGAATGCTAATCTTCTGTTATATACATTGTTTTGAGACCCCTCGCCACGCTAATCCACCCCACTGTGACGCCCCAGGCCCTAGCTGCAGGTCGCTGACCCCATTAGAAGTGGAGCTGCTGCATTTGTTACCCCGCGAAATGGATCCAAAAGACAAGCCGGCCAGGGTTCTTGTTCCCTTGTGAAGTTGATCTACATATCCGAGTCAAACGCAAAGCGAGAGAAATGTGCTTACAATAGACAGTTATCTGCTGTATGACATTAAAACTAACTGGCCCTATCCTCATGCCCTCAACAACATTAATGCCAAGAACATTGATTGATTTACAAACAATGAGTGTTAAAAACGTTAAGGCAATGCATGTCAACAATTTAGTTTCTCTCTTATTTCAAGTTTTACTTAATCTTACCTACCTCAAGAGTTAGGTATTTAATCATGTTGTGTTTCTGTTTGTATTTTTTTACGTACATACTTTGAGCTGTGCAGGTGTTTATGAGGGGCTTTGATTGAGAGCTCTGAAGCTGAAGCCAAAGGAAAGTGCCTGTCAGTGGGTTGGCCTCTCTGCAGAGCACACAGAACAATGGTCATGTATTCTGGTTGTAATAGCAATTTTGTGAAAATGTGTGTGAAGGGTGTGCTCAAATGGCAAAATATTTACAGGGCAAAAGTAAATAAATTGCTTGAATGTGAGTGAGTGCAGTGTATGCTTTGAAGTCGTGAAGTGAGGGAGATGCAGGGTAGAGCATTCGGGGAAGAGTGAAAAGAGGGCGCTGAAGAGGAAAGAGAGGTGGTTGAAGATGTGCAGATCTTTTTTTTTTCAAATGTTTTCTCTGGAGGAGGATCCAGCCTGGACCCCACGTTTGTCCTTTAAACTTGCCAAACATTTATGCCTCACCACTTTCAAATGTCACCAGCCGCCACTGGTTCAGGACTACCAGACTCATTGGACTGTCAGAGAGGAAATAAGGAAATAAGTACATCAGAATGTCCTAAATAGGGTGGATGGTTTGAAGAACTTATACCTATGCCCCCAGCTCCCTTGGACCATGGTCTGGTCGTAACATTTCTGCTGGCAGAGCCAGTGTGGGCGCCACCGGCAGGAACTAGAGTGGCCAGGGTACGCCGCCAGGTTTGTGGGAGAGCACGCTACCCCCAAACTATAAATTACCCCCTTATTCCTCAAAGTGACATCTATCTCAAAAGCAACAGCCACTTCCTCCGATCTGGATGTGTCCGAATAGGGGGCAGAGGTCTCAGTCATCCACAGGCCTCGCGCTTGTCCCTGTGCTTTTTGAGGGGTCCTGCACTCCTGCTGGAACATACTTATAGATTTTGCGCAGCTGCCGTCTTTATGCATGATGAAGCAGCTAACATGGCTAATTCCACTAGATGGCGCCAGATGCTGGTCTGCCATGTCTTGTCTTTCTGTACAAGACATATTTCTAAACTTTGAAACCGGTTCTCCTCCTATGAAGGGTCCCGCTTCAATATGGCGGCCAAGGCTGGGCAAGACCTTTGGACATGGCTGGTGTCGCCCAACATGCTTTCCTGTGATGCCGTGATCATGTTAGTTGTCAGTTTTGAAAGCTTAGAAACTTACCACTTTTCAGTCACAGAATGTCAATCGATATAAATGAAGGGAGGTATGACTTTGTCTACACTTACCGCCTTGTAGTCGATCCCCATCACGGTTTTCAGGGCGGACCGGAGGCAGTCCACCCACTCGCGGTCCCCCAGCGAGTTCTCTTGGGTTCCGATCACGTACACATCATGCGGGAGGGTTGCGGTGCTCTCGTCCTTGCCCCACCCAAGCCCTCTTGAGGTCAGCCATGTAGACACTGACCGAGGAGGAGGGGAGCCGCCTGGGGAGAGAGAAGGGTGAATGTCAGAGGGCATACAGTGACGTGCTACTAGGAGAGAAGTGCCTTATAAAAAAAATTCCATCTAGGGCCGAAGTGGAGAGCGAGCTAGTGTAGGATACATAGTGGCAGATAAAGCAGGGTTGTGATATTGCCTTAGGGACAGTGTATGATATCACATGCTGTATAGAGTGAGATCAAACAGAGAAGTAGAAGGTAATTCCCTGAGAGCAGTGAATATTGCATAGTGTGAAGTGGTGCAGCGTGGAGTAGTAAGGTAGGGGGTATTGTGATGTACGGCAATGCTTGGTATGAACTGGTGTGGTGTGATGTTGTGCAGTGTGGAGTAGTGAGGTAGGGGGTACTGTGATGTAGAGACCTTAATCAAATCTGTGAAAGTTTTAATCTGTCTCAGCTTGTCCAAGGCCCAACCCATCAAGAAGGTCACTTACTGGATCTGCTATATGCTGACCAAGCAGAGACAGAGGTTCTTAATATTCTACCCCAGAGCTGGTCCGATCACTCGCTAGTCCATTTTAAAATATCCTTACCTAGAATAGGGCAAAAAAACGTCAGCTCAACTGCCTTCCGGATAGGCAGGGACTGGGCTAAATTAGCGAAAAACAGCTCAGTTCCACTTTTGCCGAAGGAAACCTCTTTTTTCCCTGACTACTCAGTGGATAGAAACTACCAAACCCTATGTAAGGATATTACAGATGCTCTGGACGTAAAAGCCCCTCTAAAAAGAATTAAGGTTGGGCGCAAACCCTCAGCCCCTTGGTACACTGAGGAACTGAAACTTCTGCGAAATACGTGCAGAAAGGCTGAGAGGAGATGGCGGAAGTCATATTCCGAGGTGGACAAATTAGTGCTGAGGGCCGCGCAAGCACACTACAAGGAGGTTATTGCTAAGGCCAAGGCACTATATATAGCTGATTCCATTATACATGCCTCAAACAGTACAAAAACACTTTTTAAGATCGCAAGGGATCTCACTAATCCCACTTGCATCAGCAACAAAGTGGTGGCTTCACAACAACTATGTGACAAGATTGCCACTCACTTTGAAGATAAGGTTGCTAAAATTGTTGGAGATCTGATTCAGGATAACATCAGTGACAAAGACACCTCACCCCACTCACTTGCAGGGGAACCATGGGCAGAAACATCCCTAGAATGCTTTCCACTATTTACCATGGAGCTTTTCAACAGGACTGCACAAAATGTTTCCTCAGGATCCCCCCTAGACCCCCTCCCATATAAGATCTGGAAGTCCTGGGGGCAAGAGCTTTTCCCTCGGCTGCGATTGATCTGCAATCAATCCCTAGAGGAAGGAGTGGTCCCGGGAATTTGGAAGCAGGCAGTGGTAACTCCCCTGCTAAAGAAACCATCTTCTGATACACGGACCTGGCTAATTTTACGCCTATATCACTTCTGCCATACCCTATAAAAGTCTTGGAGAAACTAGTCAGTAAGTCTCTGTCATGCTATCTGGAGGAGAAACATCAGACAGAAACTACCAGGGTAGTGTTCCCTCAAGACCTCAATTTCTTTAAATGGCGGCTTCTCAAAGCTCGAAACTAGGGCATAACAAACACACTTCTCCACACAAAATGCTTATTTGTTATTACATCTTTTATTTAGTTTTTCTTTCTTATTTTTAAATTTCTTTCTTTTTAAATTTTTCACATTTTATAAAAACATTTTAGAAAGTACGTGTATATATTCTTCAATTTACAACACAGTAACTTTCTTCATTTATCAAAAAATACTATTCAATAAATACACAGTATTACAGAACTTATAAGATCACCTAAAATGAAATAATTATAATAGAATTCGACAACCCCCCACACACACAAACATACCTCTCACAACTCCACAATCATGTCTCTTATACTCAATGCATTCAACATATATACACCCCAGAGCAACACTGCATGCACAGATGGAAGAGCCGGGTGATAAAATCAACCCTCGGTTGCTGTGCTGGTAGCTGGGGTGTCACACTCTCTCTGGTCGACGTACGTTTCAATGGTATAGTGATTTCAGAACCATCTTCATCAGGACCTATTATTGAATACTTTATAACAGGTGAAGGGAGGGGGAATAAAAGTACTGTCATAAATATCCGTGACGTATTATCTAAGGATACTGTTGGTTTCAAAAAAGGCAGTTAGTGGTGCCACACCCAGGTATGAGCCTAGCTTCTAAAAACCGGTCTATCAAGCATCTTGCATTTCAGTGTCCTACAATATATTAGAAATCCTGTTGTAAATGCACACCACTATCTGTTAGACGATGCTTGAATTGTTCAACACAGGGATTTAATTGTCCTCTCAGGAGACCTTTCTAATTACGAGCCTCAGAATGGCTTGGATTGCCCCATTTGTGGCCAAGCGGCGTCCGAGTGGTTATAAGTGCTTACTGTTTATGAGAGAATAGATTTGTTTTCAGTATGCACTGCTTCTTATAAACGGTCCTCGGTGCAGTCTTCGGCATCGCCGGTCTTCCGCTCCTCTCTGGCTCCAGTTCTCAACAGTGTCGGGGGTTGTCGAATTCTATTATAATTATTTCATTTTAGGTGATCTTATAAGTTCTGTAATACTGTGTATTAATTGAATAGTATTTTTGATAAATGAAGAAAGTTACTGTGTTGTAAATTGAAGAATATATACACGTACTTTCTAAAATGTTTTTATAAAATGTGAAAAATTTAAAAGAAAGAAATTTAAAAATAAGAAAGAAAAACTAAATAAAAGATGTAATAACAAATAAGCATTTTGTGTGCAGAAGTGTGTTTGTTATGCCCTAGTTTCGAGCTTTGAGAAGCCGCCATTTAAAGAAATTGAGGTCTTGAGGGAACACTACCCTGGTAGTTTCTGTCTGATGTTTCTTTTCCCCCTGTTCCCTGACCTATAAAGTTAATTCTCTTAGGGGGGTGCCTTTCTAATTCTACTTTCTACCATGCTATCTGGAGGAGAACAACCTTCTAGATAGGGATCAATTTGGATTCCGACCAGGTCATGGGACAGAAACAGCCCTGGCAACTGTAATGGATAACCTTCGTCTGCGAGCCGACAATGGGAACGTCTCGATACTAGTACTGTTAGATATGTCGGCCGCCTTCGATACCGTAAGCAATGCAGTGCTGCTGGGAAGATTGGAAAGGATAGGGGTGAAAGGCCGAGCACTGAAGTGGCTACAATCATATCTTACAGAGAGACAGCAGATGGTTTCGATGTTGCCATATGCCTCTCCCAAATCCCAGGTCTGCCATGGGGTGCCACAAGGTTCGGCAATTAGCCCCATCCTCTTCAATATATATCTGTGCCCACTGATTGCCCTAATAAAATCATTTGGGTTCGACCTGGTTAACTCGCTGACGACACTCAACTAGTCTTCTCCATAGGAGGGAAAGACGCAGTGACTATGGACATCTTCCAAGAATGCATGTGCCAAACTTCTAGCTGGCTTAAGGAAAACTCCCTGCAATTTAATAAGGAAAAAACAGAAGTGGTGTACTGTGGTGGGGCCAAACTGACACATCAGATACCGATGGAAATTAAATTTTCCCCTGGAGACAAATCCTTGTCCCCAGTTAAAACGGTCTGAAATTTAGGTGTCCTAATCGATGACAACCTCCATATGGCATCACAGGCCAATAAAACAACCAGTGTCTGCTTTGCCCTACTAAAGGCACTGCGGAAGATCCTCCCCTTACTGCCAGAGGAAACCAGACCCTTGGTAGTAAGAAGTACCATTCTGTGCAGACTGGACTACTGCAACTCCCTATACTTAGGAGCCCCGCAATATATCTTGCAGGGATTGCAGAGAGTCCAGTCTATGGCAGCCAAGCTGGCATTAAGAAGGCAACGTAGGGCTTCTACTACGCTGGCTCTAAGAGAACTACACTGGTTACCAGTTAAGGACAGAGTGAGTTTTAAATCTCTATGCATAGTGTATAGAGCGGCACATGGTTCGGGTCCCCTTCCTATGCAGGATAGATTCACTTGGTACAAACCGACCAGATCCCTTCGATCCTCTGGCGCCAATCTGGTCAACACCACCAGATTTTAAAAATCCAGGATGGGAGGAAGGGCTTTTAGCAATACGGCCTCCCGTCTATGGAACGAACTCCCACAGAAGATCAGACAAGCTGACACCCTGCTTTGTTTCAGAAAGAATCTGAAAACATGGCTTTTCCCCAGGAATAGCAATATTATTCCTTAAGAGTGTGAAGCACTGCAGACTGATGAATTCCTCTGCTATGTGACAGCGCCTGGATACCCGTAGGGTGACAGTTTGCGCTATATAAATACGCAATACAATACAATACAATGTACGGCAATGCTTTGTATGAACTGGTGTTGTGTGATGTGCAGCGTGGAGTAGTGAGGTAGGGGGTACTGTGATGTACGGCAATGCTTGGTATGAACTGGTGTGGTGTGATGTTGTGCAGTGTGGAGTGAGGTAGGGGGTACTGTGATGTACTGCAATGCTTTGTATGAACTGGTGTGGTGTGATGTTGTGCAACATGGAGTAGTGAGGTAGGGGGTACTGTGATGTACGGCAATGCTTAGTATGAACTGGTGTGGTGTAATGTTGTGCAGTGTGGAGTAGTGAGGTAGAGTGTCCTGTGATGTAACGCAATGCTTGGTATGATATGGTGCAGTGTAAGGTTGTGCAGCAAGGAATAGTGTGGTAGAGGATACTGTGATGTACGGCAACTTTTGGTATGAAATGGTGCGGTGTGAGTTTGTGCAGCATTGAGTAGTGAGGTAGAGTGTACTGTGATGTACGTCAATGCTTGGTATGAAATGGTGCAGTGTAAGGTTGTGCAGCAAGGAATAGTGTGGTAGAGGATACTATGATGTACGGCAACTTTTGGTATGAAATGGTGCGGTGTGAGGTTGTGCATCATGGAGTAGTGAGGTAGAGTGTCCTGTGATGTACGGCAATGCTTGGTATGAAATGGTGTGGTGTGAGGTTGTGCAGCGAGGTATAGTGTGGTAGAGGATACTGTGATGTATGGCAATGTTTGGTATGAAATGGTGCGGTGTGAGGTTGTGCAGTGTGGAGTAGTGAGGTAGGGAGTACTGTGATATATGGCAGTGCTTGGCGTGAAATGGTGTGGTGTGAGGTTGTGCAGAGTGGAGCAGTGAGGTAGGGAGTACTGTGATATATGGCAGTGCTTGGCGTGAAATGGTGTGGTGTGAGGTTGTGCAGTGTGGAGTAGTGAGGTAGGGGGTACTGTGATGTACGGCAATGCTTGGTATGAACTGGCGTGGTGTGATGTGCAGTGTGGAGTAGTGAGGTAGGGGGTACTGTGATGTACGGCAATGCTTGGTATGAACTGGTGTGGTGTGATGTACAGCATGGAGTAGTGAGGTAGGGGGTACTGTGATGTACGGCAATGCTTTGTATGAACTGGTGTGGTGTGATGTTGTGCAGCGTGGAGTAGTGAGGTAGGGGGTACTGTGATGTACGGCAATGCTTGGTATGAACTGGTGTGGTGTAATGTTGTGCAACATGGAGTAGTGAGGTAGGGGGTACTGTGATGTACGGAAATGCTTAGTATGAACTGGTGTGATGTTGTGCAGTGTGGAGTAGTGAGGTAGAGTGTCCTGTGATGTAACGCAATGCGTTGGTATGAAATGGTGCAGTGTAAGGTTGTGCAGCAAGGAATAGTGTGGTAGAGGATACTGTGATGTACGGCAACTTTTGGTATGAAATGTTGCGGTGTGAGGTTGTGCAGCATGGAGTAGTGAGGTAGAGTGTCCTGTGATGTACGGCAATGCTTGGTATAAAATGGTGTGGTGTGAGGTTGTGCAGCGAGGTATAGTGTGGTAGAGGATACTGTGAAGTATGGCAATGTTTGGTATGAAATGGTGCGGTGTGAGGTTGTGCAGTGTGGAGTAGTGAGGTAGGGAGTACTGTGATATATGGCAGTGCTTGGCGTGAAATGGTGTGGTGTGAGGTTGTGCAGAGTGGAGCAGTGAGGTAGGGAGTACTGTGATATATGGCAGTGCTTGGCGTGAAATGGTGTGGTGTGAGGTTGTGCAGTGTGGAGTAGTGAGGTAGGGGGTACTGTGATGTACGGCAATGCTTGGTATGAACTGGTGTGGTGTGATGTGCAGCGTGGAGTAGTGAGGTAGGGGGTACTGTGATGTACGGCAATGCTTTGTATGAACTGGTGTGGTGTGATGTTGTACAGCGTGGAGTAGTGAGGTAGGGGGTACTGTGATGTACGGCAATGCTTGGTATGAACTGGTGTGGTGTGATGTTGTGCAGTGTGGAGTAGTGAGGTAGAGTGTCCTGTGATGCAACGCACTGCTTGGTATGAAATGGTGCAGTGTAAGGTTGTGCAGCAACGAATAGTGTGGTAGAGGATACTGTGATGTACGGCAACTTTTGGTATGAAATGGTGCGGTGTGAGGTTTTGCAGCATGGAGTAGTGAGGTAGAGTGTCCTGTGATGTACGGCAATGCTTGGTATGAAATGGTGCAGTGTAAGGTTGTGCAGCAAGGAATAGTGTGGTAGAGGATACTGTGATGTACGGCAACTTTTGGTATGAAATGGTGCGGTGTGAGGTTGTGCAGCATGGAGTAGTGAGGTAGAGTGTCCTGTGATGTACGGCAATGCTTGGTATGAAATGGTGTGGTGTGAGGTTGTGCAGCGAGGAATAGTGTGGTAGAGGATACTGTGATGTACGGCAATGCTTGGTATGAACTGGTGTGGTGTGATGTTCTGCAGTGTGGAGTAGTGAGGTAGAGTGTCCTGTGATGTAACGCAATGCTTGGTATGAAATGGTGCAGTGTAAGGTTGTGCAGCAAGGAATAGTGTGGTAGAGGATACTGTGATGTACGGCAACTTTTGGTATGAAATGGTGTGGTGTGAGGTTGTGCAGCATGGAGTAGTGAGGTAGAGTGTCCTGTGATGTACGTCAATGCTTGGTATGAAATGGTGCAGTGTAAGGTTGTGCAGCAAGGAATAGTGTGGTAGAGGATACTGTGATGTACGGCAACTTTTGGTATGAAATTGTGCGGTGTGAGGTTGTGTAGAGTGAAGCAGTGAGGTAGGGAGTACTGTGATATATGGCAGTGCTTGGCGTGAAATGGTGTGGTGTGATGTTGTGCAGTGTGGAGTAGTGAGGTAGGGGGTACTGTGATGTACGGCAATGCTTGGCATGAACTGGTGTGGTGTGATGTTGTGCAGCGTGGAGTAGTGAGGTAGGGGGTACTGTGATGTACGTCAATGCTTGGTATGAATTGGTGTGGTGTGATGTTGTGCAGCGTGGAGTAGTGAGGTAGGGGGTACTGTGATGTACGGCAATGCTTTGTATGAACTGGTGTGGTGTGATGTTGTGCAGCGTGGAGTAGTGAGGTAGGGGGTACTGTGATGTACGGCAATGCTTGGTATGAACTGGTGTGGTGTGATTTTGTGCAGTGTGGAGTAGTGAGGTAGGGGGTACTGTGATGTACGGCAATGCTTTGTATGAACTGGTGTGGTGTGATGTTGTGCAGCATGGAGTAGTGAGGTAGGGGGTACTGTGATGTACGGCAATGCTTGGTATGAACTGGTGTGGTGTGATGTTGTGCAGTGTGGAGTAGTGAGGTAGAGTGTCCTGTGATGTAACGCAATACTTGGTATGAAATGGTGCAGTGTAAGGTTGTGCAGCAAGGAATAGTGTGGTAGAGGATACTGTGATGTACGGCAACTTTTGGTATGAAATGGTGCGGTGTGAGGTTGTGCAGCATGGAGTAGTGAGGTACAGTGTCCTGTGATGTACGTCAATGCTTGGTATGAAATGGTGCAGTGTAAGGTTGAGCAGCAAGGAATAGTGTGGTAGAGGATACTGTGATGTACGGCAACTTTTGGTATGAAATGGTGCGGTGTGAGGTTGTGCAGCATGGAGTAGTGAGGTAGAGTGTCCTGTGATGTACGGCAATGCTTGGTATGAAATGGTGTGGTGTGAGGTTGTGCAGCGAGGAATAGTGTGGTAGAGGATACTGTGATGTACGGCAATGTTTGGTATGAAATGGTGCGGTGTGAGGTTGTGCAGTGTGGAGTAGTGAGGTAGGGAGTACTGTGATATATGGCAGTGCTTGGCGTGAAATGGTGTGTGAGGTTATGCAGAGTGGAGCAGTGAGGTAGGGAGTACTGTGATATATGGCAGTGCTTGGCGTGAAATGGTGTGGTGTGATGTTGTGCAGTGTGGAGTAGTGAGGTAGGGGGTACTGTGATGTACGGCAATGCTTGGTATGAACTGGTGTGGTGTGATGTTGTGCAGCATGGAGTAGTGAGGTAGGGGGTACTGTGATGTACGGCAATGCTTGGTATGAACTGGTGTGGTGTGATGTTGTGCAGCATGGAGTAGTGAGGTAGGGGGTACTGTGATGTACGGCAATGCTTGGTATGAAATGATGCAGTGTAAGGTTGTGCAGCGAGGAATAGTGTGGTAGAGGGTACTGTGATGTACGGCAATGCTTGGTATGAACTGGTGTGGTGTGATGTTGTGCAGTGTGGAGTAGTGAGGTAGAGTGTCCTGTGATGTAACGCAATGCTTGGTATGAAATGGTGCAGTGTAAGGTTGTGCAGCAAGGAATAGTGTGGTAGAGGATACTGTGATGTACGGCAACTTTTGGTATGAAATGGTGCGGAGTGAGGTTGTGCAGCATGGAGTAGTGAGGTAGAGTGTCCTGTGATGTATGGCAATGCTTGGTATGAAATGGTATGGTGTGAGGTTGTGCAGCATGGAGTAGTGAGGTAGAGTGTCCTGTGATGTACGGCAATGCTTGGTATGAAATGGTGGGGTGTGAGGTTGTGCAGCGTGGAGTAGTGAGGTAGGGGGTACTGTGATGTACAGAAATGCTTGGCATGAAATGGTGGGGTGTGAGGTTGTACAGCGTGGAGTAGCGAGGTAGGGGGTACTGTGATGTACGGCAATGCTTGGTATGAACTGGTGTGGTGTGATGTTGTGCAGTGTGGAGTAGTGAGGTGGGGAGTACTATGATATATGGCAGTGCTTGGCGTGAAATGGTGTGGTGTGATGTTGTGCAGTGTGGAGTAGTGAGGTAGGGAGTACTGTGATATTTGGCAGTGCTTGGCGTGAAATGGTGTGGTGTGAGGTTGTGCAGAGTGGAGTAGTGAGAAACGGTGCTGTGTGAGGTTAAGGAGCTGGAGTAGTGAGGTAGGGGTAATATAATGCATGGCAATGGTTGGTATGAAATGGTGCAGTGTGAGGTTGTGCAGCATGGAGTAGTAAGGTAGTGTGTCCTGTGATGTACGGCAATGCGTGGTATGAAATGGTGCAGTGTGAGGTTGTGCAGCATGGAGTAGTGAGGTAGGGGGTACTGTGATGTACGGCAATGTTTGGCATGAACTGGTGGGGTGTGAGGTTGTGCAATATAGTGTTAGGTAATGCATTAGGCGCAGTGCAAGTTTTGGGTGTAGTGCAGAGTGCTTAGACTGACGTCATACAGTATGCAGTAGGGGAAGATTCAGGTATGACGGAGTGCTTGAAGAGCGCAGAAAGATTGTGTAAAGTTGGTAGTGTGTTAGTGTAGTGAAGTGCGATGCACTATTATCTGGTACAGTAGTAGCAGAGTAGTGGAGTGCATGGACCAGAATGTGAGACTGCGCACTGTAATACAGCAATGTCATAGTGCACATTGTGTAATAGAAATTGTGTAGTGTAGTGCAAGGTAGTTGAGTATGGATAGGGTGAGGTACTGAATAGTGTATATTGTGAGGTAGTGTAGTGCACGGTTCAGAGTGTGAGTCAGAGCACTACAGTGTGAAGCAGTGCAGCAGGAGTAGCCTAGTGGGATGCATGGTGCAGTGTGTGGTTGTGCACTGCAGGGTGATTGAGTACAGTAGATGTAGTGGAGAACATAGTGCAGAGTGTGAATTTGTGCAGTGCAATGTGAATTAGTACAGTATTGGTGAATTCAAACTCTACTTTGAGGACAGTCGGATTCTTTGAGAAGGAATCTGGAGAGCGAGATGCAGATTCGACAGCTAAATCAGTGGATAAAATGTAGCACACGAGGCAGGGCACACTCTTGATTTGATATTCACCAATTTAAATACAGTGATTATAGAGTGCCTGGATACCCCATGGGGTGAATAGCCGCGCTATACAAATACTACTTGATTGGTTGATTGGTTAATACAGTCTGTTGACCCTATCATTTGGTCGGATCATTTCTGAATTACATTTTTCTTCTTTTTATCAGTGGTTCTCCAGCCAGATACAGTTTAACTCCTGTTTCAGGGAGATCGTGGTGGAAAGTAAATTCTGCCTCCTTTATTATTAATTTCAGTCCTCTGATCAGAGAGGATTGTTCGCTGCAAACAGCAGTAAATGAGCTATTGGTAATTTCAGTCCTCTGATCAGAGCGGATTGTTTGCTGGAAACAGCAGTAAATGAGCTATTGGTAATTTCAGTCCTCTGATCAGAGAGGATTGTTCGCTGCAAACAGCAGTAAATGAGCTATTGGTAATTTCAGTCCTCTGATCAGCGAGGATTGTTCGCTGCAAACAGTAGTAAATGAGCTATTGGTAATTTCAGTCCTCTGATCAGAGAGGATTGTTCGCTGCAAACAGCAGTAAATGAGCTATTGGTAATTTCAGTCCTCTGATCAGAGAGGATTGTTCGCTGCAAACAGCAGTAAATGAGCTATTGGTAATTTCAGTCCTCTGATCAGCGAGGATTGTTCGCTGCAAACAGTAGTAAATGAGCTATTGGTAATTTCAGTCCTCTGATCAGAGAGGATTGTTCGCTGCAAACAGCAGTAAATGAGCTATTGGTAATTTCAGTCCTCTGATCAGAGAGGATTGTTCGCTGCAAACAGCAGTAAATGAGCTATTGGTAATTTCAGTCCTCTGATCAGAGAGAATTGTTCGCTGCAAACAGCAGTAAATGAGCTATTGGTAATTTCAGTCCTCTGATCAGAGAGGATTGTTTGCTGCAAACAGCAGTAAATGAGCTTGCGAAAGCTATGACTAAGGCTGTTGATGCTTGTGCTACTCAGAAGATGAGGAATCCCACTAGACAATCATTATCTGCGAAGTGGTATTCCAATGAGTTAAGGAAGGTAAAGCGCGAATGCCAAGCTCTTGAGCGTCGGTGGCGGTACTCTAAGGGTTTAGAGGGCCAGCTGGGCTACAAAATTGCACTAAAATCTTATCACAAACAGCTCAGACAAGCAAAGAGACAACATTTTGTAAGGAGACTGGAGGAGAACAGCAGATCGTCTAGGAAACTATTCAAAATAGTTGAGGAATTGGCCCATCCTGTCGCTTTGAGCAGCATAGTCAGAGCTTCAGTCCTGCTCGGTGAGCAACTGGCTGCATTTTTTAATGAGAAAATTGATACTATCTACTCGACCTTTGTAAATCAACTCCCAATGGAGGAGAACCTTTTTAGGGATACTTATACTCACCCAGGGGCAGTCGCGGCTCCTGGAGGGAGTGCTGAGGGGCAGGGTGGGGGGTAGTAAACTCCGGCATACGGCCGGACAGAGTTAAGTACATAAATAAATAAATAAATAAAACGAATTACATTGCGCGCGCTGCAACGCCAAATGAGCGATGCGGCGCGCACAATGTAATTTGTTTTATTTATTTATTTATGTACTTAACTCTGTCCAGCCGTATGCCGGAGTTTACTACCCCCCACCCTGTCCCTCCCCCGCCCCACTGCCCCGCAGCACTCCCTCCAGGAGCCGCGACTGCCCAGGGGCTTCATCCCACTGGGGCGGGTTTTATGACCTAACTGTGGAGATGGTGGAAACGACAATGGCAAAGGTGAAATCAGGCTGAACTTTGGACCTTTGCCCTCATATTATTTACTCTTGTTTGATCCCCATAGTAAGTCCATACCTAACACAGCGTATCCCTCTGCTTGGAAGCATGCACTGATTTTGTCGTTGGTGAAGAAAGCTGGTGCGGATTATTCTATTTTGTCCAATTATCACCCTCGTTCACTTCTGCCATACATGACAAAGCTACTGGAAAGATTAGTCAACATCCCACTATCTCATTTTTTGGAGGGTAACAATCTGCTGGACACTTCTCAAACTCGGTTCAGATCCAAAAACAGCAATGAATCGACCTTCTTGGCGGTATTGGACAGCATCAGGTCAGTGGTTGATCAGGGTAAAGCTGCCGCCCCCATCCTATTAGACTTGTCTGCTGCTTTCAACACTGTCTCTCAATGCCTATTGCTGCAGAGGCTGCATTAAATCGGCTTGCACCCTACTACCTTGGAGAGGGTTTGGCTCATTTTTGAGCAATAGATCTCACTCGGTACAGATGGCCCCTTTTAAATCTAGTCCACGTCTGTTACATTGTGGGGTTCCTCAGGGGCCTTCCCTGAGCCTCACATTGCTTAATATATATGTATCATCTTGGTAGGCATTGTTAAAGCCTGGGGGTTTAAGATCTATACTTATGCCGATGACACTCCGCATATTATTTCCATTGATAATAGACATATGGTACACGGGGGAATCTTATATGCTGCATTTTTGAAGGTGGATGCAGGCACACTGCCTGAAACTTAATGCAGACAAAACTGAAATCTTGCTCTTTGGTGGCGCTTGCAGAGTTTGGAATGACTCCTGGTGATCTTCTTCAAGGTCAAAGAGGGTTGCTAGGAATTTGGGATTTTTAATTGATGACTCTCTCTATGCAGATTCAGGTAAATGCTGTGTGTGGGAGTTGTTTTGGATTCCTACGTACTCTGCGCAGGTTATTTTGGTGGATCCTTTTAGCGTGGCAGAGGGATGTTGTACAAACACTGATTATGAGTAGGCTAGATTATGGCGATGTAGTGTCGGAGGGACGTTGTACAAACACTGATTATGAGTAGGCTAGATTATGGCAATACGTTGTATCTAGGAATGGTTGACTACTTGCTCAAGCGTCTCCAATCTATTCAAAATGTGGTGGCCACACTGATTTGTAATAGTACCAGTAGGAGTTTGGCTACCGCCTGTTTGAATGCCCTTCACTGACTTCCTGTTCATAAGAGAGCCATTTTCAAGCTTCTCTGTTACACGCATAAAGCGCTCATTGACACTGGTCCCACGATTTAGCGTGATAAATTGCTTTATATAAGTGCAGGCTCTCCACTCTTCTAAACAGGCTCTGGTACATAGCAGGCAAATCAAGAAGTCCAGAATAGGTGGCCGTTCCTCTACTTTTTAGCAGCTTCTTACTGGAATACACTGCCTCTCAATCTACGCCTGACTTTGGACCTGTTAACTTTTCGGAAGATGTTGAGACTTGGCTGTTTCCACTTTAATGGCTTTTGCATTGTATGGAGTTTGTGTAATTGACGTCTAGCGCTGGGATATCCCTTAGGGGAGGCTTGTGCGCTTTATAAATACCTTAAAATACATGAAAAAATACAGTAGTGGAGTGGAGTGCATGATGCAGTGTGTGTTAGGTTGTACATTACAGTGTGAGTTAGTACAATAGAGGTAGTGGAGTGGCATACACAGTGCAGAGTGTGACGTTGTGCAGTGCAATGTGAAGTAGTACACTAGGGTTAGTGGCCCGCACGGTGTAGTGTGTGAGGCTGAGGTTGTGCAGTGTAATGTGTAGCAATGCAGCATGGATAGTGTGATGTACTGAATAGTTCATAGTGTGAAGATATACAGGGAGGGTTATGGAGTGCAGCCTACTGTGCGGTGTGTGAAGTTGTGCACTGCGTGCGATGTGGTGCAATAGGTGTAGTGCTTGATGCAGTGCGTGAGGTTTTGCTGTGCACTGCGTGGGCGCGCTATCACTTGGATAATCTGTATGATAGTGGCGGCTAATCTACAGGGTTGTGGACCGTGTTGAACTCAAGAACTATGAGGTAATGTATTCCTATAGACTAGATTCAAAACAGCATTTCAAAATATAATCAATCAGAAAAAAAAATGTTTATTAAATGTAAAGTGCGGTACAGAAAATGTGAAAAATGCAAATGCAGCAGCAATTCCATTAATTCTGTAAGAGACAAAGGAATAAATTGCCGTAAAGGCTATCAGTACAGGAATAATGTAGTAATAAGCAAAACCTGAAAAATGCCACACGGTGCAGGGATGTTTACAAACTTCCCTTTTCCAATGGAAGCTTGTGCTGCAGGCGTTTTGAGCCCGACACACAAGCTACCATTGGGAAATGGATCTTTCTGACCGCAATATGTGCGGTTGCATCCAAATTAGGGTGTCGGAACCTATGGTCGGTCGGTTCCTTCCCGGCAAATGTGTCAGTCCGCCCATAATGAGGGCCTTAGTCTCAAATGTGCAGCAAATCAATAGAAAATCAGGCAACTTCCCTTGTTGAGACCAAAAAGATCTGGCTCACCGCCAAGTTCAAGGGTTTCAGCCTAGAAAATGATGGAAACTGTAAAGTTAGCAAAAGTATTATAATTTAAAAATTCACATTGTGATATTCTAAAACATCATATCATACCATCTTAGCACTAACCCACTACATGAATATTGATTCGTCCCTTATGAACTAATATCCTCCAGAGGTGTTAGAACAAGTAGTTACGTAAACAACAGAAAACAATCATGAAAGAGTGGAATACTGTGTGTGAGCACGAAGAGGCTTGGAAAGTAGCAAAAAGGCTTCCTCAAGTGAGTTCTACGAAAGCAATATGTCATGCAAAATAAACAGCGCACATCCTGCTGAGGGTGGTGTCAAAAGAGAAATATAAACACAAAATGAACATCATGATACAGCGGCCATTGTGTAAAGATGGAGTCGAGGTCTAACTGAGGCCTAGTATTAGTCTAAGCCAGAAGACATTAAAACACATCATAACACTTTTGTTTCAATTGCAATAGCTTCATATAAATACACATATATATAAATTCAAATGTGGAAACTGGTATTAATGCTCATATTTAATTCAAATGTGGAATAACTTCTAGAACTATGATGTTGTGTAGTTGGATAGTGCAGTGGAAAGCACGGTGCAGTGTGTGAGATAATGCAGTGCATGTGATGTAGTCCAGTAAGGGCAGTGATGGTGCAGTGCACGAGATTGTGCAGTGCACTGTAATGTAGTACAGTGGAGTTGTTAACCGCTTAACCGCGGCACAAATTCTCCCGCGGTGCGGGAGAATTAAAGAGTGGGCGGGGCTGCGTCGGCCAACGGACGTGCGCAGCACCAGCGAGGTAGTGCTTGCCTCGGCCGTTGGCCGACGCAAGCACGGAACGGGTTAGAATGGAAATCGATGCACTCATCGATGAAAATGAAATCTCATCCTTATTAACAAAATTGCCCGTTGTGAACTCCAAATCAACCTTGACTCGCAAATATGTAGTCTAGCAGGCCCTGAGACCAAGTCCCGGGATTCCTCATTGATAGGTCACAGGTGGGATGGGGTGCATACCTGGCAGGCAAACGCCGGGGCAGAAAGCTCTTGATGAATCCCTCACATAGGCGAAGCGACATTACACGGGTCAAGGAAGATTGCCCCAATAAAGCACACATGGCCGGAGGGGGTACGCGTGCTTCTAAAACACCATAAGATGCCACATGAGTTAGGAACACATAGCCAATCAGGACCTAGCACACGTAGTGATCACGAGCTCCCCAAGCCGGACATCTGGAAACGTTATCCACTGACCACATTGTGTCCACGCAAGGTTGAGACCCACCTGTGGTAACCATTAGACAATTAATTTATGACTCCAAAGGCAGCAACCAACATTCCTCACCATATACGGTATGCCTGAAACTTTTATAACCCATCGTGTTTGGTATAAAAAAAGGACACATACTGATTGTAAATTGAGACAGTCTTCAGACCTTGTGCCTCTAACTGTCCTCACGGCCATAATGTTTAATTAAACAAACTGTTCCTGTTTTGCCAAACGCCTCTTGTATTCTGTTATTTAAGGGATTTCGAACTCAAGCAACAGAGTGCACGGTGCAGCGTGTGAGGTTTTTCAGTGCAGTATGATGCAGTGCAGTAATGTGGGACTGTGAACAGTGCATGATGGGAGGAAGTGCAATGCAGTGTGTTATAGTGCTGCACTGGTTAGAGCGAGGTAGTGCCTAGTGTACAGCATCAGGGCATGCAGTGGGACCAGCGCAGCGTGTCCCTTGATGAGATGGTGTATTTTGCTAGGACAGGTGTATTATCGGGGTGGTTTTGGGGGTGAGGGTACCCTGGTACTTTACCCATGTTCCACGTCCCGATGTAAACAGAGATGAGGTCCGGCTCATCCAGAGCAGAGTGTTTGATCTTCATCAGCTGCAGCAGCTGGCAGAAGGCCTCCCGCTTCTGCAGAGTTAATCAAGAAAAATGGTATAACTGGAAGGGAGGCACCAAACGGTTGATCACACTAAGAGAGCGGGGTGAGGAAAGAGCCAGAGGAGGGACAGAATGTGAGAGAGTGAGACAGAGAGAATGAGAGAGCAACGGGGAAAGAAGGCAATGGAGGCAGAGGGAAAGAGGAAGGGAAGACAGAGCGAGAGGAGGGGAGAGTGAGTGTGGGAGGGAGGTAGGGAGGGCGAGAGCGAGACAGGAGAGAGAAAGACAAAGGAGATAGGAATAAGAGAGGTAGAGAAGACAGGGAAAAGAAGAAGGGAGCGAGAGAGAAAGAAAAATATATAGAAAAAATTAGAGAGGGAAGAGAGAGAATGAGAGTGGGAGAGAGAGAGGGGAAACAACCTTTACAACGCGGTCATTACACCGCGATATCATTACAACGCGGTCGTTACAACGACCGCGTTGTTAGTACGCGATGTATTACATTGCAAGTCTTTACAACGAATTCCACTATGGGGCGCTGAGGTATTGGAAATGAATTCCAACACCACCCTACTGTTGCGCAAACTGGAGTAGGAATAGTAAATAATACTATTCCTAAGTCCAGCGCGCCCCCTAGTGGAAGTTGTTGTAAAGACTGGCGATGTAATACATCGCGTACTAACAACGCGGTCATTGTAACGACCGCGTTGTAAAGGCACGCGATGTATTACATCGCGTTGTAATGTGCCATATTCAGAGAGAGAGAAAGGGAGACAGAGCAAGAAGAAAGAGAGTCAAAGAGAAGACAGAAAGGAAAAAACAGCGATGGACCCATGTGGATGAAGGACAGACAGTAGGGCCTGCATCCTTAAAACATGGAGTGCCCTCACCATACAAGCGGGAAGTACACAAAAATCACTATAACCATGCTTTAGAAAGAGCTAGTATGGCACAATGTGCTTTCTTGCACTGAGTGTCCACTGCACAAGCTTAATGTATAATGACATGCCTGACAATGACCACTCCTAGGTTAGGAAGACGTTTCTTCAAATGGGGGTTTGAGGACTCAGAGCCCGATACTCATACCCTACACACTGCGCTACACACAATGGGTACAGGTGGCTATAGAGGGCACATGATTTCGATTGGCTCCCCCCCCTTAAGCGTTTGAGGGACACATCGGAGACTGAAATTGGGAGAGCATTCCCTGATACAGAGTGGAACAGAGTACGTGAGTATCCTCATTCTGGGTCTAGGAATGCACGCTCAAACTGATTACATTTTTTATTTTTCATAAATCCTACCTCTCCCCTGCCGCGATGACTAGAATTGTCCCGGGCGCTTCGGCCCCCTGTCCACACTGTTCATTTACTCCCGTGGATTTATATCATAGGTCTTGAGCTACCACTACTAACTAGCTTTTGGGAAGCTAGTCTTTGGACTCCTGCAACTTGTATGGCCCTGCCTTGACCGCCATCTTGGGAGGCATGCACCCTAGGCTTATTCACACGACTACAAAGCAGCAGAGCTGCCACCTGATTCCTCTATTTGTGTCTCCTACTAGCTAAAAGGGCTATCAATATGCAATGGAAAGCGGCCACGCCTCCTCGCCCACGGCATGGCGTACCAGCGCCGGCTTTAGGCCAGTGCGACTGGTGCAGCCACACTGGGCGCTGACCTGTGGTGGGGGCGCCAACCTCAGGTGGGGCGATGTGTTTAGCAATAACTTATGATTGGAGAGATAAGGGGCACTTATGCCCGGTGGTAGTGAGAGAATCCGAGGAGGCGATCAATGGGTGTGGGGACTCCAAAAGTGATTGTCACACAGGGCGCCACCAGCGCTAAAGCCGGCCCTGTGGCGTACCGTGGGATTGAGTTGGGCCCAAACGGGAAGTAAAGTCCTGCACAGGGCAGAGCTAAAATTTCTATGTAAATATCAGATTGCCGAAGCCTGGGATGGTTCTGTACCAACCTTGGGGAGGGGCCCACGAATGACTCCCTACCCCCTTGAGCGAGGGTTAGATACCCTACTGTTTGGCCTTTTGATTATGGGGGCCTTGTTGTCCATGCCCACCCTACAGATACCCCTGATAGCGGATGGGTCTGAACCCACAAGGCTGCAGAGTCTGAGAAACTTCCCTCATTGGGGATTCACTTTGCTGCCGTACCTCTTTCTCTAAGGCTTGAGCTATGATCCCTCCTTTCCCTCCCTCCTTACCCTCCATACCCTCTCACTTACCCTTCTTACCCTCCGCCTTTACACTCCTTTCCCTCCCTCCGCACCCTCTCGCTTACCCTCCCTCTTTACCCTCCTTACCCTCCTTACCCTCTCGCTTACCCTCCCTCTTTACCCTCCTTTCCCTCACTCCTTACTCTCTCGCTTACCCTCCCTCTTTACCCTCCTTACCCTCTTGCTTACTTTCCCTCTTTACCCTCCTTTCCCTCCCTCCTTACTCTCTCGCTTCCCCTCCCTCTTTACCCTCCTTTCCCTCCCTCCTTACTCTCTCGCTTATCCTCCCTCTTTACCCTCCTTTCCCTCACTCCTTACTCTCTCGCTTACCCTCCCTCTTTACCCTCCTTACCCTCTCGCTTCCCCTCCCTCTTTACCCTCCTTTCCCTCCCTCCTTACTCTCTCGCTTATCCTCCCTCTTTACCCTCCTTTCCCTCACTCCTTACTCTCTCGCTTACCCTCCCTCTTTACCCTCCTTACCCTCTTGCTTACCCTCCCTCTTTAGCTTCCTTTCTCTCCCTCCTTACTCTCTCGCTTACCCTCCCTCCTTGCCCTCCTTACCCTCCCTCCTTACTCTCTCGCTTATCCTCCCTCTTTACCCTCCTTTCCCTCACTCCTTACTCTCTCGCTTACCCTCCCTCTTTACCCTCCTTACCCTCTCGCTTCCCCTCCCTCTTTACCCTCCTTTCCCTCCCTCCTTACTCTCTCGCTTCCCCTCCCTCTTTACCCTCCTTTCCCTCCCTCCTTACTCTCTCGCTTATCCTCCCTCTTTACCCTCCTTTCCCTCACTCCTTACTCTCTCGCTTACCCTCCCTCTTTACCCTCCTTACCCTCTCGCTTCCCCTCCCTCTTTACCCTCCTTTCCCTCCCTCCTTACTCTCTCGCTTATCCTCCCTCTTTACCCTCCTTTCCCTCACTCCTTACTCTCTCGCTTACCCTCCCTCTTTACCCTCCTTACCCTCTCGCTTACCCTCCCTCTTTACCCTCCTTTCCCTCCCTCCTTACTCTCGCTTACCCTCCCTCTTTACCCTCCTTTCCCTCCCTCCTTACTCTCTCGCTTACCCTCCCTCCTTACCCTCCTTACCCTCTCGCTTACGGGCTCAGAAGATGGACCACTGCCCCCCACCGACCCCCAGAAGAGCCTTCAAGAGTGCGATAAAAATATAGGAAGTGTAGGTTTTTTATCAATTATTTGTTGGTGAATGTGTCTAAATTGGTGTAAAATGTAGCTGTCATGGTACTACTTTAATGTCTGGAAAACGAAACCCTCCTGTGTTTACAGAAACGTCACTCTTTTCTGGAATGTTTTGGCTTTTTGTCCAGACCCAGAAAGTAAGTATACTTTTTCTCAAATCCAGAGTAAATCCACCTTGGGCCACGGACAGGTAGTTCCGAAGACCGTTCCAACTACTGAAGATGATCTTTTGACCGAATGCAATTCCAGGCTTCAAAATAATTCTTATCAGTTTCTACTAAGTGTTTTAAGACCACTGAAGTAAACCTACTGATGGTAAATGCTGAAAAAGATTCATAGGCATCGATCACATTTGGTAGTTTTGGAACTGACAGTCTAGGGAACCCAGTGCTTACTTTGTAAAAAACAATAAGAGCCAGGGCCCTGGCCAGGAGGCCACTGCAGCTTGCACCTGCCGGCAGTGCCAATAACAGTATCAAAACATTTGATAACCATCACACTCCTACAAGTGAGGCACTTCAGACTATTCCAGACACTCAAAGCTATAAGAATGGCATAGGCAGCAGGTGTTAGTTTCTTTTAAAGTGTATTGAATTAATACTCTATTGTTGTTGTGCTCATCTCTGAATTAGTCAAACAGCGCCACCATGTGGCAGACTGTTTTAAGTGCCGGAGCTGACAATTAAGTGCCGGTGACAAGCACCGGAAACCACTGGTTCAAATTAAACACTGACTGGGTAGCCAGTGATAGCAGTGTCTCATCAGTTAATAGCATAAGTTCACAGTTTCCCTGCCTCCTTGGAAAACATTAATATTAACATTATCCCTGATTTTAGTTGCCAAGGGCTCTAGTGCCAATACAACAATCAGGGGGAATGGAGAACAGCCTTGGCTTTTACTAAGCTAAGAATTTCCCCTTCTGGTTTTTTAGGAAAAGTTATTTGCAGGATGTTAAGTAGTTGTCTGATATTGTTACAGTTTTACATTTCCCTTATAGAAACACAGTTATAGTATGTCACGTGGAAAGTTTGGGTTTCATTGTTTTTAAAGTATTTTTATAGGGAGCTAAGGGTGACACGGCTTGAGTTGTCCCTAATAATATAAATACAGATTCTTGCTATAACTGCTGTGCCTCAGAGTGCTTCGTGACAGGAGAGAGATAACTTTATCGTACCTAGTATTGTGTGTGATAAATATGATGCCACTTATAATTGTGATCCCTGCGTAAACAGGTGTTTGTGCCAAGATGCCCATCAACAAGGCACTTGTGATCAGGCCCTTGAAGCAGGACTGGACCCAGTGTACCCATAAAACGACTCACCTTGGCGTTCTGGAAGAAGAAGTCTCGGGTCAAGCTCTTCTGCTGCTCGCGGCCATACACAAGCTTCACCCTGCTCTGCTCACTCTGGAACTTAATCAACTGCAGAACTACAAGTGAGAAATCAACACATGACTAGTTGTACCTTCATGGAAGAAACAATGTGCAAGCACAGTTCTGTAGACGGCAGCCGGGCACCAAGCGAGATGACTAAAATGAGTGAGGTTTTCTATAGTGTGTATTGTCTACTGTACCGTCTAGGCACTTGCATTTTGGGGAGTTAATCCAAAGAATGAAGGCTAGTGAAGTCCACGGCTCGTTAGTAGCTATCATCTCTCTTTTTAAAACTAGGGAAGGCTCTATTCGCCCCCTGATTCAGTGGCCTATAGACTGAGGGCCTGGTTCACAAGATTTTGTTGTGAGTAGGTGTGACTTACCCTTGTAGTACTCATGACTCACTTCAGCGTTCCAGGACATCCTGACTCCTGAAGAAGGTGGTTGTCGCTCGATGTACGTTATGGGAATACAAATCCCTGTAAGGAAATCTTATCCCTTTTTGGATGAAGGAGGGCTAGAGCATATATATTGAAGTCGAACACACATTACATGACGAGATTTTTGGATACCACCGTCTGAGATTTGTTTATACAACACAGGGTACTTCTAGAGAAGATATACCAGGAGTTTGGTGATAATTTAAAACCCTGATGAAGTCTGCAAGGACGAAACGCGTTGGATGGGCTGATTGTCTGTCTGTATCCACAAAAGAATAGAAATAAATCAAGAATTTTTCATCGAGCCCATGTGACTCCTGTGTATCACTAGTGTTTACTCCCATTGATTGGGGTTGGACTGATTATGTACATTGCTGTTACAAGTCTGCAAAGATGAAACACGTTAAGATTATGACGTTTTGATATTGTTGATGATGGAAATATGATGTAAGAAAAGGATGATATTATTATGACATCATTACTATCAAGGATAATATATTTCTAGATAAAAAACGCCCCTGCTTTAGTCTGTGCTAACAAGTGTGTCCATGTGGTGATTCATGGGCAGTAGGATCACAAACAGTTGAGCCTCTAAGATCGTCTTACGAACAATATAGATAAATACCAGTGCAACTGTGGCTCAGCCTTACTGCCTTTTTTATGTCTTTGAAAAGCTGTATTACAGAAAGGGCCCTGAGGCGGCAACAGGCGTGTGTGCCCACTTTGTGCACCTCCAGGTCACTTTGATAATACAGAAAGGGCCCCACACGCTTGTGCGCCCCCTTCTGTAACACTGATAGCACTGACGCACATGTAACGCCAGCGCTACCTCGAGAGGGCGTTCCCACACTAGCATGGGGGTGCGGCCTATTGCAAATGAAGGAATCCTTTTGTTCATGTTTGCGACTGGCGTACTTGTCTAAAGGTGCACCGTGGCCAATCATGAACAGTGTGCCTGATATATAATTCGGCTCCAGGAGTATGGCACGAGTACTCCAGACTTACTCCTGGCATGCAAGATTGCCACTAGGGCAGCTATCTTTACTGTCTTTAATGTGTGAATATGTTTAATGCGTTTGCTTTTACATTGTAGAAGTAAGCATATCGTCTGGTGTGTCGAAGCTGAAAGCAACTTTGGAATAATACATGTTTTGCTGCTGAATTCAGAGATCCCAGCAAGCTAGGGAGGCACTGTTTGGCAAAAGTGCTACTCTCAAAGCAGTGTTAACACTTTGGGCAATAATGTATGCCTGGATGGCCACCATGTTGTGGCATGGGCATTAATGTATGCCCAGATGGCCACCATGTTGTGGCAGGGGCAATAATGTATTCCTGGATGGCCCCCATGTTGTGGCAGGGGCAATAATGTATTCCTGGATGGCCCCCATGTTGTGGCAGGGGCAATAATGTATTCCTGGATGGCTACCATGTTGTGGCATGGGCATTAATGTATGCCCGGATGGCCACCATGTTGTGGCAGGGGCAATAATGTATTCCTGGATGGCCCCCATGTTGTGGCAGGGGCAATAATGTATTCCTGGATGGCCCCCATGTTGTGGCAGGGGCAATAATGTATGCCTGGATGGCTACCATGTTGTGGCAGCCCACCTTGCATGTTTTTGTTCTGCAGAAACAAACTCCAGAAGTCGGGGTTTCTTCCTGTTGATCAAAAAAGAAATGCTCCTGATACATATGGAGTTTCCTCCATGCACTTCCAGAACGTTTTTCTTTTTTTTCTGCCCAAGTTGTGGTTTACGTGGCACACTTAGGCAGGAATAATTCGTGCAGGAAGGGAAGACAAGCCCGGCTTTTGAAACTATGACCTTGGTGGCCCTGGGCGACTAGCCGCTGGACAAATGACGCCAAGGCAGACACTGCTGAGGCTGTGCCACAGGAAACCTGGTGGTGTCCCCACTTCCAAAACACTCGAGGAGCTGCGAGTTTGATGGGGTCAGAGCACTGCTGATTTATGGCATTTTACTTGTTCCATCAGGTTCTAAATGGTGCCCTTTATGCTACTTTCAAAGGACCTTTACTCCTTTGATGAAATATTTTACTGTGATCTTGTAACTGAGTGGGATACTGACAGATCTTTCCAGAGTCTACCCACCTGTCTGTCCCAAAGAACTTGTATTTTCAGGTGCAGGTCACTTGCCCACTGGGTGCAGGTCACTTGTCCACTTGGTGCAGGTCCCTCGCCCACTAGGTGCAGGTCACTCACCCACTGGGTGCAGGTCACTCGGCCACTGGGTGCAGGTCACTCGCCCACTGGGTGCAGGTCACTCGCCCATTGGTTACAGGTCGCTTGCCCACTGGGTGCAGGCAACTTGCCCACTCGGTGCAGGTCGCTTGCTCACTGGGTACAGGTCACTTGCCCGCTTGGTCCAGATCACATGCCCACTGGGTGCAGATCACTCGCCCATTGGGTGCAGGTCACTCGCCCACTGGGTGCAGGTCACTCGCCCGCTGGGTGCAGATCACATGCCTACTGGGTGCAGGTCACTTGCCCACTGGGTGCAGGTCACTTGCCCACTGGGTGCAGGTCACTTTCCCACTGGGTGCAGGTCACTGGCCCACTGGGTGCAGGTCACTCGCCCACTGGGTGCAGATCACTCGCCCACTGGGTGCAGGTCACTTGCCCACTGGGTGCAGGTCACTCGCCCATTGGTTGCAGGTCGCTTGCCCACTGGGTGCAGGTCGCATGCCCACTGGGTGCAGGTCGCTTGCCCACTGGGTGCAGGTCACTTGCCCACTGGGTGCAGGTCACTTGCCCACTGGGTGCAGGTCACTTGCCCACTTGGTGCAGGTCACTCGCCCATTGGTTTCAGGTCGCTTGCCCACTGGGTGCAGGTTGCTTGCTCACTGGGTGCAAGTCACTTGCCCACTGGGTGCAGGTCACTTGCCCAATGGGTGCAGGTCACTTGCCCACTGGGTGCAGGTCGCTTGCTCACTGGGTGCAAGTCACTTGCCCACTGGGTGCAGGTCACCTGCTCAATGGGTGCAGGTCACTTGCCCACTGGGTGCATGTCACTATCCCACTGGGTGCGGGTCACTTGCCCACTGGGTGCAGGTCACTTGCCCACTTGGTGCAGGTCACTCGCCCATTGGTTGCAGGTTGCTTGCCCAATGGGTGCAGGTCGCTTGCTCACTGGGTGCAAGTCACTTGCCCACTGGGTGCAGGTCACTTGCCCAATGGGTGCAGGTCACTTGCCCACTGGGTGCAGGTCACTTGCCCACTTGGTGCAGGTCACTCGCCCATTGGTTGCAGGTGGCTTGCCCACTGGGTGCAGGTCGCTTGCTCACTGGGTGCAAGTCACTTGCCCACTGGGTGCAGGTCACTTGCCCACTGGGTGCAGGTCACTTACCCACTGGGTGCAGGTCACTCGCCCACTTGGTGCAGGTCACTCGCCCATTGGTTGCAGGTCGCTTGCGCACTGGGTGCAGGTCACTCGCCCATTGGTTGCAGGTCGCTGCCCACTGGGTGCAGGTCGCTTGCTCACTGGGTGCAGGTCGCTTACCCACTGGATGCAGGTCACTTGCCCACTGGGTGCAGGTCACTTGCCCACTGGGTGCAGGTCACTCGCCCACTGGGTGCAGGTCACTTGCCCACTTGGTGCAGGTCACTCGCCCATTGTTGCTTGCCCATTGGTTGCAGGTCGTTTGCCCACTGGGTGCAGGCCGTTTGCTCACTGGGTGCAAGTCACTTGCCCACTGGGTGCAGGTCACTTGCCCACTGGGTGCGGGTCACTTGCCCACTTGGTGCAGGTCACTCGCCCATTGGTTGCAGGTCGCTTGCCCACTGGGTGCAGGTTGCTCGCCCATTGGTTGCAGGTCGCTTGCCCACTGGGTGCAGGTCGCTTGTCACTGGGTGCAGGTGACTTACACAATGGGTGCAGGTCACTCGCCCACTGGGTGCAGGTCACTTGCCCATTTGGTGCAGGTCACTCGCCCATTGGTTGCAGGTTGCTTGCCCACTGGGTGCAGGTCGTTTGCTCACTGGGTGCAAGTCACTCGCCCACTTGGTGCAGGTCACTCGCCCATTGGTTGCAGGTTGCTTGCCCACTGGGTGCAGGTCGTTTGCTCACTGGGTGCAAGTCACTTGCCCACTGGGTGCAGATCACGTGCCCACTGGGTGCAGATCACTTGCCCACTGGGTGCAGGTCACTTGCTCAATGGGTGCAGATCACTTGCCCACTGGGTGCAAGTCACTTGCCCAATGGGTGCAGATCACTTGCTCACTGGGTGCAGGACACTTGCCCAATGGGTGCAGATCACTTGCTCACTGGGTGCGGGCCACTTGCCCACTGGGTGCAGGTCACTTTCCCAGCGGCGCTCAGCATCTCAGCACATACTGACTTGTGCTGCATGCAGGACAAACCTTGCCTATTAAGCTTCAACATCATTGTTAGTACACTTCTGTCTTGTGATTTTAGGATCTG
This sequence comes from Calotriton arnoldi, assembly GCA_963921515.1. Lineage (NCBI taxonomy): Eukaryota > Metazoa > Chordata > Amphibia > Caudata > Salamandridae > Calotriton > Calotriton arnoldi. The sequence continues at coordinate 222,287 of CAWUFW010000408.1, forward strand.
TTTCTTTTTAATTTGTGTTACCTTTTAGGTGAACTTGTGACATTAAATAACATTAACGAAACAAACCACATGGGAGGCGGTAGAGGCATTGAACACCTGTGTGAACTTACACAAACATACTACATCACACCTTGACAAAGGCACATCCCTGGATAGCCCTTCGTACAACACAGAGTCTCTGCCAACTTCTCATGTGCATATAAATAGGTAAGTTACAAACCTAGGCAGCCTCAACGGTCATGAGAACTGAAATAGTGCAACTTATTTGATTCTATTGAGGGGTCATAAATATATAATTCCCTGTAGGTGTTAGTGGAGTGGTACTTCCTTTCGAACACACACCCTTTTTTATTTGGTAACTAAAGCACACAAAAACCCTTTACAGTATGGTCATGTTAAGGGATTTTCTGTTCAGAAAAAGAGATATAAAGGGGTAGGATAAAAACAAAAATATAGTAAAGAGCGTCCTCTGCACAAAGACTGCATGAAAAGGATGCCCATAGGATGTCTCATGAGTTCACCAAGATTCGTATTTATTCACCTTCCATGACGCACAAGGAGAAGCGTAGATACAGGAAGGTGGGATACAGGAAAGTGGTATAAAGGAAAGTGGGATACAGGAAAGTGGTATAAAGGAAAGTGGGATACAGGAAAGTGGTATAAAGGAAAGTGGTATAAAGGAAAGTGGGATACAGGAAAGTGGGATAAAGGAAAGTGGGATAAAGGAAAGTGGTATAAAGGAAAGTGGGATACAGGAAAGTGGGATAAAGGAAAGTGGGATAAAGGAAAGTGGGATAAAGGAAAGTGGGACACAGGAAAGTGGGATACAGGAAAGTGGGATACAGGAAAGTGGGGTAAAGGAAAGTGGGATACAGGAAAGTGGGATACAGGAAAGTGGGATACAGGAAAGTCGGATACAGGAAAGTCGGATACAGGAAAGTGGGAAGATTATCCTTCGTAAGCCAACATCAGGGTGCTTGACTGTACAAGGGCGGTTCGCAGTGACGTAAACAAGCTCCTGCTCTCTTACTTTGTTCATGAGTGATGGTCTCTTCGGGGTTTCCCATTCCTTTCTTGAAGATGGCCACCTGCCCCTTCTCCAGCTCCACCATCACTGTGGCCTTCTGTGTCTTACCCAGTCTGACCTGCAGTGAAAGAAGAACAAGGTCAACCCTGGGGTTTCCACAGAGAACTTTGTAAGAAGCCCAAGAGATGAAGAGCCTGGCCCAGCATTGTGCATATTCACAGTTGTTGATCTGCAACCGGAGATTCAGGGGCTTGGCCGAATCATCTACACAAGTCACGTCCTGTGACCTAACCTGAGGAATATCGCTCTGGTGTCTCTTACTCCACATCTACATACACGCCTTGCGCACAACTACTAAGTACCTTCAAAATGTGCCCAGATGGCAGATCCACTTCCAGCTAGACACCAAATCAGACAACTCAACCAGCGTCCGAGCCTACTTGTACCTTGTGCTCTTCAGAATGAGTGTTCTCTGCATGGGCCTAGCCATAATGTAGGTTCTAGTCATGGGAACAAGTCTGACTTTCTATCCTTCGACTGGCGCATGGTCTTAGGAACCCCTCCTCCAGCAGCTCGGAAATGAAGGAACCTGTTTATACTCCTTAACTCTGAAGTTTTACTTCCTCCAAACAATTGTGCCTCTATCGGACACCGATCACAGAGTGTGGCTCGCTAGATAGCTGGTCATGACATCCTGGATTACTGTAGCATCACTCACACTGGTCTCCCCAAGAATCTCACTCCCAGCCTACAAAAACCAGGGAACCCGGCAGCAAGAGACTTCGATCAGATCAGAGGCCACGAATGCAGGACATTGGACTCGGTGACTAGCCCACCGACTTACCTTCACTGTCCTCACATTGCCTTTTGTAGATGTTTATTCTAGAGCATGCTCAGTGCTCTTTACAAAACGCCTAAATATATACATTTTGTGGAATAGCCTGGAGTTCCAAAGTTTGGAGAGCAGGACAGAGAAGGAATGGCTTCCAAGTCAGGGCTAGTAGAGTGATGCACTATAAACTGCAAGAGATGCTTGATCGATGGATGCATCCAGCACGGTGAGTCGAACTTATGCTAGAAGAAACTTGGTCCATTCCTTAGCGTGCTCAGTGAGTTATGCACAGTGCGTTAATAGTGATCCAGAGTGAAAGTGGAAGCCAATGCATAGACAACCTAGCTGGACAAGGTGGTCCGCGGGTTTCAGGTGATGAAGTCTGGCCCTTTAGTTTCGGACCTGTTGTAATTTGTTTCAGGGGAACGTCGGTGTCAATAGTTATATCTAGGTGAGCGTGCCCAAGCGCACCTGTAGCTTCAACTCTTTGGAGAAAGCCTAGGTAAGGAACAATCTGTCTTGGGATGTTTAGGGTGTTTGTAGACTAAAGAGTCTATCTGAGGTTCCAAAGTTATGTCCACATATTAGAGAATTCCTGGGTGTTTTACTGAATCTTTTGGATGGTTGCCTGTCCTAGATCTGTTGGCCAGGATGGGATCTCTTATTAGTATGCAGAAGGGGCCACAAGAGAACAGTTTTAGCAATAAATAATATCCTACCATACCTGACTCGGAAAACAGACTAATTCCTGGAGAAAAAAAACATAATAACTCTTGGACAACCTAAGTCAATGAGATAACAAGGGGGTTGATGTACACACTAAAGAGAAGTTAATTTATGTAACTAGGAGGCTAAAGGTTACAACTCCAGTGGGGCCAACCCATCCTCAGGTGGTCAGTACAACGCTCACTAGTTATTTGGGTACCAGTTACATGTGTTATTATATTAGTGGGATGCATCTAGTTATTATTCATACAGCACCCCAACCACTAGACAAAGATATTAAACAGATGCATATAAATCCCTGTGTCTGCATCTGGGCTTTGCTCACCTCAAACTTGTGGCCATCACTGCTGGGGGTGTTCGGGGAGTGCACCGGGGATCCCGTCCCGGAGGTATTTGTCGCGGCCACGTTGAGGACAGTTTCTTGTAAGGCTGTCAGAACCTGAAGAAAGAACCAGAGAGACTTACAAAGTCTCCAGATACCATAGGACTTCAACAATAATGTCCTATTATAAATTATAAATGTAACTCCACCTGATTGTTAATGTAGTTACCATCAGCTGTTCCCTAGGGTAGTACAACTATGATGATTATACAAATAAAGAAAAATAATTTTTTTTAAGAACAGGTCCTCTGCAAAAGATACCAGTGTGTAACAGGTAGTTGATGCCCTACAAGTGACCCTGGGTATAACAACGTTACTCACCTGTAATCCTCTGCACTCTCTTGCTATCTCAGTTGGGACCTGAATATTACAATGTTTTTTTAGAGTCTTTCTTTTGGCTTCAGGCATGCCTCAGTTGACTTGTGACCATGTCTCCCTGAGGCCCACAATGCACTGGACTGAGCCTCGCCACACAGCTGCAAGCTTCAACAGAACCGACGCCGAGTGATGCGAAGCCCTGCAAAGCCTCGCCACATTGCTGCCAGCTTCATTGGAACCGACGCAGAGCAATGCAACTCGACGCAGGACCTCGTATTGCCGCTCCTCATTGGAACTGATGCAGTGTGGCACAGAACTTTGCTTCTTAGGCCTCGCGGCTCCTCATCGGAACTGACGCAGCATGACGCAACTCGACGCAAGGCCTCGCATTGGCGCTCATCATTGGAACTGATGCAGTGTGGCACAGAACTTTGCTTCTTAGGCCTCCCGGCTCCTCATCGGAACTGACGCAGCATGACGCAACTCGACGCAAGGCCTCGCATCGCAGCCCTCGCAGCTCCTTGGACCTGATGCCAGACAATGCGAAGCCTCGCAAAGCAACGCCGTGCAGGCCGCACACCAAAGACATATGGTCCAATACCCAGCGGGCTTAACTTGGTCCCTGTATCCAGCCGGCTTTCAATCACGGTCGTCCTGAACTGACTTTGTCCTGGTCTTACATGACCAGATAACCACAATTGGTGCTCTATTCTTTCAACACTATTTTTACCTAAATCTTTAAAATTACACATCTCCTGTTCTACAAATTGAATTTTGTTCCATTTTGGTCTCAAACGATTTATTAAATATTACTCTATTCTTCTAAATTGGTGTGGGATTTTTCATGTGTTGTGTTTTCACTTTATTACTGTTTGAAGTGCTGCATAAACACTTTCAGTTACCTTATGGTAAGCCTGGCTGCTTTTGTGCCAAACTACCAGAGGTTGAAGCACAGGTTAATTTGGGGCTGTTCAGGAGGCCAGCCAACTAACCCTTGGAGTTACTCTGGTAGTCCTGGGTTCAAGGAGCAGGCCCAGTCCTTCTCACTCAAACAGCAAGGCAGCAGGGCAGCACGGCAGAAGGGCAGAAGAGTAGCAGGGCAGCACGGCAGAAGGGCAGAAGAGTAGCAGGGCAGCACGGCAGAAGGGCAGAAGAGTAGCAGGGCAGCACGGCAGAAGGGCAGAAGAGTAGCAGGGCAGCACGGCAGAAGGGCAGAAGAGTAGCAGGGCAGCAGGGTAGCAGTACAGCCCTTCTTGCAGCAGAGCAACACAGCAGTCCTTCTGAGTCTTCCACAGGTCCACGAGTGTACTGAAGAGCTGGGTCTGAGGATCCAATATTTATACCTGGTGCCCACTTTGAAGTGGGAGAAGCTTCTAGAGCCCTCCCCCTAAAGAGGTGTTTGGAATTTCCTACCTCCCTGCCCTGGCCCCCAGGGAATGTAAAATTCAAAAGTGTATATCCAACTTTTTAAATACACTGCACTCTGCCCTATGGACTGTTTAGATTTTACCGCAGGGGGGACTAATATGTATTAAAAAGGAAGGTTTAAGCCTGACAAACAATTCTTTTGCCAGGTTAAAATGACAGTTTAAAACTGCACTCACAGGATGCAATGGCAGGCCTGAGACATGTTTAAAAAGACTACTTAAGTGGGTGTCGTCGGCGTAGGTCACCATATGGATTCCGAAAGAGGCCACGATTGCCTCCAAAGGGGCCATATATATATTAAAAAGAGTTGGGCTAAGCGATGAGCCCTGAGGGACACCACATAGCAAAGGCAAGGGTTTAGAACTCGTATCTCCTTCAAAAATCTGGAAGGAGCGTCCCTCCAGAAAGGAGCGCAGCCACTGCAATGCAGTGGCAGCCATTCCTATGTTTCTGAGACGGTGAATCAGAATGAATCAGAAATAATATGTATTAAAAGGAAGGTTTAAGCCTGACAAACAATTCTTTTGCCAGGTTGAAATGACAGTTTAAAGCTGCACTCACAGGATGCAATGGCAGGCCTGAGACATGTTTAAAAAGACTACTTAAGTGGGTGAAGTGCTGCAGGCCCATGAGTACTATTTAATTTGCAGGCCCTAGGTACATGTAGTGCCACTTTATTAGGGGCATACAGGTAGATTAAATGTGCCAATTGGGTGTACGCCAATTTCACCATGTTTAAAGCAGAGAGCACAAGCACGTTAGCACTGGTCAGCAGTGGTAAAGTGTGCAAAGTCCTAAAAGCCAACAAAAAACGGGATCCCAGAACAGGAGGGCGAAGGCACACAACTTGGGGATGACACTTCAGAGAGGGCCATGTCCAACAGTTGGAATAGGGGTAAAAGGGTATAGAAAGGTGAAAAGGTACTAAGGTGCAAGTACTGATAGAGTTGCCAGGGTACCCAAGGGGAAGAGGTGGTAGGGGATAGATCACCACTGTGTAGGTAGGTGTAGTAGTAGTAGTAACATTTAGGATTCAACTATAGTATAGGTGGAGTAGAGGTACTAGGGGTTACTCAAGGGTACTAGGGTATAGGCAGGGGTAGATGACAGGGATAAAGAAAAAAACATAATTGCAGAGGAAGGAGGAGGAGCCAGTTGGGTGTAGGAAGTTTCCCATAAATGGGAATTAAGAGTTTACATGATGCTGGAATAATGGACTGCAGAATATTTTTTTTAGCATGAAGGGCTTTCCCTAGGATGGAGTCCACATCCTTCACACTCTAACGCTATGTCTCCTTAAGCCTTTAATACTGTTATTTAAAGGTTAGCTCATTTCATTCTCCGTCTGAGGTATCAAATAAAAAAGCAGATCACACCATAGATCGCAAGAGTCGCAATTCGACTTACCTATGAAAGCTTTTTCCTGGATGATTATGTTATGTTATGTTATATTGATCTGTATAGCTCACTAATCACCCAAGAGGGTATTCAGTTGATTGGGCAAGGTGTGAAGATGTGTAGTCCCAAGGTGCTTTTATGAAAAGCCAGGTCTTCAGCTTCTTGCAGAACTCAATAAGTGAGGAGAAGGCTCTGATGTGTTGAGTGAGGTCGTCCACATCTTTAGTGCGATGTAGAATGAGCGACCTCCAGCTTTGCTTTTGCAGATGCAGGGCGTGTGTGCGAGTGAGTGAGGCAGAGCGTAGGTGTCTGGTAGGTTGGTGAAAGTGTATGTGGCTGTTCAGGTATTCTGGTCCTGTGTTGTGCGGGGCTTTGAATGTGTGTGTGTGTGTGTGTGTGTGTGTGTGAGAAGTTTGAATTTGCTGCTCTTGTGAATGGGGAGCCAGTGAAGCTTCCTGAGGTGCGGTGTGGGAGGTCCAGTAGGAGTCTTGTAGCTGGGTTCTGGATGGTTTGGAGTCTGTGTAGGAGTTGTTTGGAGATTCCGGCATAGAGAGTGTTGCCTCCAGCCTGTTGATGATGAGTGCTTGTGAGACGGCCCATCTAGTGTTCTGAGGCAACCATTTGGAGATCTTTCACAGCATGCATGAGGTTCACACTGCATTTACTTGAGCCATCATGTTGAGCTTTTCATCTAGGATGATCCCTAGATTTCTTGCACGGGTTGTGGCTGTGGGCATTGGTTCTAGCTCTGACGCCCACCAGGTGGAATCCCATGGGAAGATCTTGTTGTCGAAGACCAGTACTTACATCTTCTCGAAGTTGAGCTTCAGGCAGTTGGTTTACATCCAGTCTGCTACCATGGTTCTGGCGGTGGTTGTTTTGTCCATCAGGGAGAGGATGAGTTGGGTGTCATCGGAGTAGGAGATGACCTTAATGTCTTGTGATCGGATGATGCAGGTGAGTGCTGTCATGTATATGTTGAAAAGAGTGGGGCTGAGGGGCGATCCCTGTGGGACACCGCATATCAGTGTCGGTCTCTGATGTGAAGGTTGGGAGCCTGACCCTTTGGGTTCTTCCCGTGACGAAGAAACAGATCCGTTTGATAGCAGATGCTTGTATGCCAATCTCGTGGAGTCTTCTGATCAGGATGTTGTGGGAGACAGTGTTGAAGGATGCAGAGAGGTAGAGCAGGATGAGGGCAGCCGTTTCTCCTCAGTCCAGGATGTTTTTTTAATGTCGTCAGTGTCTGAGATGAGTGCTGTTTAAGTGCTGTGATACTTTCTGAATCCAGGTTGTGTGTTGCCCAGAAGATGGTGAAGCTTGAGGTGGGTTGTGAGTTGCTTGTTAATGGCCTTCTCAATCCCTTTGGCTGGATAGGGGAGCAGAGAGATGAGTCAGAAGTTGCTCAGTTGATTTGGATCGGCTGTGGGCTTCTTGAGGAGAGCGTTGATTTCTACAAGTTTCCATTCATCCAGGAAAGTGGTGGACATGATGGAGGTGTTGATGATGTAGGTCAGGGTGGTGCTGATTGATGATGTTCCCAGTTGGTAGATGTGGTGGGGGCATGGGTCCATTGGGGTCCCTGAGTGAATGGTCCGCATGATTGGGGCCCCTGAGTGGATGGTCCTCATGATTGCTGCGGTTTCGTTTCTGGTGAGGGTTGTCCATTCGGCCAGGTAGTCGTCTTGGTTGGTAGTGCGTAGCTTAGCGATGAGTTCTCAGGGGTTGGGTAGGTGTGCAAAGTTGCTGTAGATGCTTGCGATTTTGCTGTGGAAGAAGTTAGATAGGTTGTCTCAGAGTTGTTGGGAGGCACCAATGTTGTTGACAGTGGCTGAGGGTGAGGTGAAAACCTTGACGATCGAGAAGATCTCTTTGCAGCCGTTGGAGCTTCCTTCTTTCGATGCAGTCCACTAGTGCTTTTTTCTTGGTGTCTCCAATTTGCTGGTGATAGCGTCTGAGTGCAGCCTTGTCGGTAGTTCTGTCAGTGGTGTTGTGGTTGGCTCTCCATTTCCTTTATAGCTGTTTACAGTGTTGTTTGGCGTCTCTGAGGTCTTCTGTGTACCAGCTGGCCTGCTTGTTTGATCTGCTATGCTTGTTGGGATTGATGGGTGCGAGGGAGTCCACGCAGTTCTTAATCCAGTTCCTGAAGTTGTTGACGTCCTTGTTGAGGCTCTCTGTGGGGCTAGGCTGATCAGTGCTGAGGGCGCTGAGCCAGTCTGCTTCTGTGATTTTGCTCCAGCTGCGGTTTGGAGTGCTAAACCTGATAGGGGTGTTGACTTGAGGTGTGTTGATTTGGAGGTGGATGATAGAGTGGTCAGTCCATTTGGGCTGTTTGGTGGAGTTGTATTTGATGCTGTTGCTTGTTGTGATGATGGGATCCAGTGTGTGTCCTGCAGTGTGTGTTGGTTCTGTGATGAGTGGGATGAGTCTGATGTTGCTCACGCTTTTTAGGAATGTTGTGGCGCAGGGGTCGTTTCGGTTTTCCAGGCGAAATTTGGAGTGACTGAGCAATAATGAGCGGAGTGACAAAGACGGTGATGAGGTTGGTAAAGGTGGCTCGGGGTACGGGTGGTCGGTAGGCGAGGGATCCGATCCGATCAGGGTGAATTTTTCAGAGATTTGGAGCTTGAATTGCAGGTGTTCAAAGAATGGGGTGGCATTCTCTGGGGCTATTGTGATTCCTTGTAAGTGATAGTGAGTCCTCCTTGTGACTTGTGAAGGCACAGTCCTGCCTAGCAATCTTGTAGACCGCTGGGATTGCTGTAGTGATATCGGGAGCCAATGATTGGTTGAACCAGGTTTCTGTGATGAAGACGATGTCGGGTGCGTCACTGCTCAGAAGGTCCCATTTTTCAGATGTGTGTTTGCTGAGAAATTGTGTTGAGAAGCATGCATGAGAGTGGGAGTTGACGTGCAGGTTTGCTATGGCGTGTGTTGTAGGGTGGGAGTGTCTGCATTGTTGAGGGTTGTGTTGGGAGAGGGTGTTAGTATTTGTGAGGGGGTGTAGGGTGATAGTTGCTGGAGAACTGGCAGAGAGTACAGGTGAATGCTCCTACCTTGGTGTGAGGTGCGGCATGGCAGCAGCTGGGGGAACGGCATCTGGGGCCTAGCGACCTGAGAAGTGCTGCAGAGTATCTCTGGGTGGTGATCAGACTAGGGTTCCTGGCGCTTGGTGCGGTTCAGGCCCGGACTGGCGCAAATGGGTTTGCCATTGGCACGCCTGCTGCGGGCGTCCGCTGTGTGTATCTGCTTTGTGTCCGTGATGCAGCTGTCATTAAGTAGGTCCTGCGAGTGGGGAGGAGGCCAGAGTGCCATGATGTTATTTCCTGTGCTGATGGGTGATGGGAAATAAAGTCCTCTTGCTTGGCTTCTTCTTTTAAAGATGGTTTTGGTGGGAAAGCCAGTAATGTCACTTCCTGTCCAGATGGATGATGGGAAATTCAGTCATGTCACTTCCTGTGCAGGTGGATGATGGGAGATCCAGTGATGTCACTTCCTATGCTGATGGGTGATGGGAAACACACTTGAAGCACTTCCCATTTGTCCACTCCCTTCCTCCTTAAAATCACTCAACAATGTCAATCAAGTTGGAGAAAGAAGCAGTCAACTCATATAAGAGTATATACCCTCCAAATCTCTCCAAAGCGTTAGCAAAAACATTTAAACATAAACCCCTGGAAGAATTTCCAGACACCTTTTTGCCAATCAATACCATAGCGGCTGATACAGGAAGCTATAAACAGACCTCATCTTCCTTACAAGTAATATCTCATCCTGGACCGACATCTACCACAACATACAAAATGTTACATCTTCATCCAATATTCCACATGGCTCCAAGCTTAATATTGCTCCCTACCCTAGCTTCAATGGATCAGTCACCATTTCCATATACAATAATGGAAATGTAACGGTTCAATCCATGGACACTTGCCTCTCTCTATTCGACCACCTACTCTAATGGCCCCTCCGCTTCTCCTCCTGACACGCTTCCCAACACCACACACGGTACTCAACCTGCACTTCTGTACCTCCCCTCCCCTACTAATCCACACTCTGGTACTTCAAGTCCACCCCCAAGAGGGTGTCCACACCATCCCAAATACTCTTCTCAACCCCTACATTCTTTACATCCCGACTTTTCCTAACAGGGTTCTCCCTCTCAACTTAACATCTCAAATAGCCAGCTCTGATATTCTGCTGACCCATGCACCGTCCTAGGACTTCTTAGATATAGTGCCACCCTGCCAACCAGACCTCACTGGCACCCTCCTGCCATTCCAGATCACACACTGACTTATCCATCCCATCATGATTTCACTCCTACCTTCTCCCCTCCCCTCCTCACCTTCAACTCATTTATCAAATACACAGAGCATCCTCCCCACACAATGAGAGCCCTCCAGTATAACTCTGCTCCCCCCACACCCTATCGACACTGAAACACATGGCTCACCAACCTCACCTCAGACAATACACACCACCTCACGATCTGATACATTCTCACATCAACTTACACGCCTCCCCTCCTTGATCTACTACACAAGAAGAAACCTCCATACATATCATTTGCACACCCAGTTCAACCACACCCACCCTTCACTCGACTGCTCCCACACACTTGAACAACCAATCTCACCTAACCCTGCTCAGCCCCTACTTTTCACACATCAGCCCCAAATACTCTGACTATATTCCCTCTGATACCACATATTTTTCTTCTTCTCCCCACACACTGTTGACACACAACAACTGGCACCCATCTCCTTGATCTTTACACAACGCACACTCCCCTCACAATGAGAACTTGTCAATACAACTCTACTCCCCTTACACCTTTATCATACCCACACACATGACCGACCATCCTCACCTCTCATGATACACCCCACCCTACAATCTGATACCACCTTGCATTTCTCCTCTCCTCAAGCTACCCCATAAAAAGAACTCTTCACGCACCTCAGTTACCCACCGGGCAACCTAACGCTGCTGAGTCCCTACCTTACATCCATCCCCAACTACTCTGGCTACATCCTCTCTGCTGCCACACATTCTCCCTATGCACAACTACTTGAACTCCACCTTGAAAGACACCTTTCTCAAACTCACTGAAGACAGTCTACACACAACTCCCTACTCTATAATTCAGTCACACACTGTCTTGCATGACTTGCCACCTTGCTCATCTCCACAAGAACATCTCTTCAAACATATCAAAAGCACACCCAATGAACTCCACTCCCCTCATAGTTTGCTTATACCCACACCACACAGCTCACCACCTGGCCACTGAAAACCTTGAACCAACCCCCAACTGTGAACCCCAGACCAGTGCCTTCCAGCATGACACCAGACTACAATGTCCTTCAACTCCCAAATATTGTCCATGACAAGCATCCTTCAATTACAAAAGCTTCAAATGAATACCACAACAAGCCACACTCCATCGTTTCGCTTACTTTAGAACACAAACTAGACAACCTCAAATCGATACTAACCCAGCTTGAAGTTACTATTTACCACCTATGCTCTAGACTGCCTGCTGTCTTAGACTCTCTACTCCCTCAGCTGAGGGTACACCACAGTACACTACATTACCAAGCAGCAGTCATCTTCCTCACCCCAAAAGACTTCCTCCCAATCTCTCCCAAGCTGATATTGCAAACTTACTTGCAAGCTATAAGACCCCAACACCTCCTATTCCCTCTACTCCCTCTACTATCACTGCACCATACAACCCAAACCAACACAACTTACTGACTATTCCCTTGACTCGATCCAAACACCAGACCCACGCAGAGCAGGCACTGGCCAACAGAAACATTATTCCTACTAAGACTAAATCTCCAGAAACCCCTTACACCAAATTGGTCACCTCAGCTTCACGATGCATGCTCCATAACAGCAGATCAGTAATGAAATGAAAGTTGGAAATTTTGGACCCTATCACACACTACAACCTTGCCCCACTAATCCTCACAGAGACTTGCTTCAATGACGCATCCCACAACATATTTGATCTTTTACTTCCTTCAAACTACTCCATTATCAGAAATGACCGAGTAGGTGGAGTCGGGGGAGGCACTGTCACCATCTTCAAAGACTCTACAATTCAGTGAGATGCACAACGGCTCCTTCTCCACATTCCAATGCCTAACACTGGACCTGCACATTCAGTACAATTCCCCTTTCAGACTTAATGCCTTCGACCACCTACCTGGCGATAACAAGGCCTTTATTGAGGAAAACATGGATCTAGCAAGTGACCAATCGACGCAAAGTGATCTCTTTAGGAGACTTCAACCTTAATTGCGGCATCAGAGAAGACTCTGCAGTCAACTAGTTTGCCGCTTTCATTTCTGGAAAGGATGTGATCCAACACAATCTTAAGCCAACACGCATGAAAGGTTCTATACTCGACCTAATAATCTCCAAAGACGACCCGCTCTTAGAAGCTTAACCCGTAGCAGTAGACTGGTCTGACCACTTCCTTATTCCCTCTTTGTTACGACTCTCTCATTTCATGACCATGATAATGCTCTTCGAGTCCTAATCTCTGGCAGTTCCTGCCTCCTGGAGCGTATTATAAAAGTGCCCCGGGGGCGCAACAGGTGTTTTCGCCCGCTTTGCGTGCCCCGGGGGCTCTTTGGCATTACAAATGGGGCCGCAGACGCTTGTGCGGCCCCTTCTGTAATACAGATAGCGCTGGCGCTATCACCAGAGGGTGTTCCCTCATTTGCATGAGGGCGTGGCCCCATGGAAATGAGGGAATCTCTTTGCCTCTGCGCCCCCGCTGTATTATAGATGCAGGCGCAAAGGGAAAGAAGCTATCAGGAGCCACAAAAAGGTGGCGCACTGTCAATGTGCCCCCTGATGGCAGCCCTCTGGAGGGTTGAAGGGGGGTCCTATCGACTTCCCCCAGACACCCCGTTGCAGGTGGGTGCAGTCAATCTTTGCACACGCCTGCAAGGGGATCTTTCTCCCCTCTTAAAAGTGCAGGTGGGTTGCCGCCTGCACTTTGAAAAATGGAGCGGCTGCTTCAAAGCCGCTCCGTCTTTCACTTGAATGCTCTGCCCCCAGGGCAACGTGAGTTCTCAGCTGCCCTGGGAGCAGCACATTCATTCTAATACAGCACATACTCCTTGTTTGCGCAGGGCGCACCTTTTGAAAGGTGTGCCCGGCGCAAACAAGGAAAATGTGCCGTTTGTGTAATACAGCCCCTGGTCCTTCTTGATCTATCAGCAGCTTTTGATACAGGAAATCACAACACGCTCCTTAATACAGCAATAAATCAAATGGGCATTGATGGTGCGGTCCTTAAATGGCTTGAATCAATTCTCATGGGTAGGTTGTAGAGGATCAAAATTGATGACTATATATCAAATTGGAAGGCTGTGGATCGAGAGGTCCCTCAGGGTTCTTCCCTTGCTCTGAGCCTGTTCAACCTGTAAATCAAGCCTTTTGGAGTCCTGCTAAGAAAGGCTGCTATCTTCTGTCATCAATTTGCAGACGACACCCAAAGGTCTTCTCACCAAATGACATCTTGCATCTCAATCAAACAATCAATCAGAATTTTTAGAGCGCAGCACTGTCACCCGTAGGGGTATCGGGATGTTGAGGGTGCCATGTCTCAGTCGAAAAGCCAGGTCTTGAGTTTCTTTCTGAATCTCGCCAGGGAGGGTGCTGTTTGGAGGTGGCGAGGTAGGTCGTTCCAGGTGATGGTGATGGCATGGAAGAAGGAGTGGACCCCGCTGTGGCTGCAACAGATGCAGGGGTCTGTGCGAGGGTGAGTGAGGCAGAGCGCAGGTGTCTTGCGGGCAGATGGAAGTTTAGTCGATGGTTGATGTAGGATATAGGATATCGCCATCACTCTATACTCTGTTCAGGACTAGATGACTTCTCATAATTTAAAACTGAACCCTTTCAAATCTGAATTCCTTCTCATCTCCTCATCGAAACACCATCTCCTGTACAATACTGGAGGGACACACTCAACAGCCTTAACAGCGTACCCATCCTTGTTGACAGTGGCAAATCCCTAAGTGTCCCCCTAGATAAAAGGCTCAACCTGCAATCACAAATAAGCACCATGGCCAGGAAAATGTAATCTCAACTGCGTCTCTTCTGGGGAATCCGCTACTGCATGCCACAGCAAGATGTAAAATCTCTTGTTCAATCGCAGGTGCTCTCTAGAATCGACTATTGTAACTCTCTCTTGACTGGTCTCCCCAAGACCCGTCTCACCCTCTGAAACCAATCCTACATTCGGAGACATGTTGTGTTTGGGGACAAAAGCAGTGACCATAACTCACCTAAACTGGTGACTCTTCGCTGGCTCCCCATAGAAGCCAGGGGGGTATATAAAAACAGTTTGCATCTCCTACAAGGCCATAGACACACATCCACTCCCTGTTACTTACCAGACAAATCAATCTATCTGGAGGCGCCAGACCATTGGGAGATGCAGAAGCGCTGTTGCTTGAACCTACAACCTTTAAAGAATTGCAACTCATGGCGCAGTCCTTCTCAGGTAATGCAACCAGAGTATGTAACTCCTTACCTACGCACCACCACCTCATTGTCGATCTTCAAAACAGAGGTGAAACCCCTTCTCCTACAAAGACACTTCTGCTAAACGCCCCCAGTTAACCCTCCACTGAAATGTGCTCACATCTAACGTCCCCATAGCTAACCTTTCCGGTGGAAATATGCCCTCACATCTAATGCCTAGCTTAACTGCACTACCCCCGCTTCATTTGACCTCACCGACTGAAAACCTGCTCCCTGCTCCTACTTATGCTCCCTACATCCTCGGACAACTGCGACTCTATGCCTTTTGTAACGATGTGCGTTATGTAGCGGCCTGCGATTTTGTAATTTTGAATCTTATGTAACAATCTATGTTTTATTGTAATGAGCTCTAACACATTTGGGTAATTTCTATGCTATATAAAAAATGGTTAAATACCTAGACTACTATTATTTTGAAAACATTTGAGGACAAAATTTGCCCAGAACAGGTTTCTTCTAGTATATTGTTCTCCAGAGTCACACAACCGTACTGGAGTGAGAGGGGCCTGTGTTGCTGGGGTCAGCCTTTGGTAAACTGCCTCTTCTTAGGAGGTGGTGGGGATCCAATCTCCTGCCCACCTCTAATGGTGGGGACCCCAGCCTCCCCAAGAGTGGGTTCCCCCTGGCACTGCTTAATTTGAGCCAGTGGTTTCCGGTGCTGGACACCAGCACTTAATTATCGACACCGGCGCTTGTGACAGTCTGCCACAAGGTGGCGCTGTCTGGCTAATTGAGAGATGGCCACAACAACAGTTAATTATTAATTCAATATACAATAAAAATGACTATTACCGGCTGCCCACGACATTCTTACAGCTTTGGGGGCCTGAAATAGTCTGAATTGTCACACTTGTAGGAGTGTGATGGTCAGTGGTTGTGTTGTTACTATCATTGACAGCATGGCGGAGGCGATGTACTGTCCCATGGTCTGCACTGGCGATCAGAGGAGTCTGGGTGGCTGGTGGATAAATGCAGCCACGGGCCTAGGTGACCCGTGGACAAGAGGACATCTATGGTGATGGCCGCTAGCTGCCCCAGCCCTCTGACTTTTCCACCATAGTCCCTCGGCATTGTGAAAGCCACGTGCAGTTCGGTGGTGGGCTCTTGGCTGCCCCAGTCCTTTCAGCATGCACAGTTCCTACTAACAACGAGAAACAACATGGGTGGCAGAGGGGTGTGCAGTCAGGTCCTTGCCCGGGCTTCTGGCCACAGAAATGGATGTCATTTTGCCAGATGAGGTGGGGGACGGTGCAAGTTGTCAGATAGCAGGGAGGCACGAGGTTACACCCCCACGCCCCCTTCTCGACAAGAGGTAAACGCTGAAAGACAGAACCTGTAGGCATTCTCTTTAGAAGGAAACTTTCACCGAAGTGTCATGAAAACCCGCCCGCATCGCAGACGCTGACCCCAAGAACCTGTCCATGTATTAATCCGGATCAGGCTGAAGACACAACTCCTGCACAGCCCAGAGCAGGGCGCCAATGCGCATCCGAGAGAGCCCACAGCGCCTAGAAGCAGGTGGCTAACGAGCCGCTTGCTTCCAATACCCCAATGCACATCCGGGAGCCCACAGCGCCTAGAAGCAGGGGGCTAACGAGCCGCTTGCTTCCAATACCCCAATGCACATCCGGGAACCCACAGCGCCTAGAAGCAGGTGGCTAACGAGCCGCTTGCTTCCAATACCAATAGCATAAGAGCTGGTCTTACAGTCCCACGGAATGTTCAAACCATCCACCTTATTAGACTTCACGCAATGAATATGTATGAGATAATTATACATAGAATTATTTTCAATGGAGTTTGTTTGCATATCTGTCAGCCACTCTGAAAACCCACCTTGATTTTAGTTTTCGGTGGGTCGCAGCCCTAAACATAGCATAAGACCATATTTTTCCCACCACTGATCATCCGTAACTCTCCCTCGGCTGCCCTACCGGCGCCTCACCCTGTGTAGGACGGGCAATGGGCTGCCACAGGTGTAGGGTGACCAGACGTCCCCGATTTGCCCGGACAGTCCCGGTTTTTCACCAGCTGTCCGGGCAGATTTCGGCAATTTTGTCTCATGTCCCGGTTTTTAGAAGGGGTTGACTGAAAACAGTGAGAGGCACTTTTTTGGGTGTTCTAAAGCTTTGCTAGTTAGCAACTGTTATAAGTAAGCAGTTTAATTAATAGGTACAATTTTCATTGTAGAAATTACATTGTATTTACTTTCTTAATGCATCTTCTGTGATCCTATGTTGACGACAGCTGTCATTCTGCGCCATTCCGTGGATGAAAAATTGTAGTCCTTCTTCTATTTCCCCCAAATGTCCCGGTTTTTGGTTCTCAAGATCTGGTCACCCTACACAGGTGGTATGTAGGAAACACAGGGTGTATAAACATCTTCCAGTTCCAGTGCAGAATGTACCGACCGTGGGCTGGGCAGCAGTGAGTCTAAACAAGTGTGCAGCACCTTCCACCTACAATCCGCATCTGTGGTGGAACCGAAGTCAATAGTAGCAAAAATGTGTTAACTTCGTGCTTCGTTCTTCCTCTACGTGACACTACATGGCTCCTACCTTCCGAATCCCGCCGCCCCCTCCCCTACAGCCCTCGAAGGATGCCTTCTTGTTACTTCCCCCATGTTACTCAGGGTCACCTTCTTAATTGTAATGTCTGCCCTATACAGATAAAAACAATGTCAGTCAAAGCAGAGAGACCAAAAAAAGAATGGGCACATAGTGTGAATAACGATATGTGTGTTGTCCATCTGAACTATGCTCTTTTTTTATCTACAGTGCATGTGTAGGCCAATACCCAACAACCCATATTCTGCGGCTGGATCCAGTTGAAACCTTTTGTGATTGGTTAATTCGTTTTTCCACCAGGGGGACAATATAAGGATCTTTAAATTGACCCAGGGTCCTGCAGGCGATGCTGTTCAGTGTATGGAAAGGCAAGCAAACACAGAAACACTCCTACCTGCGGCAGCAGACAGAGGCAGTCGCAGGATCGCATGTTGGCACTGCCCGTGATGGTGCCAGGTTTACAGACTCATCCAGATGGGGCAGAGCGCCATAAAGTAGCTCCTCCTTGGGATGGCTGCAGTGGACCCACCTGGGCAGGGGCATCTCTTGCCAGTGACATGAGCGGCTGCATCCAGGGAGGATGCAGGAAGTGATGTCACCTCGCTGACGTCACTGCGTCCGGAAGTGTCTCAGTTGCATTGCACACTGCAGTCTCTTCCTTCTCCCTCTCTTCCCCTTTCTTGTCTCGCCACAGGCTCCTTCGTGGTTTGTGTTCCCACTTCTCCCTACCACCCTCTGGCCCTAGACACTTGGACCTGATCGAGAGTTAGACGGTGTTGGAGAATCTGGGGGCATATGTATGAAGAATTGCATTTGCGATTCTCAAATAGCGAATTTTAGCGATTCGCTATTTGAGAATCGCAAAATGCAATGTATGTAGGATTTGCAAAAAAAAATGTGAATCCTACATATTCCTTAATAGCGAATCGCATTCATTCCTATTGGCCCCTGAATGGGAAGACATTCGCAATTTGCGAGTACCCATTAGGTACTCGCAAATTGCGAATGCAATTTCAAGGGTGCAAGGGTGTCAAAAGGACCCCCTGTCTCACCCCTGAAATAAGCATGTGTGCACATGTGGCGCACATACATGCCCTGCTCCACATGGCACTTTGAAAAATGCAAAAAAATGCATTTTTCAAAGAAATCGCAAATTACCACCAGCTTGAAGTTGGTGGTAATTTGCGATTTCTTAAGCCAGAAATCGCACAACTTGGGTGCTTCCTGCATTGCATTTAAGGAATCGCAATTTGGGATTCCTTAAATGCATTCGCAAAATAGGGAATTGCAAATTTTGCGATTCCCTATTTTGCGAGGGCCTTTTGGGATGATACATCCCAAAAGGCTTTCCGTTCGCAAACGGGCCGATTCTGAGAATTGGCCCGTTTGCGAACGGGAATAGGGTTTCATACATATGGCCCTTGGTGATTTCTGGAGGGAGCGATAAATGCACCGAGGACTGCAGGATTTTGTTTCATCAAACATCAGTTCCTAGGTGGTACTCATTGTTCTTTCGCCTCATTCATGGGCCTGATTCACAAAGGAAAACTTACACTTATGTGTAAGTTTACTATTTTTTGGTATTCACAAAGGTAAACTTGGACATAAAGTCTAACTTTACTACTTTTCGGTATTCACAAAGGTAAACTTAGACCAAAAGTCTAACTTTACTACTTTTCGGTATTCACAAAGGTAAACTTAGACCAAAAGTCTAACTTTACTACTTTTCATTATTTACAAAGGGAAACTTAGACCAAAAGTCTAACTTTACTACTTTTCGGTATTCACAAAGGTAAACTTAGACCAAAAGTCTAACTTTACTACTTTTCGGTATTCACAAAGGTAAACTTAGACCAAAAGTCTAACTTTACTACTTTTCAGTATTCACAAAGGTAAACTTAGACCAAAAGTCTAACTTTACTATTCGGTATTCACAAAGGTAAACTTAGACCAAAAGTCTAACTTTACTACTTTTCGGTATTCACAAAGGTAAACTTAGACCAAAAGTCTAACTTTACTACTTTTCGGTATTCACAAAGGTAAACTTAGACCAAAAGTCTAACTTTACTATTCGTATTCACAATGGTAAACTTAGACCAAAAGTCTAACTTTACTATTCGTATTCACAATGGTAAACTTAGACCAAAAGTCTAACTTTACTACTTTTCGGTATTCACAAAGGTAAACTTAGACCAAAAGTCTAACTTTACTACTTTTCGGTATTCACAAAGGTAAACTTAGACCAAAAGTCTAACTTTACTACTTTTCATTATTTACAAAGGGAAACTTAGACCAAAAGTCTAACTTTACTACTTTTCGGTATTCACAAAGGTAAACTTAGACCAAAAGTCTAACTTTACTACTTTTCGGTATTCACAAAGGTAAACTTAGACCAAAAGTCTAACTTTACTACTTTTCAGTATTCACAAAGGTAAACTTAGACCAAAAGTCTAACTTTACTATTCGGTATTCACAAAGGTAAACTTAGACCAAAAGTCTAACTTTACTACTTTTCGGTATTCACAAAGGTAAACTTAGACCAAAAGTCTAACTTTACTACTTTTCGGTATTCACAAAGGTAAACTTAGACCAAAAGTCTAACTTTACTATTCGTATTCACAATGGTAAACTTAGACCAAAAGTCTAACTTTACTATTCGTATTCACAATGGTAAACTTAGACCAAAAGTCATACTTTACTATTCGGTATTCACAATGGTAAACTGAGACCAAAAGTCTAACTTTACTACTTTTCGGCATTCACAAAGGTAAACTTAGACCAAAAGTCTAACTTTACTACTTTTGGTATTCACAAAGGTAAACTTAGACCAAAAGTCTAACTTTACTATTCGGTATTCACAAAGGTAAACTGAGACCAAAAGTCATACTTTACTATTCGGTATTCACAATGGTAAACTGAGACCAAAAGTCTAACTTTACTATTCGGTATTCACAAAGGTAAACTTAGACCAAAAGTCTAACTTTACTACTTTTCGGTATTCACAAAGGTAAACTTAGACCAAAAGTCTAACTTTACTACTTTTCGGTATTCACAAAGGTAAACTTAGACCAAAAGTCTAACTTTACTACTTTTCGGTATTCACAAAGGTAAACTTAGACCAAAAGTCTAACTTTACTACTTTTCGGTATTCACAATGGTAAACTGAGACCAAAAGTCTAACTTTACTATTCGGTATTCACAAAGGTAAACTTAGACCAAAAGTCTAACTTTACTACTTTTGGTATTCACAAAGGTAAACTGAGACCAAAAGTCTAACTTTACTATTCGGTATTCACAAAGGTAAACTTAGACCAAAAGTCTAACTTTACTATTCGGTATTCACAATGGTAAACTTAGACCAAAAGTCTAACTTTACTACTTTTCGGTATTCACAAAGGTAAACTTAGACCAAAAGTCTAACTTTACTACTTTTCGGTATTCACAAAGGTAAACTTAGACCAAAGTCTAACTTTACTACTTTTCGGTATTCACAAAGGTAAACTGAGACCAAAAGTCTAACTTTACTACTTTTGGTATTCACAAAGGTAAACTTAGACCAAAAGTCTAACTTTACTATTCGGTATTCACAAAGGTAAACTTAGACCAAAAGTCTAACTTTACTACTTTTCAGTATTCACAAAGGTAAACTTAGACCAAAAGTCTAACTTTACTATTCGGTATTCACAAAGGTAAACTTAGACCAAAAGTCTAACTTTACTACTTTTCAGTATTCACAAAGGTAAACTTAGACCAAAAGTCTAACTTTACTATTCGGTATTCACAAAGGTAAACTTAGACCAAAAGTCTAACTTTACTACTTTTTGGTATTCACAAAGGTAAACTTAGACCAAAAGTCTAACTTTACTATTCGGTATTCACAATGGTAAACTTAGACCAAAAGTCTAACTTTACTACTTTTCGGTATTCACAAAGGTAAACTTAGACCAAAAGTCTAACTTTACTACTTTTCGGTATTCACAAAGGTAAACTTAGACCAAAAGTCTAACTTTACTACTTTTCATTATTTACAAGGGAAACTTAGACCAAAAGTCTAACTTTACTACTTTTCGGTATTCACAAAGGTAAACTTAGACCAAAAGTCTAACTTTACTACTTTTCGGTATTCACAAAGGTAAACTTAGACCAAAAGTCTAACTTTACTACTTTTCAGTATTCACAAAGGTAAACTTAGACCAAAAGTCTAACTTTACTATTCGGTATTCACAAAGGTAAACTTAGACCAAAAGTCTAACTTTACTACTTTTCGGTATTCACAAAGGTAAACTTAGACCAAAAGTCTAACTTTACTACTTTTCGGTATTCACAAAGGTAAACTTAGACCAAAAGTCTAACTTTACTATTCGTATTCACAATGGTAAACTTAGACCAAAAGTCTAACTTTACTATTCGTATTCACAATGGTAAACTTAGACCAAAAGTCATACTTTACTATTCGGTATTCACAATGGTAAACTGAGACCAAAAGTCTAACTTTACTACTTTTCAGCATTCACAAAGGTAAACTTAGACCAAAAGTCTAACTTTACTACTTTTTGGTATTCACAAAGGTAAACTTAGACCAAAAGTCTAACTTTACTATTCGGTATTCACAAAGGTAAACTGAGACCAAAAGTCATACTTTACTATTCGGTATTCACAATGGTAAACTGAGACCAAAAGTCTAACTTTACTATTCGGTATTCACAAAGGTAAACTTAGACCAAAAGTCTAACTTTACTACTTTTCGGTATTCACAAAGGTAAACTTAGACCAAAAGTCTAACTTTACTACTTTTCGGTATTCACAAAGGTAAACTTAGACCAAAAGTCTAACTTTACTACTTTTCGGTATTCACAAAGGTAAACTTAGACCAAAAGTCTAACTTTACTACTTTTCGGTATTCACAATGGTAAACTGAGACCAAAAGTCTAACTTTACTATTCGGTATTCACAAAGGTAAACTTAGACCAAAAGTCTAACTTTACTACTTTTTGGTATTCACAAAGGTAAACTGAGACCAAAAGTCTAACTTTACTATTCGGTATTCACAAAGGTAAACTTAGACCAAAAGTCTAACTTTACTATTCGGTATTCACAATGGTAAACTTAGACCAAAAGTCTAACTTTACTACTTTTCGAGTATTCACAAAGGTAAACTTAGACCAAAAGTCTAACTTTACTACTTTTCGGTATTCACAAAGGTAAACTTAGACCAAAAGTCTAACTTTACTACTTTTCGGTATTCACAAAGGTAAACTGAGACCAAAAGTCTAACTTTACTACTTTTTGGTATTCACAAAGGTAAACTTAGACCAAAAGTCTAACTTTACTATTCGGTATTCACAAAGGTAAACTTAGACCAAAAGTCTAACTTTACTACTTTTCAGTATTCACAAAGGTAAACTTAGACCAAAAGTCTAACTTTACTATTCGGTATTCACAAAGGTAAACTTAGACCAAAAGTCTAACTTTACTACTTTTCGGTATTCACAAAGGTAAACTTAGACCAAAAGTCTAACTTTACTACTTTTCGGTATTCACAAAGGTAAACTGAGACCAAAAGTCTAACTTTACTACTTTTTGGTATTCACAAAGGTAAACTTAGACCAAAGTCTAACTTTACTATTCGGTATTCACAAAGGTAAACTTAGACCAAAAGTCTAACTTTACTACTTTTCAGTATTCACAAAGGTAAACTTAGACCAAAAGTCTAACTTTACTATTCGGTATTCACAAAGGTAAACTTAGACCAAAAGTCTAACTTTACTACTTTTCAGTATTCACAAAGGTAAACTTAGACCAAAAGTCTAACTTTACTATTCGGTATTCACAATGGTAAACTTAGACCAAAAGTCTAACTTTACTACTTTTCGGTATTCACAAAGGTAAACTTAGACCAAAAGTCTAACTTTACTACTTTTCGGTATTCACAATGGTAAACTTAGACCAAAAGTCTAACTTTACTACTTTTCGGTATTCACAAAGTAAAGTTAGACAAAAAATAACTTTACTACTTTTCGGTATTCACAAAGTAAAGTTAGACAAAAAATAACTTTACTAGTAGTAACTTACCTTTGTGGATACCGAAAAATCGTAAAGTTAGACTTTTGCTCTAACTTTACCTTTGTGAATACCGAATAGTAGTAAACTTACACAAAAGTGTAAGTTTACCTTTTGTGAACCAGGCCCCATACGTTGTAGTTTGTTTTACATCACTGCAGCATGCCTTGCACGGTCATTTTACTTTACAGCACTTTGGGGTAGTAC
This sequence comes from Calotriton arnoldi, assembly GCA_963921515.1. NCBI lineage: Eukaryota > Metazoa > Chordata > Amphibia > Caudata > Salamandridae > Calotriton > Calotriton arnoldi. Next base: position 245,806 of record CAWUFW010000408.1, read on the forward strand.
AGAAATGTACAGACATGACAACAGTTGGATTGGAACGCCTGAGTGCCACCCCTGCTATACCGCAATCCTGACACTGGCACCTCTTGGGTGCAGAGGGGCCAGACGTGGAGCCGGCAGCCATACAGGGCTTGGGAAAGTTTTACTTCAGTAACAATAGCTTTATTTATGGGCTTCACAGACAATCTGCAGCTGATTCCCCACCAGGGAAGCACGCTCAGGTTTACTCCTGCACAACGCTTGGGGTAAGGTCCTTACCAACAAGGAAACCGAGTGAGCACAACCCCAGAAAAAGAGCTTTCTGCATGGGAAAAATGTCTACTCTGACAGCGAGGGAAAAAAACAAAAAAAGTGCAGCTCCACTTTTCAGCCTCTGGAGTTTACATGGAGGGCTGGCAGTGACCGTGCGATTCTACCACTTCCATGGGATTTAGGGCCAGATTACGAACGTTTTTAGTGGTGGCAAATGGATATTCAGGCCGCCTTTTGGATGTACCATCCCTGTTTTGCGAGTCAGTAACCTATTACTGACCCGCAATATAGGGTTTGCAAGTCGATATTAGGAAGGGGCGTGCCAAGGGTGGCCCTTCCTAATAGCGAGTCGCAGGGGGATGTACAATTGTTTTGCGACCGGAATGAGGTTGCAATACATTGCAGATTACCGCCTACTTCAAGTAGGTAGTAAACCAGTCGCAAACAGGAAGGGGGTCCCCTTCCCCTTTGTGAATGGTGGCAAAAACGTTTTTTAAGAGCAGGCAGTGCTCCCAGAGACCACTGCCTACCCTAAAAAAATGAAACAAACGTTTCATTTTTCTTTTTGAAACACATTCTGTCTTCCTTTAAGGGAAAAGGCTGGATTTAAAAAAAAAGTTGCTTCATTTGAAAGCAAACCGACATGGTGGTCTGCTGTCCCCAGCAGGCCACCATCCCTGTGTTATTGCCCATTCCCAATGGGTCGCAAATTGCGATATGCCTCATGAATATTGATGAGGCAGGTCCCTTGCGACCCAGTTGGGAATCACAAACAGTGTTAAACTTGCAGTTTGCGATTTCCTAATAGTGAATCACAAATATTCGCTATTAGGAAATCGCAAACCCACGATTGTGTACATCTGGCCCGTATTGTATACTCCTTTAAGATTTTGTAAACCAGCAAAATACATAAATCTACAGAAATCATAAAGGTTAAGTCTATGATTCCTAGATGTACTAATTTTTTTTGTCAGTTATGTCATGCACTAAGACGCCAAGGCCAATGTGATTTGCTTTGGGTTGCCAGCCTCTGAGTTCTATGGGCTAATTATGCATTTGCAATGGGCACTAAGTGCATGGTGCAAATGGGTTCTGCACCAAGTTTTCACAGTTTTTGCGTTCTGGTCCCAGCTGGTGGTAGCACTATTCGTAAAACCTGAGAGAAGTAGTGGATTTTGTGCTTAACTCACAACTGAAGCAAGTGTAAAAACAAGCCCATTTTTACTAATTTTTCCCCTACCACCTACCTCTAAATGTTCTAGAAAAAATATAAATCGACTGATTTCATCGATGAATCTCCATGAGAGGTGAATGACACTCTTATTCTCAAATGCTTTAGATGTGGGAAGATTGGACACAATTCAACTCAATACAGCTCCCCACCGGAGAGAATAAATGTGTTACCACCAAACTCACAATCTGCTTCTAAAATACACACAGATTAGTCATCAAGTCTGCAGTAAAGTGTGCTGTGCTTATTCTGGAGTCCCAAACAGTCTACTTCTAAGATACAGGTAGATTAGTTGTAAAGTCCTGCGATACACGGTCAAAAACAGTCTGCTTCAAAGTTACAGGTAGCTTAGTAGTCAAGTCCTATGTACTTCTAAGATACAAGTAGATTAGTTCTAAAGTCCTGCGATACACAGTTGTAAACAGTCTACTTCTAAGATACAGGAAGACTAGTCTACATGTCCTGTGAGATAGTGTGCTGTGTTTATTCTGGAGTCGTAAACAGTCTACTTCTAAGACGCAGGTAGATTAGTTCAAGTCCTATTCCATAGAGTCATAAACATTCTACTTCTAAAATGCAGGTAGATTAGTTCTAAAGTACAGCAATACACAGGGGCATATTCTCAAGGACTTATCGCCGATTTATCGGCACTTTAGCGCCGCAAAAGTGGCGATAGATTTATCGCCCTATTCTCAAGCTGGTGCAAACTGCCGATATCGCCAGTTTCCCAGCGATATCCTCCGCAAAAAACATCGCCACGGATGAGAGCGACAACTAACACTAATGATATGCAGAGTAGGCGTTCCCGTGCAAAAACACACGAAAACACCACTTCGCGATATTCTCAACGACCAGCCAGATCCGCGATGAGACCCAAAAACAGGCGATAAGGCGCGTTAGCAGCAGGGACTTAACACCTGCCTTTTACTGGTGTAAAGCAGGACGACAACCTGCAGCATGAAAGGGAGCCCAGCCCAGAGCCACATCTGAAGACCAACACATGTCATGGAGCTACTGACCATGCAGCTCGGAAACCCAAGAGGGCCACACCAGCCACCGCCACCACCCCCAGGACCCCCCCCGGACTACCACCGAGGCAGCGCAGAACAAGACAGCTGACCTTCCCAAAACGGCATGGCCCCTCAGCCACACAATTGCAGAATGTGGGGAGAGGTGGGAACCAAGTATGTGTGAAGGAGGCAAGTCACCCATGAATAAGAATGTACACAATGCCAAGTGTGGCGGTGATGTGCTGGACAGACTACAGTATGCAGAGCACAGACATGTCCATGTGGACATATACTGCTGGTGTTTGTAGTGTTGTGGACAGTGGACGCAACCATGTTACCTCAGGCAGTGGGGAAGACCCCGGTCATGTATCCGTGTCGTCCCCCCCCTGTAAGCGTAAGCGGAGTGGGCTGGGCCGGCGTACGCCAGGCCAGCGTAGGAGTGGGAATAAATAGGCCGGGGCTCTGGGCGTGGTTCACTTCCCGGATGGCCAACGCGTCTGCCAGGTAGGCGCCCCTCACCCTGCCATGAGTCCGCCGCCATTACCACCAGCCTCCTCAGCCGATCGCTGGCGTCCGCGACACAGGCCCCCAGCACACCCAGCGGCACAGCACCGCAGAGTTATGTGTGTGCTGACTACTGTCTGCGGCCTACACTGCGGTCAGCAGGGCTCTCAAATCAAATCCAATCCTGACCTGCGAGGACACGCCATCATCTCTGGCTGCACACCCGCTGAGCGCTTCAGGTGCCACCAACTCAGTGCACCACAAGTCATCGCCACGTGGCTGTGGGCCCTTTCTGACCGCTGCCTCCGGCCTACACTGCAGTCAGCAGGGCTCACAAATCAAATCCAATCCTGACCTGCGAGGACACGCCATCCTCTCTGGCTGCACACCCGCTGAGCGCTTCAGGTGCCACCAACTCAGTGCACCACAACACATGTACCCTTTATGATTGTTTTGTGCTGTGGACAGCTGACGTGACAATGTCGCCTCAGGCAGTGGGGAAGACCTGGGACGATGATGATGAAGATGAGGCAGGTGTACCACACCCCACTGCAGCTGCAGCGGGAATATCCCGAAGGGACACAATGATTAACAATTACTTCACATTAGCACGCTCATCTCTGGTGCCCCTACCTCAGTGCACCACAAGTCATGGACCCTTTATGATTGAATCTGTGTGTGTAATACGAAGATCACTGTTCTAGCTGTTGCCAGCACCAACCACTCCCTGAGGGCTGGCTTACACTCACCCCACACCCATCCAGCACAGGCGTCACTGGATATGTGACCCTGGCAATAAAAAGTGGCCGGGCGCACGTGCCCGTAGCCAGTTCCACTATCAATCTAAGTGTGTCCTTGTGGTCATTATGTATGCATGATGGGCCAGGGCCCTACCACCTTACCTTGTGCTGTGGACTGCGGACGCAACCATGTCACCTCAGGCAGTGTCTAAGACCTTGGACACGTAGCTCTGTCCCCCCCCCCTGTAAGCGTAAGCAGAGTGGGCTGGGCCGGCGTACGCCAGGCCAGCGTAGGGGTGTGAAGGATTTGCCCGGGGCTCTGGGCGTGGTTCGGTTCTGGCCTGGACAAGGAAGTAACTAATGCGTGTGTCTCTGTTGTAGTGTCGGCGCCAACCTGCCCGCAATCGACAATGATGCAATGTAGCATGCACCCTGAGGGCGGGCTCGCACGAACGGAGAAATGAAGGAGCGCAAGACCGCTCGGGGTCTTGGCTCATACATGCCAAGTGTTGTGTGTATCTGTAATGCCGCAGTAAGAGCCAAATGCCTAGACCTACTAGCAGCGCGAGTTCAGCCACGCATGGACTCTACATCTGTGTCCGCCCTATCCTTTCCACAGGCCTACACTCACATGGCCGCCCACCTTCAACGGACAACATCACAGTGTGGTTGTCAGGCTTGTGGACATGCGCAGACAGGCATGACAATGGTGTGCCGTAGGAGTGCAAGTGATGCAACCGCGCTGCACGCACAGTAAATAGGCTCGGGGGAGGGAGGAGCAGCTGTGAGGCAACGTAACACACAGTGATGCCGCACATTTGCCACATGCAAGACATGTCACACATGAATCCCAAAGTCGCACACATCCCACCCCACCCCCAACAAGCCACTTCACATTTCCTGAATGCAAGCAGATGAGAAACTAACATAAGGGATGAAAGCTCCTTTGTCTGAACTATCAGGCGGAAGCACATCTGCACCTCCGACCTCGGAATTGCATGTGCCCGGCACCCCCTGACAGATACAATAGCAGCTGACTCCCACACTACGCACAGCCCGACGAAAGACCAACGTATACACACCCCACACACAGAAGTCCTTGCTCGAAGTCATCTTGCATGGAATGGCCTTCACACTTACTCCCACACCATCCCAGGCGTACAACCGTTGCACACTAAAACAACTAATTGATCCGAGCTGGGGCATTTCATCCACAGAACTGGCGCAGGTCAGAACAGTGCCGCTTCAACCAGAGCCACTAACGCAATGGCAGAACATCCCGGACACATGCACAATCCCTGTCACGTGGAACTGTACCGTGCACGTATGCTGCATTTACTGGGGGTACTGCCATTGGCAGTGCTGCGGATCAGTTACCGGCTAAGCTTCCGCCTTGCCAACGTCACCTGCGTTCAGCCTGTGTTGCATTGTCGATCGTGCATATTCGAGTGGTCATGGATGTCTGCCTATCCAACAGGACGGTAGCTGAACTGGATTTTGACATGTGTGTGCGCCCCCTGTTGGCCCACGACCAGGAGTGTCACTGTGATACCCGTTTATGAGATGCCTTGATACTTGGCATACATACTGGCAGCTGGACCTGGGAGATTGCACAACTCCTCGTGTGCAGTGACCACATTGAACCGCTCCCCTATTGGGCTGTAGTGCTAATTGGTGAAAGGGGGTGGACGCAGCACATCTGTCCGGACCTGCTAATGGATGGCCTCGCCGTCCTGTTTGATGAAGTCGACAACGAGCTCATGTTGGAAATGATAGCCTACGAAGCTGCAATCGCTTTTATGGACGAGTAACTACGTACCTGCAGCCACAACAGATTGGAACCCATTGCACATGTCCCAACACCTTATTTATTTATTTTGAAGTCTATAGAGCGCACAGCTACCTCCAGCGGAGGTGTCCCGGCGCTAATGCAGAGCACAGGAGGAGGAAGCAGACTGCCAAGAGTTACAGGTGCTAGGGGAGGCTAAAAAACCAGGTTTTTAGGAGTTTGCGGAAGGCAGATTCCGAATTGGCCTTCCTTATGAACTCGGGTAAGGAGTTCCAAAGATGGGCAGTTCTTACCGTAAAAGACCGGCCACCTAATCTGGCTTTTTTGAAACGGGGAGTAACAAGAAGTACTTGGTGATTAGATCTCAGAATCCTCGTCTGATGGTATTTGCTGAGTCTTTTTCTCAGGTAGTGGGTGCCCGTTTCTTTAATTGCCCTGTAGGCGAGAGTTAGCGCCTTGAATTCTACCCTCCTTTTTACTGGCAGCCAATGTAGGCTCCGTAGATGGGGGGGATATGTGGTGTCGTGTTGGGATATTTCTAATGAGCCTGGCGGCCGCATTTTGTATAGTCTGTAGCCTTCTGATCAGGTAGTCAGGCAGACCCAGGTACAGACTGTTGGCATAATCTAACTGAGACGTGATGAGTGCATGAACTACTGTCTTTCTGCAGTCCATGGGTAAGAGATGGAGGAATCTCCGTAAGGACTTCATTTTCCAAAAGCATAAAGAGGAGACATGGCTAATCTGAGTCTTGCAAAGGAGGGCGGAGTCAAACTTGAACCCCAGGTTCCTGGCCGAGGGCACAGGGTGAGGTGGGGGATTGAGCTTGGGTGGCCACCATAAGTCCGAGTGGGGCGGAGATGGCTGATTGAAGAATAGAACCTCCGTTTTGTCGGTATTCAACCTCAGACAGTTCTCAGTCATCCATGCTGAAATATCGACCAGACAATGTCTAAAGTTAGAGAATGCTGCCTCGGATATATCCCTGAAAGAGAACATTAGCTGTGTATCATCAGCATACGAGATGACACTTACCCCATGTTGTTCAATAAGCGGGGCTAGCGGGGAGAGGTAAACATTAAAAAGAGTCGGGCTCAAGGCCGAGCCCTGGGGGACTCCACAAACTATGGGGCACGAAGATGAGATGTGAGGATGCAGCAATATGTTCTGGGACCAGTCTTCCAGAAAGGAACCAAACCATGATATAGTGGTCCCTGTCACTCCCAGTTGTCTTAATCTGTCACGCAGGATCATGTGAGACACCGTATCAAACGCTGCCGACAGATCTAACAGCACGATCATAGCACAGTGGCCATTGTCCAAGGTCTCCCGGACATTCTCAGTTATTTCCAACAGCGCTGTCTCGGTGCTGTATCCTGACCTAAAGCCAGACTGGGAGTCATGGAGAAGTTTGTTGGATTCTAGGTATTCGGATAGCTGTTTTTGTACTTCCTGTTCCAGAATTTTGGCCGGTGCTGGCAGGAGGGAGATGGGCCTGAAGTTTTTCAATTCAGCCGGATCTGCATCTTCTTTCTTAAGGATTGGTTGAACAAGTGCAGTTTTCCAGACTGAAGGGTAGATACCAGTATTCAAAGAAGAATTCCAAAGTAGATTAAGGTGGGGGTTTAATAGTGGGGCCAGAAGTTTAAAAAGCCTAGCTGGACAAGGATCTAGTGGAGATCCGGATTTTGTTTTTTCCAACTGACTAAGAGAAGCCTCCAGGCTAAAAGGACTGAATTCGGACCAGGTATGAGGAAGGGGAGAGGAAGGGGGAGGTGAGGTAGTTAGTTCCCTTGTGGGAAATGAGGAGTAGATGGTTTGTATTTTGTCTTGAAAGAAGACTGAGAGACCTTCGCAGAGGGTGGCAGAGGGTACTATTTTGCTATGCGTTGAATCAGGTTTAATAAAATCTTGGACAATCTTAAAAATTTCTTTTGCGGAGTTATTGGCAGATTTAATTTGAGCTGCGGTGTGGTCCCTAATGGACTTGCGCTTTGATCTATGAAAGTGTTTTAATGCTATTCTGTAAGCATTTTTAGACTCAGTATTGTAGGTTTTCCGCCAGAAACGGAGTTCTGGAGTAAACCAAGGGGCAGTGGGTTTGTTTCTAGTCGGTTTCATAGATTTTATAGGGTCTATAGTGTCTAGGGAGGATGTGACTCAGTGATTGAATATGATGGCATCACGGTTGGGTTCACCGGTCAGTTCTATAGGAGTTTTTTGAAGAACAGGACCTAATGTATCAGGTGTAACTTTCCTCCAGTTCCTTCTATTTTCATAGACAGGTTTCACCAGGTTCTTACACTTAGTCACGGACAAGTTGAATGGTATCAGACTATGGTCTGACCACGTGAGGGGAATAGGGTCCTTAGTGCTAAGGGTTGGAATGTTGGTGAAAATAAGATCTAACGTATGGTCTGCTACGTGTGTAGGCATGGAGACCTTTTGAATGAGATTTTGTCCTTTAAGAATATCGGCTAATTGAGAGGCTAGAGTACACTGTTCGCTGTCCATATGGACATTAGAGTCGCCCAAGACTATAAAATTCGCATATTTCAGCGAGAGATCTGCGATGGCATCGCAAAGTTTCCATATCTCAGGAGGTTTAGAGTCAGGGGGTCTGTAGACTAGTACTCCTGCAATAGACAAGGTGGGGGAGATTTTAATGCTAAAGGACATTGCTTCTATCAGACCTGTTAGTTCAATTCTCTTGTGTGAAATCTCCCAGTTGTCTCGTGTAATTACAGCCAACCCACCCCCCAATCTATTGCCAGCTCGATTGACCGTGGTAATTTTGTAGCCAATAGGGATGGCCATCTTGATGTCAGGGTTGGAGCTTTCTCTCAACCAGGTTTCTGTGAGAAATATGGATCTTGTTGCATCTTGGAGATCTGGTCACATATCCCATGACAACAGTGGACATGGCTGCATTCGCCTGGACTCCGAATACATGAGCGGACAACAACGCCGAACAACACACACCTGTGAAAGGTGAGGCACTCCCCCGGAGTGGTCAGCGGCGCTTGGCAACGTTCCTCATTCTGACATACTGCTGCATTGGTCTGCATGTTGTGGCACTAATCTTGCCCGTACTGACACGCATATGCTAATAAAGTCTACGCACCTTCACTTGTATTCAACTGTGATGAGTGTTGGTTTGAATGACAATGTGTGTCTCACTGCCTATCTGGGTCTCGGCCATACATGCGCACTGATAGCATTACCCAGGGAGTACCTTTTTGTGGAATCACTGTCCCTACATTCATCCATACTTTCATACTTGATTGAGCATAGCCATGACGCATCTGTGTGAATTAGAATGTTTTATTCACATTCAGTGGAGTGTTGAAGCTGGACCAGTACAGGGCCATGCAAACCCCACTTTGCAATGTTGCCCCGTGGAGGGCCAGCCGGAGTCCTTTAGGAATTGACAAGTTCATCGGGAGTGGAAGACTTCAGTCCGCAGTGTGCTTGCTGTGTCATTGGTAACCAAACCAAATATGGCAGTCCATGTCGAGGTCCAAGGTGAGTGTCGCTGAGTGTATCGGGGACAGTGGAAGGTGTTATTCCAGGGCATGATGCAGAGGGCAGAACCAAGCTGAAACAGGCCATATGGCGGAGATGAATGCTACCACTTCATTCTTACCACAAAGCCCGATTCATCATCATCTCCGTCCTGTGATGTGTCCGGTGCCTCACATGCGGGTGGTGGTGTTTTGTCTGCATCACTGTGTGGCAGTGACACATCAGGGGCCGGAGGTGGAATGTCTGCCACAGTGTGTGGCACTGACACTTCAGGGGGCGGAGATGTGGATGGAGTGGTAGCAGCAGCATTCATCCGCGCCAGGCCTTGTGGTGGCAATGCCATGACGAGGATCTGCAGGGCATGAAGGATCACAGCTACATCTGACTGGTGTGCAGCCGTGGCAAACATTCTTTCCGCCTGCATCCGCTCCAAGCTCTCCATCATTCTCCTTATGTGTCCCAACTCCCGGCTGGCATCGCTGGAGCCACTCTGACTAGACAGTTGTTCTTGGCTCAGAGTCATGACTCCAGCGATGTTAGCCATGGATTGTTAGAGAGCATGGAGCGGACAGTGGGTGTCCGTTAGGGACAGTAAGTCATCCCTGATGGGACTTAGACACCCACGTATGGCATCTAGTTTGGCTGACATGAGTTCGGACCCCACCCGCAGCTGGTCAGCCATCTTCTCCTGGCACCCGAACACACGGCGTTGGAATGCCATGTGTTGGTCGTGGGGGTCCTGGGAGACAGCCGTGGTGGTGGGTGCTTCCTGCTGTGTGGTCTGTGCAGGGGGTGGGGTCTCATCGATGCAGCTGGGCTGCCCTGCTCCTGGGGGTGAGGTGCTGAGGGTGTCCATGAGCTGTTGGAGGGCGTCGGTGTCGATGGTGTGAAGGTCCTCTTCATCATCAGTGCTGAGTTGCTGGGTCTGCTCTGCAGGAGGTGTTGATTCTCCCTCTGCAATGTGAAGGGGAGATGCAGATTGACATTGTGTTCACATGTATGTTCACGCATTGTACAAGTTTACATTCAGACTGAATGACAATGTACATTGTGACTGTTTGTGAGGAGATGCCAATTTGATGCGGGACAGTTGACATTTCTGCACCATCAGGGATGTGAGGGTGTACTTGTACATTATCATCTCACAGTTTCCTGCTATGCCACATGTGAAAGGCCATTTTCTACACACAAGCGGCAGCAGTTGTGTCCTCTGTTCTGTTGTGTGAATGTTGCAGTTTGTACCACATTGTTGTCAATGTTGAGGTGCTCTGATTCTTGTGTGTGTGCTGCATTGTGGGTGAGTTGCCCCTTCACCTCTGATTTGGCTGGCCCTTATCCCTTTCAGGCGGTGTGCCTTTCACTTCTGTGCTTATACAGTGCTGAGATGTTGCGGACTTGGGTAAATTGGTCTCTTGTTCGGAGTTGTGACTCTTGGGCATGGTTTGTCCGCAGATGTGCTATACTTAATTGTGCATGTGTGCCACTGTGCCCATCTCCCCCGTCCCCCAGTCCCTGGTCGTTACTCACCCTGTTGCTGTTGGGTCAGGTCATGTTGTGCAGTGTCCGGTCCCCCAAATCCTGCCACCGTCTCCCCAATGATGGTCCCAGGCTGGTCCTCCGTGGGGCTTGTGGGGTTCTGGTTGTCCTCTGTACTTGCTCCGGCTACCTCCACGGTGCTTCGCGGTTGTTTGTGTCTTGGTTGTGTTTTTGTTTGCCGCTTTTATAGTGGTTTTTCCCGCCTGACTTGTGTGACTTGCAGGCCTGGCGCTGCTTATCGAGGAATTTTTTATCGCAGTTGGGCACAGCGCAACTTTTTTCACGTTCGGATTTAGATTTTTATCGCCGTCCAGGTAATTTTATCGCGGACATTTGACGCGTTGTCGGGAGACTATCGCATGTTACCGCCGTGTTGGGAATACGACGTTGACACAGAGTTATTTTCCCGCGATAGACGGCGATGTGAAGAATTGCGTTAACATATTTTGGCGAAGATTATCGCACGTTCTTGAGAATATCCCCCACAGTCGTAAACAGTCAACGTCTAAGATACAGGAAGACTAGTCTACATGTCCTGTGAGATAGTGTGCCGTGTTTATTCTGGAGTTGTAAACAGCCTACTTCTAAGAAACAGATAGATTAGTTGTCAAGTCCTATGATATAGAGTCGTAAGCAGTCTACTTCTAAGATACAGGTAGATTAGTTGTCCAGTCCTATTCTATAGAGTCGTAAATAGCCTACTTCTAAGAAACAGATAGATTAGCTGTCAAGTCCTATGATATCGAGTCGTAAACAGTCTACTTCTAAGATACAGGTAGATTAGTTGTCCAGTCCTATGCTATAGAGTCGTAAACAGCCTACTTCTAAGAAACAGATAGATTATTTGTCAAGTCCTATGATATAGAGTCGTAAACAATCTACTTCTAAGATACAGGTAGATTAGTTCTAAAGTACTGCGATATACAGTCATAAAAGTCTACTTCTAAGTTACAGTAAGACTAGTCTACATATCCTGTGAGATAGTGTGCCATGTTTATTCTGGAGTCGTAAACAGTCTACGTCTAAGATATAGGTAAAGTTCTGCGATACACAGTTGTAAGCAGTCTACTTCTAAGATGAGGGTAGAAAGGAAGTTTAGTCTTCAAGTACTATGACATAGTGTGTCATGATTCATCTGGAGTCGTAAGCAGTCTACTTCTAATATGCATGTAGATTAGTACAAGTCCTATGCTATAGAGTCGTAAACAGTCTAGTTCTAAGATACAGGTAGATTAGTAGTCTATTCCTAGGATATAGAGTTGTAAACATTCTGCTTCTAAAATGCAGGTAGATTAGTCTTCAAGTCCTGTGAGATAGTGTGCTGTGCTTATTCTGGAGTCGTAAACAGCCTGCTTCTATGATACGCGTTGAGTAGTAGTCAAGTCCCGTGATATAGAGTCGTAAACAGTCTACTTTTAAGATGTAGGTAGATTAGTCTATAAGTCCTGGGAGATAGTGTGCCATGCTTATTCTGGAGTCGTAAATAGTCTACTTCTAGGATGCAGGTAGATTAGTAGTCAATTCCTATGATATAAAGTAGTAAACATTCTGCTTCTAAGATGCAGGTAGATTAGTCTTCAAGTCCTGTGAGATAGTGTGCTGTGCTTATTCTGGAGTCGTAAACAGCCTGCTTCTATGATACGCATTGAGTAGTAGTCAAGTCCCGTGATATAGAGTCGTAAACAGTCTACTTCTAGGATGCAGATAGATTAGTCTACAAGTCCTGTGAGATAGTGTGCCAAGCATATTCTGGAGTTGTAAACAGTCTACTTCTAAGATGTAGGTAGATTAGTCGTAAAGTCCTATGTTATAGAGTCGTAAACAGTCTAGTTCTAAGATATAGGTAGATTAGTTGTCAAGTCCTATGTTATAAAGTAGTAAACATTCTGCTTCTAAGATGCAGGTAGATTAGTCTTCAAGTCCTGTGAGATAGTGTGCCGTGCTTATTCTGGAGTCGTAAACAGCCTGCTTCTATGATACGCATTGAGTAGTAGTCAAGTCCCGTGATATAGAGTCGTAAACAGTCTACTTCTAGGATGCAGATAGATTAGTCTACAAGTCCTGTGAGATAGTGTGCCAAGCATATTCTGGAGTTGTAAACAGTCTACTTCTAAGATGTAGGTAGATTAGTCGTCAAGTCCTATGTTATAAAGTCGTAAACATTCTACTTTTTAGATCCAGGTAGATTAGTCTACAAGTTCGGTGAGATAGTGTGCCGTGCATATTCTGGAGTCGTAAACAGTCTACTTCTAAGATGTAGGTAGATTAGTTGTCAAGTCCTGTGAGATAGTGTGCCGTGCTTATTCTGGAGTCGTAAACAGTCTACTTTCAAGATTAGTCGTCAAGTTCTGCAACCTGGGGCAGGTATCGGGCTCCAAGGTCAACCATTTAGCCAGGGCTTGAACCTAGGTGCCTGATTAAAAAACAGCAGGTCTGTGTTAAGGGCACCCACCCTGTGGGGTCTTCTGGCCCCTCTCAAGGGCTCTGAGGGGGGCGTCTGCAGGGAAACACAAAACGTCATTTCAGATTATTCTATGATTAATAATTATTTGGTACCTAGGGGTCCCGTTTGTGTATGTTTGTTTTGCAACGAGCATCCCTTTTGACTCAGGAACAGTTACAGCAGCTTAAGGGCCTAATATTGATCCTTAAATATTGAATCTACCCTCTTTTCTATTTCTCCGATACTGGACCGCATTCCTCCAAACACATGCAGCATGGTTAGCTAATAAACCTTTGCAGACTCCACGCATGGTTTACAAAATATGTGAAAAAGAAGTGAGTAGAATACGTGGCTGTGCAGACATCATTCTTCAAGGTCTATGTATTTAAGAACATCCCTGCTTGTACTGCACTTTTGTTAAATGGTGGACTCAGTTCTGTCTTGAGTTGGGGGAAAGATGGGTCTGCGGTACTTTCTCAGGTATTGAAACAGGCATGCTGGTTGTGGACAACTGGCTGGGCATGAAATGAATATCTGTGCATCTAATGATGTAGATATGAATTCTGCCCCTTCAGAGGGGTGGTAATGTACGCAGGGGCCTACCTTCTTCTCGAGGGAGGACAGCAGGCTGCTCAGGGTGGAGATTTTGCTGATGAGCTGCTCCAGGTCTGGATCCAGATCAGAGGAAGCCTAGGCAAAGCCAGAGAGCAAGTTATGAATGAAAGGTTTCTAGAAACACTGGACTTAAATGTTCTCACTTCAATCATCTACACATAGCCTATTTGAACCCTAAAAGAATTAACAGACTATTTGACATGAAAAGAGCACCCTGACCCAGATGCTTGCAGGAAGACGCAGGGGGCCTTATTTATGAGCCCTTGCGTCACTTTTACGCTGCTGGTGCGTCACTTTTTGTGACGCACCGGCGGCGTAAAAAATGCACCATGTTGCGCCCTGTTTACAAAGTGATGCATTTCGGCAGATGTGTCACTTTGTAAACCCCTGCAACAAATCATACCTGCGTCAGGTATAATGTATGCAGGATGGCGTTCCCCAGCAAAAAACCTTGTAGAAGTGGCGCATTGAAATCTATGAGATTTCAGGGCGCCACTTATAGGACGCCATTGCGTCGATATCTTACGCCTGCCTCACAGCAGGCATAAGACTGATGCAGGCCCTTTCACATGGGGCTTGCTCCAGCAATGCGTCACTTTCGCGCCTACAGATACGTCAGAAAAACTGACGTATCTGTAACTCCTTGCGATATGATGCGTCATACAGTAAATATGACGCATCCATCGTGTCGCAAGGAGGGCGCACTGAGAAGGGAGGCATCGCTGCTGCCACGCAGCGATGCGTCACTTCTCATAAATGAGGCCCAGGGTATTTTGATATGGTCTAAGAGCGCCCTCTATTGGCTTACTTTGTCATCATGAGCCTCCGCTTTAGCAGCTAGAACAGGGGTGCTACTAGGACACCAGTTAGTTCTTTACAGTCCTCCCATGTGTGCAGCTGACGAATAACACTGTAACAGAATAAGGGCTGTGAGCTAAGCGCTGCCAGATGAACTAAGGGCAACAAAGAAGATAGAGGAAGGATGAAAACAGGGAAAAAGGACAGAGCAAGAGTGGCAAATAGCATGACAAAGAAAGGAAATGCAATGAGGGAAGAAAAAAGAAAGATGAGTACTAAAAGGGGGTGAAGAAAGAAGGAGAAAGGTAGGAAAGATGAATGGAAGGTGCCAGCTGGGATTGGATGAAGGTGCCTGTGTGTACGAGCCCAGAAGGAGAGTGATGATATGGCACCAGGTCCATTTCCACTTCTGGACTTGCCTTTTACTACCCATTGGAATCCAAGTCTTTTGTTCAATTGTTTTCATTGTTAATGAGAATTACAAGTCCCAGAATGCTTAAGTTTCTAAACTTAATGTCTAGTTATGTTATGTTCTGCTACCAGTATTTGTAAAGCGCTAGACTGCCCAAGGACTTCTTGACACTACTGAAGATGGAGTTATTCGAAGAGCCAGGTCTTCAGCTACTGTCAGATCTCACTTCTGTAGTTCCACAATAAACTGAAGACCTGGCTTTTTCTAATAACTCCACAGGGATCACACACCTACACACCTGCTCAAGCGCCTGGATACCTCACGGGTGATTAGTGTGCTATACAAATCAACATAACATAACAACACAACCTGGGGGAATATAAAATGGAGCAGATAGAAGGACTCTAATTTCTTGGTTAGAAAGACTTGCTTGCGGTTTCCTCTGACCCACAAGGAGAGCGGTCACTGCACATAAATCTGAGGGGCGTTTGCTCAATACCCTCGCTTCAGCGACCGAGAAGGCTCTGTCCACAAAAGAGATTGATTTGCTTTTGGATATTCCCGAAAAGGGAGAGACCAACTGAAGGAGAGCACGACTATGTGAATGGAGCTTAAATTTAGAAACCAGAAAAGGAGGGGAGGAGCTATGAATGGTCTTATGCATGGTGACCAGTAGAACTGCCCTCCTATCTAAGTTGGAAACCGGTGGGTGATCTGAGAGTGGGGGTGATGTGGTCTCTCCGCTTGGACCCTCTGAAGCAGCGGCATTCTGCACCAGGAGCAGCTTCCTGAGGGAGTTCTCTGGTAATCTCAGGCAGACATCACTTCAGTGTTCAGTCTTGCTATATTTACGCTGTTACTACTGGCCCATTCAGTTCTGGTGGGATATGGGGAGACATTTTTATAACCTTTATTTTCCAAAAGCACAAACTTGTTACTTTAGCAATCTGTGTTTCCAGTGATGTCAGAGTCTGTAATAATGCCAAGATTGTGAACTGCCTTTACCAGAGTGCGTGGAGTGCCCAACGCCAACAACAGGCCGCGTGCCATTTATCCAGGGAATTTTATTGATTAGTAGTTTTGTCTTTGAAGGGTTCAATTTGAGAAATTTATAAGCCATCCGTGCTCTTACACTGGGTTTCAAATAGATGTTCATGTATGAGACCCGCAGGAGGTTGACTTCACTGTCGAGCTGTCAGTCTGAGTAAGAGTTGTGTGCCATCAGCGAACATGTAGAACTGTACTCACCAAAAGGGCACCCAGTGGGTCCCGATGTATGTTGCAGGGTAACGAAGAAAGTACAGGTCCCTGCGGGACACCAAGGTGGAAGGAACTAGGAAGACAGTCTGTGATTGAGCTGAGAGAAATGACTGTAACCATTTCAGGGCATGATATATACCCATTATTTCCAACAGTAGCCCTAAAAAGATGTTGGCGATATTGGGCTAGAATTGTTGTGATTGTCTGTGAAGAGGGTGGTCTCTTTTAGGAGTGATCGGGTCATTGTGGTCTTCCCGTCAGCCGGAATTATTTCTTGATCAAGGGACCGACTGATCTGATGGGCTGTACCTGAGAGGTCCTAGTTGTTGCATTATAGAAGCTGGGGAGACACTAGCAGGGTAGTCTAATGATCTGGTGTCGGTAATCAACTCTAGTACTTTGATCGTGGAAATCTCCCTAAAATGGGTGAATTTGTTTTGATTTGTTCTTGGGGTGTGGGGTGGCAGAATGTAGAAGAGCCGAGCTTCCAGCTTGAATTCAAGTCTCATCTCACATGTCTTGGCTGTGGAAAATTGAGAAAGAGTATTGGATGGGGCTTCAGTATTATCTAGATTGTAGTCCTTGGATATACGTGTTGTCAATTTACCATCGTTCCAAAAAGTTATTTGGACAAGTTCAATGCTGTGCTGATGCAAACAGAGTAATACTTCTGTTTTGCCAGAATGATTTGCTTTTTTCATGCAGTGATTGCTTATTTTACTGATGTTTGGCTTCCTCATTCTAAATCCATCTTTATTTTCTTTCTGCTCTTTTGGTTTTAAGTTTCCAAATATGTATGTCCATGATCAACCATGGGTTGTTCTTATGGGTACAATCTGCAGTGCATTTACGAGGATTTATGAGTAGATTTTAATCTAAAAGCGAGATTACATTCTGGTTAAAGGAGGTTAGTGTGTGGTTGACATCAATGGATTTAGATTGAGGGGCATATTATCAAGCAAACGCGATAAATATCGCATTTCCCACTTTGCGCGATTTTGTTCAACGCCGCGTATCGCAGGATTTAATCGCCGAGAGATCGCGTTATTATCAACGCATATCTCCACGGCGATAATAAATCCTGCGATAGCGGCGAATTCCACGCACATCGCTGGAAATCCAGCGTAAAAACGGCAGCGATAAGCTCATCCTTGGTGATAGGAAGATGTTGCCTCAGCCGTACAATCCACTTGCCATTATAAGTATGGCTAAGTCAGTTTGAAAGTTAAAAAAGGGGTTCCCTTTGGTTAAAGTTGGAGTCTATCTCAGTTTGACTCCCCGTGGTTTTTCTTTGAGGTCTCAAACTTCCTTGTTTCGTTTACTCGTCAGAAGCGCGTTTCAACAGTCACGTCCTTCTGATAGCAGGGTGGCGTTATTCGTAGCTCTCCCGGTGCGGCTCGAACAATGGCTCGTTTACATGACAAAGTAGATTGTCTGTGTTCATTCTCCTTTAGGGATATTGTAATCATTGTGAATTGTGTTTTTTGATATATGTGTTTTTTTTAAAGTGTTTTTAATATACTGTCATGATATAAATTGTACATATAGATAGGTTTTTACTGATTAAATACATATATATTTTGCATAACTTGGTGTTATATAAGTGCTTTGATACATTCAGAGTGAGGAATGATGTTTGTTGGTGGGCATGAGTATCTCTGAGGCATGAATGGTGTGATATAGATCTTGACCAAAGGGAACCCCTTTTAGGTCTCGCCTACGCAGCTCGCATGCGCTGCATAGGAAAAAGACCTTTAGCAATCGCTTCACTTTTGCAGGCAAAAACGTGCACGTGTTGCATTGCTTTCAATGGCAACGCGTGCACGTTTGGCGATTCCCTTGCGGGAGCGAGCTTTAAAACCATCTGGTTTTAATTAACATATGGTTCCTGCTCGCTCCCGCAAGGGAACCAGGCCCCCTCCTCTCTCCCCCTCCCCCTGCTGCCTCCTCCTCTCCTCGTCAGCGCGAGGCTCGCGCGCTTGTTTTTACTATTACGGCATTTAGCTGCAACAATGGCTGAAGCGCCTTTTGTTTTCCCCGTCTCCCTTCGTGTGAGTTTGTTTCACCTACAGTCCTTGCGCCTTTCGTTTTCCCCGTCTCCCTTCGTGTGAGTTTGTTTCACCTACAGTCCTTTGATCCCGTGGTCAGAGGTTCGAATCCTGGCGGTTGAACTGGGTACAAGTCCAAATGAGTTGAGTAACAAACATCCTTTTTGTGTCAATAATATTGCCAAGAGATAGGGCGAGCATGCACTTTACAGATACACGTCACTCCTGGTCTTCGCGCCGTTTCACAGTTACACCCAGTCCCCGCGAAGATGTTTCATTAATTCCTCCGGCGACTGGACTCCCGCTCCTCAGGGAATCTGTGAATACCACCTCACCCGCTTGTGCAAATGAAGACAAGGTATGTATGCCACATAAAACGAGGGATGTTATCAATTGTATTTCAGTAGGTTGGCTGGAAAGTATGAGGAGAGCACTGTCAAAGCTGCCGACGTTGGAGCTGAGGAACCCGGTTCGCATTGGCTCAACAAACTTGTGAATACGCGCCCAAAAAAAGTGACACGGAGTAATGTAACTGGTGCTCATGTAAATCATTCCGAGATCTGAGGGTCGAGTTTGCGCTATGTGAAACTGCAAAAATGCTGATGTGTCTAATATTTCGCCTGGATGTCCGCTTAGCCAGGGAAGCTTTGTGAAACAACCGGAACTCGAGTTTGTCATTCGACAGTGTGTGTGTGTTTATCGCAGCCTCTCTGCTTTTCCAGGTTTCTTGCAGCTCTGTGACCAGACCCACAGTTGGCATCTTGTTCACATCTGTTCTTTTGTCACCAGTCTGAGACAAACAATGGCAGGCGGGGTTAAAGGATGACTTCCTGTACTCCAGAGCAAAACTATCATTAGCAGCTGCTTCCCAGCTACCTGCCAGAGTGATTTAAGGTTTCTGGAGGAGGAAGGGACACAGGGAATCCTTGGAGCCCGAATACTTCTCTGCTACAGCTGCGTTAAATAAGGAATCGCATGGGGCCGACGGTACTTCGTGCGCGCGCGCATTAAAGTGCACAAACTCTATTCATTGTACGACTTTGCATAGCAAAGCTTAATTGGAACAGATGTTTAAGAAAGAAATACGTGTGAATGTATTTTGGGTGCGTCACTATCGCATTGCTGACCACAATTATATCTCTATACAGTTCACTTGCTTTGCTTGTGCAATATCGGGTGCGCCTATATGTTTCATCATTATGACAGGCCCGAAGAGTTCTGCATATCTTTACCATTATCAGGTGCTTTTTTAGACCAGGAAGAGTCAATTCGCAGTGCTTAACGGTAAAATGGCGCTTAACTGTCTGGCTTTGGGCGCCCTTTGTCCTGGGCGCAGTCTCCTGCTGGGACGGCACCTTTGTGAATGGAGCTCTTCCAGAATCAACGGTTATATCTGCAGATGGTAGAAAATGGTCAGTTAGAAAGCGGCGGGTCAGGCGAAGTGCTAATCCATACTGTGCGAGAACCAATCACGCGCTTCGTCAGGGCCAGTAAGCGCTATGTAAAGGCAATTGCAACATTTACAGCAAACTGTGCCCTGTAGGGGGGGGGTCATCAGCTCTTATCCCCCCAGCCTTTCCCCAAAAAATTAAAGTCAGTTGTCACCCCACACTTATGAAGGAAGTTGAAACGTTCCCTACGCACCATGTTTACTCACGAGTGGGCTCCAGGAAGCAGTTTTTTTTAAACCCATGAATGTTCAGGTTGTTTTGTTTTTTTGCAGTTTTATGTAGCGCGAATTCGACCCGAAGGTATCAGAGCGCTTTACATGAGCACCAGTTGCATTATAGAGGGACACATTCATTTCTAGGCACGGGGAGATTACGTGATTTGCCCAGAATCACTGGATATTTGAGCCTCCCGCCAGCTTCAAAGTCGACCGCTCTCGCCGTTAAATCACATCCACATGCGTTTTTTAATTCAGCCTCTTTTTAATGTGCACCTGATGCCTATCTCTGATGCATGTAGGATGAAAGAACATACAGTATAATCTTTGGAAATATTTATTTTCAATGTTATATTTTCATCACGATGCTCTGTGACATTGTCGGCCCGTGTATGACATAACTCATTGTCGGTCAGAGCAACAAGAAAGAGCTGAAGAAAGAAGATGTGTTGAGTGGATAAATACAACAGCTGCAATGATTTGTGCGCCCATCTCTACTGACAAGGTTGATACAGGGAATTAATACTCCCGAGTGCATATGATAATGATGCACATAAAAACTACATGTACACATCGAGAAATGTGCAGTGAACACATTAATTGCCGAGAGTCACAATCACAGGCCGTTTATGTTATGTTAGACCTATTTTCTATTATGTACATTCTACCATAGTATTTCATGTTTATTTGTTGCAACATGAGGCTGCTGATTCACACTCAGATGACATGGTTGTGTGCAATGACCCTTATGCGGAGAGGGGGTGGGGAAAGCAAGTGCTCACTGAATGAGTCCGTGCTTCTAAGAAAGAACACAGGGTATTTTATGATTTGTAGCAGACTGTATCCCAGCCATGTTATAAATTATAATATATATATATATATATATTTCTTTATTCGGGTGCAACGCATCCATAAAAGATACAGTCGAACATTCGTACAAAAAAGAGAAAAATACATCACATGACAAGTATAACAAGCATTGAAAATGCAACAGGTCTCGTCTTTGATTAAGTTAAAGCCATTTGCTTTGCTAATGGTATTGTATAGCAAAGCAAATGGCTTTAACTTAATGAAAAGGGTGTTCATGCAATAGTTCATTGTTGTATTCGAGGCTTATGTGTAATAACATTGAAATATTACATATGTATCTCCTTATTTTATTCACACACACAGACTATAGCAATACATATTACAGTCGGGCCTGTTTGTAATGTTATTAAGACAGGTCCGCAGGTACAAGTTCTTGTTTGAGATCTCTATCTCAGCTGATAAGACAGTCAGTCTGTCCTCGAGTCCCCTGCACAGCCCCAGTAATGTAGATGATCATTGACAGCTTTGACGCTATGTTAGCTGTCACAGTTACATGTTCCGAAGTTCGGACTTGTTTTATTGTTTTACGTGCCGTGTGCTGGTGGGGCTGATTTATAGCAATACTTGACGCGGGCGGGATCAGCAACTGGCAGCGGTGACAGAGGCCGACACCAGGAACAGAGGAGTGTGTGAGTGCTCGGGGCAAACCGCCACACAACACCGATTCGACCATTCGCTATAGAGACAAGCACCTACTCACTTCCATTGAAGTGTGTGTGTGTGTGTGTGTGTGTGTGTGTGTTTTGTAGTTACATAAATACTAATGAGATGCATATATTCGGGCTGTCATGATTGGAGCCACAGAGCTGTGCATGCACATGCTGCATGCCGTGAGCCAATTCTACAATAATGAAGACCGAGTCAAAGCTACATTATAAAGTGAATGACACCGCCGTGCTATTGATCAAAACTAGTTCACTCACTGAACGGTTCCTGGCTAAAAAGACGCATCGAACATACGAAATTCTTAATTGCGGCTATCCTAGATTCCTTCTTTACTCGATTCCTCAGACACCCCTTCTGAAAGCCTTCAGACATTTTGGCCATAAGTGAAACGGCTACGGTAGAAATAGCAAGCCTATATCATTTTATAAACGTCCTTTCCACGCACATTTCATTGCTTCAGTAATTTCAGCAGCCTTTATGAAATTACGGCTCGAGACAGCCACAAATGCTAGCAGCGTGACGTAATAATGTTCTGAAACATGCTCCTTGATCTAAGTGTGCGAGGATTATGGGAAAAATGCAGCGCGAGATTTTTTTGCCCGATACCCCACAACTGACACTGCATTACTAATTCAAATTGTTCAGCCATAAGTGGTACATTATGGTTTTCGAAGGGCACTGCGTTAATCACAACGGCATCGCCCTGCAATGAGGTCTGTGTGCTTGAGGTGTCATGGTGTTGATAACAGGCTACTTTATGAAAGGAACTCTCGGGCCTGCAGGTTAAAATAAAGAAAACAAGCATTGGCATAGCCAATAGGTCTCGCCTTTGGGACCTTATAAGTGTTTAGCCATGCAACAGTTAATGTTGTTGCACCAAGGATATTGTGCTGGATAACTAAACACTTATAAGGTCCCAAAGGCGAGACCTATTGGCTATGCCAATGCTTGTTTAACTTTATGGTTATTGGGAGCTCCATCTCTTTGGTTTATAGAGCCCCCTCTCCTTGATTTCAAGGTAAGTCAGTTTTAAACCAGGCGTTACAAACCTGCGATAACCGCGGTTAGCGCGGTTTGTTTTATCGCATCGCAGGTTTGCTCGAGGCTTGCTAATATTCCGATGCCGTGTCAGCGCAGATTTACATGGAGGAATGGAAGGGAACGCCTACTTTGCATGTCATTAGCGATATACATCGCTGACATGCAAAGTGGAGTAAAAAGGGCTGCTTACTCAAGGAAACACGCGTTAGCGTGTCCTTGGTAATTGAGCGTAAAGAAATTCGCCGCTTTTCGGCCGACAACGGCCACTAAAGCGGTGGTATTCGGCTTGATAATATGCCCCTTAGAGTTTTCGGCATGGGATATGGACATTGGAACCACAAGTTCCATTGCCTCTTATGTGGAGAAAGATCTCCAGTTTCTAGCCATGACTGTAACTTTCTTTGACCTGCTGTTTGGGATTCTCGGCATGGTGATGGCAAACAGCGCCCCCAGCAGATCTGACCAAGGTAGTGCTGTACTGTGGTCAGGTGTGAGTTGTAGGTCTCGAGAAGCAAAAATGGCATCCAGAAGGTGATGTTAATGAGAAATCATGTAGTGATACTCTATCGAGTCGGGGGCTGCGTCGCTGTGTGTGATCATCGCCATCCTGTGTACTCTACCGAGCCGAGGGCTGCATCACTGTGTGTGATCACTGCTCACCCGGTGTACTCTATCGAGCCAGGGGCTGCGTCGCTATGTGTGATCACTGCTCTCCCGGTGTACTCTACCAAGCCAGGGGCTGCGTCGCTGTGTGTGATCACTGCTCACCCGGTGTACTCTATCGAGCCAGGGGCTGCGTCGCTATGTGTGATCACTGCTCTCCCGGTGTACTCTACCGAGCCGGGGGCTGCGTCGCTGTGTGTGATCACTGCTCATCCTGTGTACTCTACCGAGTCGGGGGCTGCGTCGCTGTAGTCATCACACCAATCATGTGAACTCTACCAAGCCGAGGGGCTGCGTCGCTAAGTGTGAGATTACCCCAATCATGTGTACTCTACCAAGCCGGGGGCTGCGTCGCTAAGGGTGAGATCACCGCCATCCTGTGTACTCTACCAAGCCAGGGGCTGCGTCGCTAAGGGTGAGATTACCCCAATCATGTGTACTCTACCAAGCCGGGGGCTGCGTCGCTAAGGTTGAGATCACCGCCATCCTGTGTACTCTACCAAGCCAGGGGCTGCGTCGCTAAGGGTGAGATTACCCCAATCATGTGTACTCTACCAAGCCGGGGCTGCGTCGCTAAGGTTGAGATCACCGCCATCCTGTGTACTCTACCAAGCCAGGGGCTGCGTCACACTCCAACAAGCAGTCACTCCACGTCTAGAGTCCATGCTGAATGATAAAAATTCACCACTGCTCTAAACCCAAACTGTGCGGGGGTGAGGCATGATCTGATAAGTAGACAGAAGTAGTAGATCGCCCATCTTAGAATCTTTTATTGTGCTTGGACATTGTCAGCCCTGGATATCCGGTGAACCGCGGAGCTTTCAACAGCAGACGTTACAGGACCTGCAGCAAATACTGTATCATTAGTGAGACATTCCTACCAGACTCAGTGTGAGGAAATTGCAATGGTTATTTCAAAGAATGCCATTGAGATACCCAACAGGATGAAAATATAAGGTAATATACAAAAACAATTGAAGCAGAGTTGGAACATAGGCCAAAACCAGACACAGACTAGTGATGCCAGAACGTGCACCCTTTGCTTCTAAGATGCACTACTCAGATACCCTGCCAAAAAAAGAAGCGATGAAATGAGGTGGTAATGAAACAGCCGCCTGCATCAGGACCAATATCACAAATGTGATCTCTATCAAACAATCACAAAAATGATTTCCATAAATTTAGTTTTAATTCTATTTTCTATTACATTACCACAATGCTAATTCCTAGGGAATTGCAATTCTGCTTTTCATGAATTTATTACAATTCTGATGTCTATGATTTTGACAGTTTATCTTTCTAGGGACATCACAGTTTTGCTTTTCTAAAACTTTTTCTTCAGATTCTGATCTCCTGAGATACTCTCCCTCCACAGCTCCTGACTGGTCGCAGCTGATTGAGCTCTGGTGTTGTCTATCTGGTGATGTTGCTGGATGAGGGCTCTTTTCCAGGTTCCTGACATTTTCCCATGTTTCCCCCTGGTGGACACCAGAGCATTATTAAAAGACCCTTATTACAGTTCTCTAGCACTGATACCTTTCAGGAACCTCCACTGGCTGCCCATCCAGAAAAGATGCTGATTCAAGATGCTGATACATGCCAACAAGGCCCTCCATGACCAAGGACCATCATACACCAACCACCAACCCTCCAGACCCCTGCGCTCCTCCATTCTCGCCCTCGCACACACTCCCCGCATCCACCGAAGCCACAGTGGCGGACACTCCTTCTCCTACCTCGCTGCCAAGTCCTGGAACGACCTTCCCCTTCACCTTTAAACATCTTCCTTGCTCCCGAAATTCATAAAGGGACTCAAGACCTGGCTTTTCAAATGATCTCAGCAAGAACCTAGCGACTGGATACCCTTGCGGATGATTAGCCTCGCTCTACAAATCTGAATTGATTGATTGAGAGTCATATGCTTAAACCAGTAGCAGGGTCAGTGTCGGTGGTGTTAGAAGCTGCCAATCCCTAATCCACACCAATTCTGTTCATCTCAGTTTTTTAAAATTCAGATTTAAAAATCTGCTATTGTATTTCACAGAGACAACTCACCCACCTCAATGCTGAAAGAGATGTGGAAAATGAGCAGAGAAGCGATGGAGGCGTACACCTCCAAGAGGGTCGATTGAACGCATTCTCACCTGCTTTGACGCGGAGCTCGGAGGGGAGGTCGGGTGGTCGAACACCTTGCCCAGGGTCTCCAGGCTGGACAATGTGCAGTCAATCTCACTGAAAGAAACATGGTTGGAACAGAGTCAGATAGGTATCCTAGTGTGGGGGCAAGGACCAGAACACAAATGTGGAGTCCATGGGTAGAAAGACATAGCAGGGGGTGGTGTAAGAGCGGAGCCCACAACTTCAGAACCACAAGGGTGGTCGTATGGATCGCAACAAAGGCTCAGATAGGGCCACACAGGCTATTCCATTTCAAATACGTTCTGTAAGTTCTGGAAGGACGACTGGTGCAAATGTTGTAGACACTCTTGCTTCCAGATAGGATTTTGGCATCTAGCCTAAATTTCACCACAAAATTCTCTCACGTGCACAGATGTGTCTGCACCTCTGCCCACAATAAAGACCACATGGATGATGGTGACTCCCTAGCTTCTATGTGCAGTTTGTGGTCATCTCTTTACA
Organism: Calotriton arnoldi; assembly: GCA_963921515.1. NCBI lineage: Eukaryota > Metazoa > Chordata > Amphibia > Caudata > Salamandridae > Calotriton > Calotriton arnoldi. Next base: position 271,512 of record CAWUFW010000408.1, read on the forward strand.
TCACTTCTGTTTCAGATGCTCCACAAAGAAACAGGAAGAAATGAAAAACAAATCTACATAAATCTTGATTCATATGACGATTACTCGGCTCATCCCCGCTCTCTGATGAGCATTGGAAAGTACCTGAGATGCAACACAACCCGGTTCATGACACCCAGGCAGATAGGCGGCTGTGCTTCGAAATGAGGATATTACCAACTACTTTGTTTCACAAGTCAGATTCTAGCGCCCTGAAAGTACGACACTCTGAAAGGCGGCTACACCGCCCCTACCCTGCACGCACCTGTGCAGCCCACGGCAGGCGGCCCCCAGAGCCCTGCTCAGGTGATGTAAGTTTGAGTGACCACTGCACAGGGCGGCCAGGTCCTGCTGCAAGCAGTTCTTTACATAGTCGACCATCAGTTCCAGAAATTCATTCCCAGGTCTGTAACAAATGAGAAGAAAGGGGGAACATATGTGAGACTCAGAGGAAGCGAGGCCAGAGCAATCGAGAACGGGAGAAAGAAGAGGGGTAACAAGAACATGTACACCATGACCCTGGGTCATCCTTAGGGCAGAGGCTTACTTGAGGCACTGATGCCCAATGCCACCTGTTGGGGTCAGCGCTGAGTTACCTGCTGTGGATGTGATCTTCTAGCTGCAGTTGCATCCTCTGGATGATGTGAGCCACCTTCAGATGTAGCGGTGAGCTCCAGGTGCTGGTCTGGTTGCCCGCGGCCATGAGAGTGGTTGGACTCAGGCACTGCATGCCGGACCTTCCATCCTCACCATCTAGAACAACACAGAGGGAAATCATAGAGAAGGAAGTTCTGTCAGCACACCCCTCAGATGTTCTTCCAGTCTTGACCAGTCCAAATAGGTTCTTGTGTGTGGATTCCACCTTGACAGGCACATAGCAAGGACCATGTATTACAACCAGTCGCTCCTGTCACCTGGGTGGGTCGGTCTTCCTGGTCACCTCCCAACATCCCAATGCTTAACCAGAGCCGATGGTTGCAGTTGGCTTCACCGGCACTCGTTTTTGAGCTCTTTGACCAGCGGTGGTTTCTCCACGAGGGTGGGGGAGCATGCCCCCCTAACCTCCACGACAGCTACGAGCTGCCTGTGATAAAAATAAAATGGCAATGGAATAAATGATTTCATTGCCATTTTATTTTTCCAATATACACACGACACGCAGTGCCCCCAGCCAAGAAAGGGGCATGTCCTCAGCTGCTGATTGGCAGGATAGAGTATTGGAGTGCTGGCCAGACACTCCAAAGTGCACATGTCAGTTTCGCTGGCGGACTTGCGACGGCCAGCCTGACTTGCACAATTCATAGTTCTCCACTTATCTGTCTTAGACAGCTGGGTGGAGAGCAAGCATAGGCCTCCAGGGCCCAAAGGAGCGTCCGACCCACCTGCCCCATCCAATCATGGCACTTCTCTCATGCTGGTTAACAGCATGAGAGCAGCACTGAGATTGGTTAGGGGAGCTCCACAGCAGACTGCAGTTTCACTGAGGAGGACCGAACAACGTGTGGCGGCCAGTAAGTACAGTTTTTTAAACTTTTATTTATTTAAAATGTTAGTGTTATTTTGGGTGGAGGGAGGGGTTGCATTATTATAGGCTTTTGGAGGGAGGGGATGTTTTATTTTAGGCTTTAGGGAGGAGGTGTTTAATTATGGGCTTTTGGAGGGATGGGGTGCACACAAGAAGAAAGAACATAAAACAGCTTCCGGTGCAGAGGGCATGCTTTGCTTGCAGAGAAGGCTTGACACAGAAAAGGCGTGCAGAGGGAAGTAACTCCACAAGCAGACCAAGCCATCTCCATCAAGGTTCAGATCTCTGGAGTGCTGCTCTTTAAGTTTTGCCTTCTTTTTCATGTTTGTAGTATTGTCTTCGAGTGTAGTCATGGTCGGATCCTTGGTATCTTTCATCTTTGGTTCCTGCTTCCAACCTTCTCATACCTTGGCTCTCTACTCAAGCACAGCTTGCCAGTCCTCATCCTCCTCTTGCCCTATCACAATCTCATTCTTTCTCTCTGCTTGCTCCAAAACACTGCAATGTCCTACCCCTTTCTTCCTAGTGTGTCCCTACTTTGTATTTGTTCTTTACCTTCTTCAAAATATCTTCCGTCTGACACAGCAAGTTCTTCAGCTTTTTTATGCTGGGTCCTTACATTTTATAGCTATACTTTGTACTGTATTATTGAGTTCTACGCTTTGTAAATTGATTAAAATGAAAGACGTCCATGATAATGTGCTCATAACATATCCTTGTACAGGGAGCAGATTACTTCCCTCTTTAGCACATTCTGTCTTCTGACCATAGCAGCATTCATAGAAGGACATACCTGTGTTCTATGTTCTTAGGTGTCATGGATGTCAACCAGAGGCAGCAGTCCACTGGTTCCACTGGCACTGGCCTTGCCACCCCTGTCCTCTTGAAGGCAGCAGCCACCACACAGAGTTAACAGGGTTCTAGGTGCTGTGCTTGTGCTCTAGAGCTTTAACTCCTGGCTCCTGTTTTAGACCACCACCAGCAAATGGGAGGCTCTCGCGAGGCTTAGGGTGCGACAAGGTGTCTTTGGGGGGTTAACGGGTGTGTGAAGTCGCTTCCGCTACTGCTGATACTTCGGTGAATCAACGTCCATAGTTCATATTTGCACATAAACATGTACCCTTAACATGCCAGTAATGTGTTTACAAATAAACATGTACCCTTAACATGCCAGTAATGTGTTTACAAATAAACATGTACTTTCAACATACCAGTAATGTGTTGTAAGCATTGTGTATTAGGCTGAAGATCCACGTTTCCCAATGTGCATGCACCCTACAATTTAGGAACACATAACAATATGTGTATTTGTGAAGCGCACGTTCACACAGAAGGTTATCTTGGCGCTGAATAACAGATGTTTATTGTTACCCAACTTAATGGTACTCATTTTATCAACCTCAGAAGGATGAAAGACTAAGTGGACCCACTGGGATTTGAACCTGGGACCATGAGGTCAAACACAGGCCCCTACAGTGGACACCTTAGTCTACTAGGCTGCCAGACCTGTCAAAAATGGTAAATGGTTCCATTGCCACAAGTACATGGACCAGTAGGTTACTTGCTCACCTGAGTCCTCCTCGGCTGGTTCTGCTACTCTTCCCACAGGGTACAGCAGAGGTATCACAAGCCCCTTGTTAGGCTGCTGGTAAACGGCAACCAGATCGCTGAGTGTGCGGAAGAACTTCACTGGAATCCCCTGGATAGTCTGAGGAGAGACACAGGAGACAAGGCATCAGACAATGGCCTCACACACAGTGCACGACACAGACTGTATGTGTCTCACCTTTGTGGCATGAAGACAAGAGAAGATGTGAAGCAGAGCACAGTATGAACTCGGGATACTCTGAATTCAAAACCAGATCAAACACTGACCCAAAACAAATTAGCATGCTACCTTCACAGAACTAAAGAAATGATGGCTGGAATGCTTGAATTAATCTCAGCCACTGGTAAGTACTGGGCTGCCCCATTCCAGTCCATTGTTTGTTCACTGTGCCATGACAGACAGAGACCAGGCACAAGCACATCAGCCATGGCCCCCAGATGACAGGTCCGGGCCACGCCCCCATGAAAGGGAGCAAAAGCAACCTCAGACTGGTTTCAGGTCTAATCAGCAGAGGCGGTTTCTCCATTAGGGCTCAGGGGCTGCGCCCCTCTGAAATTCCTACACATTTACATAAAAACATATTCAATAGATTGATTTATTTAGAGATACGATCATATTCGTATCTCTAAATAAATTGATGTATTTAAGTCTTGGCTGTCTGTTTCAGGCTGCCTGCCCTGCCTCGCTCTGAAGCAGGAGACGGAGGCTAGGCAGTAAATCAACTTTCTGAACTGTAATGCAGGACGCAGGGCTTTCTGTTTTAAAGCCCTTCATTGCCATTGTGGTCTATGGTTGCATGCACTCTGTAGGCTAGTGACGCAATCGGCATCACGGTTTCGGGCGTCGGAGACTTCACCCCTGCGTTATTTCAGACATCCGTCATTCAAAGACATAGATCCCGACCTTTCATCATACGTGAGAGTGGATGCAAGCACATCTGACCTGGTGCCTTGTTCTCGGTAATGGTGAGTGTTTGCAAGCTAATGTTGTGTTATGTATATTGTGCTGAGACCCCTCATCAGGGTAACCTCCCCCACTGTGACACCCCAGTCCCTCTCTGCAGATCGCTCACTCCTTTAGAAGTGGAGCTGCTGTATTCATTCTACCGGGAAATGGATCCAAATAACGAGCAGGGTTCTTGTTCCCTTGCGAAGTTGATCCAACTATCCGAGTCACGCCCAAAGCGAGAGATTTGTGCTTATTGTGGAACATGTGCTTACAGTGTACAGTTCTCTGATGTATGACATTAAAACTGGCCGTTTTCTTGCCCCTAAGTTAACACTGATGCCAAAAACATGGATTGACTTGCTCACAATGAAGTGGGGGCGGTGAAGTGACAGAAATACAAAGAAGTGCATTCTGAGAAGAGTGAAAAGAGGATGCTGAAGAGGAAAGAGAGGGGGTTGAAGATGTGCAGTTGGACAAGTTATGCAGAGAAAAAGAGGACACATTTCTAACATAAAGCACACATAACTGAAGGCCAAACTCCTTCCACAGGCCTCAGTGCTATTTAATTCACACTCACTATTTCAGAATTTAAACATTTCCAATGTTAATTATTTATAAGAAATCATTGTTGTTACTCATTTATCTTAAACAGCTAACACCCAGTGACAAAGCCAATCATACTGACAGACGTTAGGTGTATGTCAGTTGTTGTGTCATTTATCTGGATATAATTACATCTCAGAGAGAAACCAAAATATCAGTCAGGTGGCACACTATGGGAATATCAGAAATTTGACATGTTCCTTTATAGAGAGCCCCCACTTTTTTCATCCCACTTAAATACCTGTCTGCACATATTTCTATATGACTGGTTGCAGCCAGCAGCTGTGGGTGCTTCCCAAAGTCTGGTTAGAGCATATTTTTCCAAAGTTAATGCTGCATGCAGTGCAAGACACTGGGCAAGTATACATTTTAAAGGGCTAAAGTTGTCATGCAGAACAATTTACATATTACAGTAACTGTTGAACATATTAATGCAGGAACATATGGGGCAGTTTTTAACTTGTTTAATATTTCAAGACTATACTTTCCCACTGCTTTATAAGCCCTGCTTTATCGCTACATTCATTTGCTTTAAAATGCACCATTTGCCAATCTTTTTCCATTTCTTTCTCGGGAGAGGGACTCACCCTGGACCATAGGTTTGTCCATTGAACTTGTTCACAAACCTCGCTATATAAAAGTCCTGGCCAACGTTTACGCCCTACCACTTTCAAATGTCACCAGCCGCCACTGCTAATCAGCAAGGTGCAGCTTGAGTCATGTGTCACAGGGAGCTACAGGACCCAGGTCTGGGCTTACTGATTATCCTGGGAAGAACAAAAAGGTGATGGATGGAATGTTTGAGTTAATCTCAGCCACTCTGGGCTGAGTTCTAGTCCATGTTTATTTGTGCACCATGACACTAAGAACAAGGACCAACCAAAGGGTACATGGCCTAGCAGTCTGGACTGGCAATTTCTGCGAGTGCAGGATCAAGGTCGACTTGCATTCAGTTGACCCCTTGTCAAATGGCACAGAAGAGCTAAACAACTATCGGTACTGGTTTTAAAGTGCTAACACAAGGAAACACAGCCATGACTAAGTGCTGTTTGATTGTGCTAGCACTTTAATGCCAGACCTATTGGTTTTTGTCAATACCAAGGTCCCCAGAGCAAGCAGCACACACCTGCAGTACCATAGCCTGTTACAAAAGGCACCGTTCACAAAGGTAGATTTACACATGTGTGTCAGTTTACGATTGTTTGCCATTCACAAAGGTATTTTACGAGTAGTATCTTTACGTCTGTGGAGTCTCTGCACATAAAAAGATAGGAAAATTGAGCAGGGAAGGAGATCATTGAACTATTTGTTTCTCAGAGTGCGCAAGAAGTTTTTACGCATGAAACGTTTTGTTCATATCCCGATCAGTGCAATTTGCCAGGTGTGCAGGCGTTGCCCTTTTAAGTTTGCCCTCCTCCATACAAAGGTTCCTGTGGATTGCGCAGACAGTTTCACTGGGATGAAGCTCAACCAAGTATGAAGGTGTGTTAAGGTTTTCTGCAGGTTTACCTTTTGCAGAGTTTTTTTTTGCAGTGACAAATGTATGTTTACTTTTTGAGACGTACGTTGTCGCAAAACTCATGATAGTCAAGCAAATGTGGTGGAAAGGGTGAAACTTTACAACTTTGGGAAGTTCGGGAATTTACAGAGAATTTGACAAAAGTTACAAAAAAAGAATAACCCTGCACGCGCCTACTTATTTGCCAACTCTACTCGTCTAGGAGAGCGAGTGCTACTTTTGCATCAGACCCACTTGTGGGGAAGCCCCGAGCTGATGCTGTTAGGGGGTGAAACTGCATCTCTGAGGCGGAAGTGGATTACCTACAAATCTCTGAAACCATTTCTGAAACAAATGATGAGTAATTGTTGCTACTACCGTAGTGACGTCTTCCCGGCACCAGACAGATCAGTGTGCTGATGAAGACGTATGTTAGCGAGGTTCCTGATCACAAAGTCATTCATGCTGGGACATTCCTGTCTCATGATGTCATCTGGGTCAGGCTCCTCATGATCCTAGTCTCCAGTTTGGCTCCAAAAGCCAGTAATGGGATTTCCTATGATGTTATCATTGGGCCAAAGGTATATTGACGTCATACACAATAATGTCACATTTATGCTAATCAGTAAGTTTTAAACGTGAACAGTGCTACTTTTTTGTTCATACAATGTTGGCATTAAACACCTACATTATGTTCATTTATTTTCTGCTATATTAAAAAAGATTTTTCTCATTTAAGTATTTAGGATTCTTAAGGCTAAGGTGTTTATTTAAAATCAAGTATAAGGCAGTATAAACTCCATTTTTTGTCGCCTCTGTTTAAAACTGTGTGTGCAATGTAAATATAGGCAGTTTATGTGGTAACATGCAGTAAAAATACCCACCAGAAACCACGGAGCAGCGTGCTTAGAGGCCCTTAGAATCATATACTTCAGCGCTAGATTTACCTAACGCTGGTATTTACTTGCTGGAGAAGGATGAAATTGTAAGGTCCTGGAAGGCGCAAATGGACATCACCAAACTGGTGATGTTAAATAAACCTTCAAAAGAAACTTTTCGTATTTGGCCTTATACTACAAGGATGTCAGCTTTTGCACTTGTGACTGACTTTCTGGAAAATGTCTTTGAAGAGATTGAAGCTCCCTGGGAACAAACATTGGGCCTGATATACTAATCATCTTAACGGTGTTTCCGACTGTTAAAATGCTCTTTGAATGAATTAAAGCGATTTTAGGAATCTGTAAACTTTTAACAACTCCTAAAATGGCTTGACCAATAGATACTGATTCACAATTTAGTAAGGTGAGTTGTAGGCGAGCCTTCCAAACTGTGAATCAGTATGTGATGTATCAAAGTTTTGTGACCGTAACCCAGTGGCTAAAGATTGAAAAATTACCGCCTTGCGGGTTGGGGTTGCAATGCAGTCGCAAAAACAAAACGGTACCTCTTCCCCTTTATGAATCTTAAAAAAAAGTTGTTTGCGAGTAGACAGTGGTCCTTTGAGGAAAATGGCCTGCATTTGAAAAAAGTGTGCTTTATTGAAAGGCAATCACAGACATGGTGGTCTGCTGACCCTAGCAGGCCTCTATTCCAGATAAGACCTCCAATCAGAGTGAGCATGGACGTCAATTCTCCAGATTGCCAGGGGTAGTGGTAGTGGCATTGTAAAGAAATGCCACTTTTTATGGTCACCCTCAAGTTTTTTGTCTGATGCTGCTGGCTTTTCGACTCTGAGAGTGCACTGAGGCCTGCTAACCAGACCTCAGTGCCAGTGCCCTGACCCTAAGGTGTATTGCTATATGCAATTTGAAATGGCTAACTTACCTGTAAGTCCTTAGTAAATAGTACCCTGGTAACCAGGGTGTGTAAGTTTGAGGGGTACCCCGGGGCTTGCAGCACTGGTTCTGCCACTCTGAAGGTTTCCCAAGTTAAACGAGTCCCCCAGTCACCACTGCAGACTGGTAGAGCAGTCGTACGGTGCTAGCCTGACTTTGCCATTAAAAGGAATGGCAAAGCCACCACTTCCCCTGTACATGTGTGTAAGTCAACCCTCTTGCAGGCCTACTGAGTCCTAAAGGCAGGGTGCAGCGTATGATAAAGGCAGGACATGTACTTCACATATCCTGACAGTAAAGCACACAAAACTACTGTTTTTACTGTGGAAAGACTTAGTCGCTCGATTGGCAAGTACAGGGTTACATGCCGACCACTCAGCTGTGCTAACTCCTGAACGGTGCTACCGAAGTGGGCGCTCCAAAGTATCAAACAACTCGTTACATTGAGCCTGACTTGTATCTCAAGTTGAAATTAATGTACCTTGTTGCAGTGGCAGCTTTAGCAAAGCTGCCACTTTGTTGCCTTTAAAACTCCTGCACCTTCCCAGGCAGTAGCCTGCTACTCGCCAGAAAAGCGCTTCAACACCCCATCAGGGGTAACAGGCGCTATATGAATGCAAACCTTTCTTTCCCTTCTATCCCTCCGCTATCCTTCTCACTCCAAATAACTGACTAATATCCACCACTCAAATTACTTTCATATTTCACCATACTAATTCACCACTAATCCTTTATGGGTTTCCGGAGTAGCGTGCTACTCGCAAAAAAAAAAAAAAAGCGATTCAACACCCCATCAGGTGTTAGAAGCGCTATATAAATACAAACCTTCTTTCCTCTTCTATCCTTCTGCTATCCTTCCGAATCCAAATAACTGACTAACATATCCACCACTTAAAATTTACTTGCATGTTTCACTATACTAATTCAACACTAATCCTCTATGGGTCCCGGAGTAGCGTCCTACTCGCCGAAAAAGCGCTTCGACGCCTCGTCAGGGGTAGTAAGCGCTATACAAATGCAATTACAATACAATACAATACATGGAGCCTGCTCCATGAAACAGCTTTCTGCCCTCCTGGAGAGACGTGACAGTGACTCTCAGGAAGGAGAAAAATGAGGGTTTGCAGGCCAGGGAGGTGTCACCTCCCCCCTGCAGGAAGCCATTTGTGTGTTAGCCCCAAAAGGCAGGCTTCAAAGATGAAGCTGCCTTTGAAGTGCAGATGTGTCACACCAGGGGGAGGGCTGCCCCATTGTTGAGGTAGACAGGCTGGTACCGGGAGCAGAAAGGGAAAAACAGTTGCCAAACAAGTTTCCCCAGGGGTGTATAGCCCCGAGGTAGCTACAATCCCGGGGGAGGGCTAGTGAGGTCCGGACACCAAGAGAGGGGTCTCGCCAACTTGGGAGTGGGCAGAATGGTGCATCCTGGGAAAGCCAGATGCCATACTTCCTAGGAAGTGGTCACCAGGTGGGAGGGAATCTGGTAGCCCATTGACTACCAACTGCACCCTGCCCTGAGGGCACTTTCCAAGCATAAGAGGAGCACCCCTGGCACTCAGATCTCAACCGACTTAGAAGAAGGACCGAGAGAGGACTGCCCTGCTGCACCAAGGGAATGCTAAAGAGAGGCTGCACTGCTGAAGACTGCACCTGTTGGCTAGCGAAGAGAGCGACTGTGCCTGCCGTGCCCTGCTCAAAGAAGGAGTTGTCTCAGGAGCCCAGTCAAGCCATGAGACTCCAAGGGCCAGCCTACTGGTCTCCTGTTAACAGCACAGAGTCACAACAGCTGAAGAAGTCTGCTGGGGAAAGTTGGTAGCCCAAAGTCTTCAAGCCGCTACAACCGCCGTCATGGAACAGCAGGGACCAAGAGCTACAGCACAGAGTTGCACCCGAGACGGCTGAACCCGGGAGTGATGTTGGTGAGTTGTTAGGAAACTCAGAAGGTGAGTTATAAACTCAGGAAGGATTGGCCTGTGACCGTGACAATGGGTGACTGATAGACCAGTGGCGACTGGACGTCGGCCAGACCGGAGAGGAGTTTGTGGGATGTCAATCCTGCAAACAGGACCCCCTTGCCATCTTCGTGGACTGAGGAATCCCTGCACTACGACCTCCATCAACTGTATCATATCCACAGCATCCTTAGAGCATCTGCAGTATCCTTCATCACTTGCATCAGGACCACTCCATAGAAATCCATCGCAACATGGATAAAGTGCCTGGAACTGCTGAAGGACTATTTCACCTGTGAAGGTAACTGTTCTTGAGGACCTGGCTGGTCCCCCTGACTAGATCCCTGTTGGAGTTGGTCGCCTCAAGTACTTCTGACTGACCACATTGACACTTCCCTAAGCTTCCCTTAAAAAAGTTTCTAAGGGGCCGATTCCGATGCGGTTGGAAACAGCTCCGACCGTCGGTCGGAGCCGTTCCGACTGCACCAGAACTGGCTGCTCGGATTCCTTCGGACCGACCCGTTTTGATGGGGTCAGTCGGAAAGGAATCCGAACCGGATTTCTGAATGGCTTGCGACGGGCTCGGAGAGCCCGGCTGCCATTCGGAAATCCTCCATCAATCCCTTGGGCGGCTCTTTCCGGCCGACGGATTACGATGGAAGATTCCCACAGCCTTTCTGTGCCAGCCTTTCTGATACAGAAAGGCTGTGGAAATCGGACTTTGGGGGCCCCCAGCAGGGCCCCCATGGGTGCAACCTAGGGGGCACCTGTTGATCCCTGCAGCCCGTGGCAGGCACCTTGAGGTGCCCCCTGTTGATCCCTGCAGCCCGTGGCAGGCACCTTGAGGTGCCCCCTGTTGATCCCTGCAGCCCGTGGCAGGCACCTTGAGGTGCCCCCTGTTGATCCCTGCAGCCCGTGGCAGGCACCTTGAGGTGCCCCCTGTTGATCCCTGCAGCCCGTGGCAGGCACCTTGAGGTGCCTGCCACGGGGTGCAGGAGGTGCCTGCCACGGGGTGCAGGAGGTGCCTGCCACGGGGTGCAGGGATGAACTGCACCTCTTCACTTTACACTGAGAGCATGCAGTCCGGTCGGAGCGCATGCTCCCAGTGTAAAGAATAGGAATGCAACCGAACAGTGTTTGGTCGCATCCTAATTCCTGGGTTGGGACCGCTGACAGGAGGTCAGTCGGTCCCACAACCGAATCGATGTCGGACGGACTCCGGTCCGTCTGACATCGGAATCGCCCCCTAATTGTCTAATTTGTTGACTCTGACAAGGCTTGCTAGCGGTTGAGTGAAATTGCATTGATGTATTACTGCTTGTAAAAATCTATATATCCGGAACCCTCTGGTGGATCTTTTTTGTTCTAGGGTCTAGATTCTTACAAAAATAATTTTTTTATAAATTGGTGTCAGATTTCTTGAGCGTTGTGTCGATTTCTTCTTCAATTATTTTAGTGCTGTTTAAATGCTTTACACTTGTTCCTCTTTGTAAGGTTTGCTGCACAGTGCCACAGCCACCCAAGACTGAGATGAGGGTTTGAAGGACAAAACCCAAGGGTCCTAAAGCGGTTGGTAAGTGTATTACACAGTGAGGTTACACTACCACACGATGCAATGCACCCCATTTCCTCACATACATCACACGTCATTTGAACTTTACTTTCACTCACACACACATGCTTACACATTCACATACACTCACTCATACACACACTCTCTCTTACATAAGCACACTCTCACCAGTTCCTGGCACTGATTTTGCCACCTCTGAGGCCCGGGCTCGCAAAGGCAGTGCCAGGGGTCCAAAGGGGCAAGCCAGGGGTCGCAGGTGTGACCTCCGGCAAACCCTAAATGACGTCCATGGTAGTGAGTCGCGACTTGTGACCTAACTCCTGAATATTAATGAGGTATGTCGGATTGCGACACAGTCTGAATCTTTTTTTGGGAAACCAACCTATTCATACATAGGCTGGTTCACAAAAAAAGCTTTTAGTCTCAAAATTACTGGTTGCAAATTGTGACCAGTTTTTGGCTCTGAATGCCTCTAGATGGCGCTTTCAGCTCACACTTCTGTGCAGCTAGCTCGAACCATGCGTCTGCATTATACACAGGTAAAAGGAGTATGGGAACATTCATACAGCAAAGGAACTGCTGAACAAGGGTAGTTCTATAAGTGTAACATAAGGCCACATCCGCACAAGTACCCATGTATAGGCTCTGTAAGTCCCCACTCCTTGCTCCATGATTAGTGTTCCCTTCAAGCTGATGAGAACCGCACAAGACCAGATTTTATATTTTCACGCAACGTAGCGCAGCAATCAAATTTGACGCACTGCGTTCTGCAAAGGTGAAAAAACTGTGCATTGCCATCAGGGACAGGATGTGGCATTATGGCCCTAGCTCTGCCGAGTGTGAAACTGGAGAACCAGGTTCGAGTCTTGGCATCAGCTCAACATCCTGTGATTCTGGGCAAATCACTTAATCTCCTCGTGCCTAAAAATAAAAAAATGAATGTGTCCTTGTGTAATGTAACTGGTGCTCTTGTAAAGCGCTCCAAAAACCTTCAGGTTGAGTTTGCGCTACATAAAAATACTACAGATTTACTGCTACTACTGTCGTACCCGGCGCTGGTGCTCTTAAAGGGACAACCTTCATCACAAGATAGATTTTAATTGATTATTGCTGCTGTTTGCTCCGCTTTGCATCGCACCAGCACAAAAATTTATAATATCTGGCCCTAGGTATTTATTGGCAAAAAAACACAATTGTTACAAACACTCTGGAGAGCCTGTGTTATCCTGATAGATAGTTAAAATGTTTCACCAGTGACAGGACTCTAGGGTCATCTCTCAGCCTATGTGAGTGGCATAGATTGTGGTTGACACTCCACACGTGTTACAGGAGGTTAGTACAGGCTGTGAGGGACCCGTGGCTAGCACCCACCTGAACCGCAAGAAGGCCTTCCTCATCCGGGAGAATCCTGTAAGTGTGGACGTGTCGCTGGAACCTGTGAGAAATCAGAGAGACAGATTAGTGCCAAGAGCAGGTAAGGCTTCAGTGTGCTAGAGAAGCAACCAGTCTAAGTGTTGTTGTAAATGCAGCCCTGTACCCAGGCTGCAGGCACCATTTACACCACAGTATCCCAGATCACAGGTTTCCTCCTCTCACCCAGACATCCCCTTCCCAGCTCTGCCAATCAGTTCCATCCCTCAGGGAGTTCAAAGGAAACTGAGGGAATAGATAAATAGCAAGTTTACCACCTGGGTTACCTTCCAGACTCCATCTCACTTAGAAACCAGTGTGTGATTGGTTGAAGATGTGTGACAGCCACTGACTGCAAGTGCATAGCACCAAGAGGAGTGCTGTCTTCACTGGAGAACTTTTAATTGCACTAACTTAAAAGGTTTCTTACACCTTTCTAATTCGCATTGCATCACAGGAAGAAGGCGGTTTACAAGCAGGTGGAGGTCAGAACACCTGGTGGGAGTGTGGCTACACTCGGAGAAGCACAGAAATGTTTCATCACGCCCCATAGCATTGTGGTTTATGCAGTCCTTGCATTTTTACAAACTTTTACAATCTTCATTGAAGCAGTAAAATCTTGAGATAATTTCCTTTCATTTAACCAGTTCTGTTTGCACTTAGGTGATTTCCTGACATCATCACTGGGGTTCAGAAAGCCCATGGGCACCGACTAAGGCCTGGTGTCCCTACACTCAGGAGACCAAGCACAATAATATCTGGGTCCCCAACATGTCAGTGTGTGATGAGGCAAGTGGCCCACTCTGGAGTGATGTGGTATGGCACCAGCCACAGCTCATGATGGCGGTCAGCACTCTAAGCACCGCCCTCATGCTGATAGACGGCACCGTTCCTTTCCAGTCAACGCTTCCAGGCGCTAGAGGCAGACAAAAGAGATACTGCTGATTCCGCAACCTAAGGCAGGCTCAACCACCAGCCAGCACTGGTGAAATGGAAAGGTTCGACTATTGAACGCATTTATAAAATTAAGGGGGACATTCTGGGCACCCTGAGTTATAGATTAATATCCAGACCTTATCCTGTAAGAATTGGGGTATTTGTTGAGGGGGGTAACTACTCACCTCAAGTCATAATACAATCCTTGTCAAGGTGAGCCCTCAAAGTCACTAAATGAACTCAACCCCCTGGTAGCCATGGCACAGAGTAGACAGGCTTAACTTAGGGCAATGTGAAAGGTATGTATGCCGTACTAAAATACTAAAACAGTTTGAAATGTTAAATAATAAAAATCCAAAGCCAAATTAAAAAAATAGAGTAAACTTCAATAAACAAAATGACAAAACTTCACTAAGGGTAAAGGGAGATATGCATTTTTAAAATTTTAGGTAGGAATAGCGCCAATATGCACAAAGTGTGATTGATAGTCAATGTTTGCAGAAGACCTGGACCTAGCCACAATTTGACACTGGCTGCGATGGAGCGCAGGTCGGATACACCAACCAGGTTCATCCTGGTTAAAGATTTTACCTTCTGACTTTAGCCTTTTAAGTCTCAATCCACCACAGGAGTGGGCTTCTAAAGCCCCCAGTATCTCCACGAAGGCACTTATAGACTCACAGGGTATCAGGCAAAGGCCAACAGCAGGGTTCAATCCAGGCCCAGTTGCCACTAGACAGATGGGCTGCTGGTGGAAAGGCCTGTTGGAGCTTGGTCTATCCCTGTAGCTTTATGACCCTTGGAGGAGTTCTTTGTCCTTGGCACAAGAGAGAGTGCAGGTCCAATCTTCTAGGCTCTTCTCAGGTCTCAGGCAGCAGGTCCAGTCCTCTTCTGATCTTCCACAGGTCCGGGAATATTGTGAAATGAATGCCTGGAGATGCCACGTTTATGCCAGGCTTGAGTTAGTGGGTAGGAATGACTACTGATCATGCCTTAACCAATGGGTAAAAGTTCACAGGGCCAACCCTTTCCACTTTGTGCATTTACAAGATGGTGAAAATCTTCGGACACACTCAACTTTGGCTCTGAGGGTTGAGGTGGGCATATGGTTATCCTAGTGTCTTCCCACATCTAACACTAAAGTCCAGTTTGGGGCAGTCACTGTACCCATAACAAACCCAGACAGAAGTCAGGTAGAGCATAAGTAGGCATTTCCAGTAACCAGACAGTAGATACACAATTTTTGTTTCAGCATCCTGTTTCACTTCATTTCAAGTGCGTCCCCAGTGTTATATGTAAAACCCAGCAGACCTATCAAGCAAGATTTGACACTCAAGCAGGATTTGGCACTGTAATGCCAAAAAGGATGCTCACAGCCCCCACCCTGCATATTCGATGAGGTTCAGAGGAGCCAACTCTGCCCATGCAGGTCAGCCGATTATTTCCTCCTGCAAAGCATGTCCCACCTTTTCACATCTATTCAAATGGCTGGAAGAGGTTTGAGACCAAACACAAATTAGTCTCCAGGAACTTCTTGTGGGAAACAGGTAACATACTAAAAGTTACTTATCCTTAATAATATCCTTAATATTTATTAAAATCTGACTTCACCATTGAATTGGATTTTAATAGATATTAAAAATAGTTGTTTAATTATTTTTATAGCTAGTCCCATTTCCCTAGATACAATATTAGGATTTTAACATGTGCTTCTGTTTTCCACATTAGAGCATTCCAAAGCGAAAAATAGCTTTGGGTGCTAGTCACTGTAAGGACCTGTTAACATTAAATTTCTACATATCCTACCTTTGAATACCATTCACAGTGTCTTCTGGATTACAAGAACTATATAGGAGTGACATATTATATTTAAAATGGAGGTTTTGACCTGTCAAAAGTGTTTATTCTGGCAGGTTGAATTGCAGTCTTTACACTTCACAGTCAGGCTACAGTTGTAGGCCTGAAGCCATGTTTGCACTGCCACTGTAGTGGATGGCACAATAGGTCCACAAGTGGCATTTAACTTCCAGGCCCTGGGTACATCTTCTACCATATACCAGGGACTAATAGGTATGTTAAATATACCCATTAGGAATATGCCAAATCCACCATGTGTGAAAGGGGAGCACAGGCACTTTGTCTCTGTTTAGCAGGGTTAAAGGGCACAAAGCTCTAAAACCAGCAAAAATATACGGTCCAGCAATAGGTGAACTATGGAGAAAAGGTGGATTTCCTTTAATCCTGTTAGAAGAAGCAGGATCTGAACTGTGCCTGAACACTCTCTACCAGATCTTCAAACTGAGCTATTTGGATTAGAAGTCCATATTTGAGGGTAGCTTATATGTTTGTTGTTTGGATTTCCATAGCGCATTTGACTCTGTCGATCACATTTTCTTATGGAAAAATCTTGATGCCCCATGGATCCTTGCGAGATTCTTCGCCATGAAAGAGCCTGTGCATGAATAGACATGGACTAAGGCTCAGATACGAGGAAATAGTGAATTCACAAATCCAATAAAAACTTAGAATGGACTGAAACAAGTCTGTGTCTCTATTATTTTCACTGCTTTTGTCTGTCCTACACCGCACACTGGCTGTGGTCCCCCAAAGTAAGTGTTTATGTGGCTACTGTGCTGTGAATGCACATCTATTGGGCTGCAGCACCCATTAAAGTATGAACGAGCTCATGATTAATATTATAAAAATACAAATTATGCAGAAAGGATAGAGGAAGAGGAATTGTAATTGGATAAGCTGAAACTGTATACAGTTAAAATATTTGAGATATGGATATTTGTAGGTGGTTTTAGATCAAAAGATGTCCTAGGTGGAGTACTGGGCAGCAAACCTCCAAAGAGACTTTGATGCAATAATCGGGCTTTGTGGTTTTAATAAAGAGGATGGTGAATGTCAGTGCAACCTCTGGTGAAGGTCAGTGCAACCTCTGGTGAAAGTCAATGTAACCTCTGGTGAATGTCAGTGCAACCTCTGGTGAAGGTCAGTGCAACCTCTGGTGAAGGTCAGTGCAACCTCTGGTGAAAATCAGTGCAACCTCTGGTGAAGGTCAGTGCAACTTATGGCGAATGCCAGTGCAACCTCTGGTGAAGGTCAGTGCAACCTCTGGTGAATGTCAGTGCAACCTCTGGTGAATGTCAGTGCAACCTCTGGTGAAGGTCAGTGCAACCTCTGGTGAAGGTCAGTGCAACCTCTGGTGAAGGTCAGTGCAACCTCTGGTGAAGGTCTGTGCCCAGGTGGTTGCTCCATTAATAATATAAGGAGCTTTTGCTTTGTTTGTGGAAAAGGAAACGGGTGATTAGATATTTGATAGTAAGGCAGAGGACAGTACTTGCCATGCCAGGGTCTAGTGGAGTGGAGGCACTGAGACGGGAGTTAGGTATTTATACATGCCAACAGGCCTGATTCAGGCGGGAAACTCCAGATTTTTTAAGTTAAAAAATTGCTTTATTTTGCTTGTCTCCCATCTGAAATTGCCTCTCCATCAATAGAAGTCAATGGGGGAAAGACAGTATCCCAATTCTTTTTTTTAAATCTCCCACTTTCCTATTCTAAAATGTTGGCGTGTCTGGGTATCTGAGACATCAAATTCAAAGAGAAACATTTGAGATTACATTTGTTGCAGGACTGGTGAACAGCGGGCTGGCTTCAGGTTCAGCCATGTGTCCGTTTAGAAACAAAAAGAGTAAGAGCTATAAGAAGGAGACCGGCATTCAAAGGGTTAAGGGTAAGTACAACATATAAATCTGTGTGGAGGTTGTTCTGAAAGGAGATGGCCTCCAGGGCCCCAAACAATGTCTAAAGGAGAAGCCATACGAGTACTCTGTCGATGCAGGCAAAACTTATATCGAAAAAAAGATTTCCTTTTCGCCTGGAGTTATAAAAAACGGTATTAATCAGGACCCACGTGTTAATCGAAAGCCACTAATATTAAAAAAATGTTTTTTAAAACCAATTATTCTCAATAAACATAAATTGATAGCAACCATAAATGGAGTTAAAAACAAGTGAACATAAATTTAAAATCTTAATCATTCAACACCCTGAAAAGTCATTGATCACAAAAAACATTTATGCATATAAATATATATGTGAATCTTTTATTTCTCACCACATTTAAAAATGGGTAGCAAAAACATATGGATATATATCACAATCGCATCCAATATCAAGAACGAATTACATTAAGTGCTTGCGCTGGTAATTTCAATTTTATCCACAAAATAAATATTAAAACTCCCCTAATACATAGATTATGCTACCTTTCGGAGTATAGTTTAATACAAATGGCAGTCAATAAAACCAATTCACATATTAAAGCACTAAGAAAAGGAGAAAACTGTCATGCTTAAACGAATTCCTTCCAGTTATCTATACCAGAAGACAATCTTTTTTTCTTGATTTTGTTTGTTTATTGAGAATAATTGGTTTTAAAATATTTTTTTTATTATTAGTGGCTTTCGATTAACAGGTGGGTCCTGATTATTACCGTTTTTTATAACTCCAGGTGAAAAGAGAATCTTTTTTCATTGTTTGTTCATTGACACCCTGTCCCTTTTCTTTGAATTAGGGTGACTCCCTTGTGTTTTGTGGTTGTGGCAAAACTTATATAGCATTGAAGAAACCGCTAACACACTTAAGGGTTCGAAAGACAATTATAGCGCCTTTAGTGTTGTTATATCCATTAAATGTGGTTGCGCTGACACACAGTTAATTCTGATCAAGCCCTCAGAGAACACGTGTAAGCCTGTCTTTTTGTCAGCAGGTGGCAGTCCAGCTCCGCGGTAGAATTACAAGGATAAAAGTCACCTGCAATTTAAGAACGTTTATGTTTTTAGGTCGAGCCTGGACAGCGCAGACGCTGCTCTGCGAGGCATGCTGCTGTATTGAAGAATGGAATAAAAGCTCCGCCCATTTCCCGCCCATTTTTTCAATTGGTTCCTGTTACAGTCCTTTCAAAATCATTGCTTTTCATTCGTGAATAGACTTACTAGTCCCTCCTTGGTACCACCTTGTCTGCATTTGTAACCTCCCTTAACGACTGGACTTTTTACTTGTGGTCTTACACGGTCTGCTTTATCTGGTCGGTGGGCAGTATCAGACTACAGGAGGTAGCCCTTAAATCCTATAGAGACTTGGGCAAACATCTGTATCATACAACAGTGTCTCCAAGGTTGTTAGTAAGAGGTCAATTTGTAAGTAGCACATTAATTGCTGGGAGCAAAAGGAGAAACCGGGGAGACAAGAAAAATTGTTTGGACAACATAGAATGTAGTTTAGTCAATTCATATATTTGCTATATTTAGTTTCATGTAATCAAACATGTGAGGGTAGCACTGCGTTACATTAAATTGCATGTACCCTGTAGGATACTGTGCACAAGTGCTCGTGAAAAGTTGTGACGGCGCAAGTGACACGTGAGGAAGTATGTACAGCAAGGAGGCGCAATAAAAAACAAGTGATGGTGAGATTTACATAGTAGGATACCCAAGCAATGAATGGGAATATATACAAAAAGGGAATCAAGGTGGGTATCCGTGAAGGAATAGCGCCGAGGTTTTCGCTGTAAACGTCGACGGCATTTCGGCCTGTAGAAATGTTCAGGCCTTCATCAGGACCAGGTTACTGTTATTTCAAAAGCAGTGGCGACGTATCACAACTGAAGGCCCAGTTGAAGAGGAGGGAGTGTCCCGGTAACGTCCAGGTGACACCTGGGACAACTCAACTAGTAGGGACAAGGGGTGGTCCCTGGAAATGGTTCAGGAGTCGTGGGAGACCGCTGTGATTAGCGGAAGCCAGAATTGCTTGGTAAGTTACTTGAAAGGTATGCAACTGGGAGTAGCGGCGATGCGCAACGGTTTATCTAGTCGGTGAGCACTATTTTCTTTAATGGTCTTCCCCTATTCCACCCACAACGTCGCCGCCCACTTTTACATTGTTGTTATTAATATATTTATTCAGTGCGGTCTGCTTTCACTTTAGCAGCCCGCTTCTTTAATTATTCAATTTGCAGCGGGGTCCACTTTCACTCTAGTGGCCGTGCTTATTTATTTATTTAACTTACACTGCGGTCCGCTTTCACTTTAGCGGCCGTGTTTCTTTATTTAATTAATTTGCAGCGCAGTCCGCTTTCACTTCAGCGGCCGCACTACAGAAACTTGCTTTCTTTCTTTATTTTTTAAGTGAAGGCGCCCCATACCGCGCTTTCACTTTAATGTTAGCCAGGCCCCTTTCTTTAGACACTGCTCACTGTAACCTGAATACGGTGAGCAGCGTCTAAAGAAAGGGGTGCGGCCACCATTAAAGTGGTCTAGCATTTGCAAGTATTACTGCTCTTAGTTTAGATGAGTTAGGTATCCATTTATTTTCTAAGTCGGCGCCATCATGACTCTATTGCTCGGGTTTCCGTTATTGATGTTAATGTCTCGGTCTTGTGGGAATTTTGCTGTCAGTGACACCCAGTGTCTGGTCAGGCCAGTGCCAAGTCAGACGTACTAAAGAAATCAATAGTTTGCAACTGCAGTGCTATAGCCTTACGAGTCGCAAGAAGTGTGCCCCCCTCCCCTCCCCCCCCCATCACATGAGTCACAATTTAGACAAAGACTCTCAAATCCATTTGTGGCTCTTAATGTTCCTTCAGCACAGTGCAACTATGTATGTTTACACTAGTAAAGCCTGTATTTTGTGCACCGCAGGCTTGATGACGCAAAACCCTTTTAACATCTCAGATCGGGGCCTCACAAATTCTCTCTCCACAGTAGGAGGCGCAGTTACCTCCGGAAGCCCTTACATTAGGAAAGGCCTCAGGGTCCTCACTTTTCTCTTCGCGTAGCTATACAGCACACAACCACTTCCGGTCCGTAGATAGGTCCTGTTCTGCTTTATCTTCCAAATTTGAAATATTCATCCGCATTCAGTCTAGCAGTGTATTTGCCAAATCTGGCCTGGACATGGTACACAGGGTCCAAACTACCCTCATTGTTTACATCTGCAAGTTTTAGAATGTGACGTCACGCCTACTCTAAATATGAAGCAACATTGTCATAGCCACGAGAACGGTCAACGCAAGTGTTTGGGCGAACTGGTTACCTGGGCTGTAATCAGGCCTTTACTCAACCTGCCGGACATTGTGTTTGTCTGTTTAAGCAAGCATTTGTAGCGTTGGTCACTGGATGGCAGCAGAGGGCTGCAATCCTCTAAACAAACATCAGCGCTGTGATGACCTCATTTTCTATCACTCAATCCATGCACACCAAAGTTATGTCCAGATCTTTACGTCCTAACTAAAGGCAGTGAGCGGGAACAGCTGTCGCTCACGGTGGGCCGTGGGCCTCTCACCGCCCTGCAGGACACCACCTTAGAAGGTCCAGAACAGACCAATAAGACTTCAGGAGAAGCCAGATATCAACAGTCCCCTCTCACATCTGCAGGATAACACTTCGGTCACAAACAGGGCAAAAGTTCTAACAAGCATTTGCAATGCAATAGGTCTCGCATTTGCGAGATTTTGAGCTATTGGCATTGTAAATGACAATGCCTTTTATTTATGTGTTTTGAAAACCTGCACGCAACGACTAGAAGTACAAAATGCAAGTAAATAAAAGGCATTGTCATTTACAATGCCAATAGGTCAATGTTTCGAAAATGCGAGACCTATTGCATTGCAAATGCTTGTTTCTATTATAACCAACGGAAACGAGTTCCATAGGGTGAAGAAAAAGCCCAAAATCCGCATGGGTCTTTGTGGAGAACAGGACTTAATTTCCTAATTTCTGTAGATATTTCACCAGCGATTTGTCAAGCGCTAGCACAGTTTTTTTTCAAAATAATTGCCGGTACTCCTTCCTGGAACCTTTCCCGAGTTCAAATTTGCAACATTTTTGTTTCTTGTGTAAAACCAAACGCCGCAAACAATAATTGGGGCAGGACAAACATGTCTCAAATTGATTTCATGCTAATTTTTTGACACGTTCCATGTTAAGAAGCAAAAGAGATACTTTTTCTCCACTTTTCAAAGGTGAAACAAGCAAGGTTAGTTTGATAACCCCCAAGTCAACAGCACAGCATAAAACAATAATTAAAATCACAATTCATGACAGTCCATTCTTCTCAAAGATCGTAAAAAACGCATCACACCCAGTTACACCAAGAAAGGGCATTCTCATGAAAACATCAATTGCAAGAGGGCGAGACATTGCACCATATTTTAAAAATAAAGGGCCATATGTATCAAAGTTTGTGTTTGTGATTCTCAAATAGCGAATTTTTGAGAATCGCTATTTGAGAATGCAAACGAGATGTATGTAGGATTCGCAAGAAAATTTGCAAATCCTACATATTCCTTAATTGCGATTCGCAAATTGCGAATCGCAGTTAAGAAACCCTCCCCATTCATTCCTATGGGCCTAGAGGCCCATAGGAATGAATGGGAGGACATTCTCAATTTGCGATTAGCAATTAGAGAATCGCAAATTGAGAATGCAATTTCAAGGTTGCAAGGGTGTCCAAAGGACACCCTGTTGCACCCCTGAAATGAGCATGGGTGCACATGTGGCGCACATACATGCCCTGAGGGCATGTATGTGCGCCACATGCCACTTGAAAAATGCAAAAAATGCATTTCTCAAAGAAATCGCAAGTTACCACCAACCTGTAGTTGGTGGTAATTTGCGATTCCTTAAGCCATAATCGCACAACTTAGGTGCTTCATACATTTCATTTAAGGAATCGCAATTTGCGATTCCTTAAATACGTTCATAAAATAGAGAATCGCAATTTTTGCGATTCTCTATTCTGCGAATGCTTTTGGATGATACATCCCAAAAGGCTTGTTCCCGTTCGCAAACGGGCAGATTCTGAGAATCGGCCCGTTTGTGAACGGGAAATGGGCTTGATACATATGGCCCAAAGGTCTTAAAAATTTCTGTCTCTAGGAGTAAAAAGGAGGAGAAACAATTTATACATGAATAATAGTACATTTCCTTTGTTAAGTGTATATACAATATCCCTTATTTTCCCTTATTTTTTCAACCAGAAACAGAATATCCAGAAAAGGATTAAGGCCTATTCTAATTTTTGTAATTTCCATACTATGTAATGAATCCGACAAGTGATAAAGATAAGGGTATATATCCGGACTGCCCAGTAAGACACTGCAATTTGCATTGAGGGTCTCTGAGATAAATTCTTATCTTTCAGGTGAGACAGAATTCCAGGCAGCGCATTAACTTCTTATGTGGGAAGAGCTCCCAGCTGGCAAAAACCCCTGAAGATAACATATGATCTTTAAGATTGAGTACTTTCCTCTTGAGAGTCCAAGCCTTTTTTAACTCACTCTGTTTGGCTTCAATCCAGCATACCTGGGCTGTTCTTTCAGGACTGTCCAACCAAGTGAGGTTATTTAAAAATAATCAATCAATCAATCAATCAGAGGTTTGTTAAAGCGCGACTACTCACCCGTAAGGGTCTCAAGGCGCTAGGGGTGGGGTGCAGGTTCCATTCCATCAAGGAGGGGGTCTGTCGAAGAGCCAGGTTTTGAGGTTTCTTACGAAGATGGGGAGCGATGTTGTTTGTCTGAGGTGGAGCGGAAGGGCGTTCCATGCTTTGGCCGCGAGGAAGGAGAAGGAGCGGCCTCCCGATCTGGTCTTTCTGGTGCGGGGGACCACGGCGTAGGAGAGCTGGGCTGATCGTAGGGTCCTTTGGGGTGCGTGGAATTTGAGTCGGCTGTTCAGGTATGCTGGTCCGGTGCCGTGGAGGGCCTTGTGTGCGTGGGTGAGCATCTTGAAGGTGATTCTCGCCTCGACGGGGAGCCAGTGGAGTGTGCGCAGGTGCTGGGAGATGTGGCAGTGTTTTGGCAGGTTGAGGACCAGTCTTGCGGCAGCGTTCTGGATGTTCTGTAGCTTGCGGGTGAGGTTTTTGTTTATTCCGGCATAGAGGGCGTTGCCGTAGTCGAGTCTGCTGGTGACCAGGGCGTGAGTGACAGTCTTTCGGTGTTCGAGGGGGATCCATTTGAAGGTCTTTTTACGAAGGAGACGGAGGGTGTGGAAGCAGGAAGACGAGACAGAGTTGATCTGGCGGTCCATTTTGAGCTCGGAGTCCAGGATGATTCCCAGGTTGCGTGCGTGGTCTGTGGGAGTTGGCGGGTTTCCGAGGGCGGGGGGCCACCAGGTGTCGCTCCAGGCGTCGGGGTTTGGGCCCATGATGAGTACTTCTGTTTTGTTGCTGTTTAGTTGTAGGCAGCTGTTTTTCATCCATTTTGCGACGGCTTCCATGCCTTCTCGAAAGTTGCGTCTGGCGGTGTTGGGCTCGTTGGATAGGGAGAGGATGAGCTGGGTGTCGTCTGCGTATGACACGATGTTGAGTCCGTAGGTTCTGACGATGGGGGCAAGTGGAGCCATGTAGACGTTGAAGAGTGTCGGGCTGAGGGAGGAGCCCTGGGGGACTCCGCAGGTGGTAGGTGTGGGGTCCGAGAGTAAAGGGGGAGTCTGACCCACTGCGTCCTGCCGGAGAGGAAGGAGCGGATCCAGTCGAGGGCCTTGTCCTGGATTCCTGCGTCGTAGAGTCTGCGTATTAGGGTGCGGTGGGAGACTGTGTCGAACGCCGCTGATAGGTAGAGGAGGATGAGGGCTACTGTTTCTCCTTTGTCCAGTAGGGTGCGGATGTTGTCTGTTGCGGCGAGGAGGGCGGTTTCCGTACTGTGGTTTTTCTGAAGCCGGATTGGGAGGAGTCGAGGATGTTGTGTTCTTCAATGAATGTGGCGAGTTGGCTGTTGATGGCTTTCTCGATGACTTTCGCTGGGAACGGGAGCAGGGAGATGGGTCTGTAGTTTTGGAGGTCGGTGGGGTCCGCTGAGGGTTTCTTTAGGAGGGGGTTGACCTCGGCGTGTTTCCAGTCGTCGGGGAACGAGGCGGTCGCTAGGGAGCGGTTGATGGTGTGGCGGAGCATGGGTGCGATGGTCGCGGCGGCTCTGTTGAAGATGTGGTGGGGGCAGGGGTCCGTGGGGGCCCCTGAGTGGATTGACTTCATTGTCTTCAGTGTGTCTTCGGTGGAGAAAACACACTGTAAAACACATTGAAAACATATTTTTGCCAAAAGTACCCAAGAGGTCTGCTTTATTTGCACTCATTATCGAACCATCCTCATATATTTTGGTTATATAATTATCCCTCATGTCACCCTCGGACCTTGAGAAAGCACGGAGGCAGCTAAGCACACAGTCCCTAAGAGATACAAATAATACTAGTTTGGTGGGGAAAGTATTACAATTGGTGCCAGGTGGGAACATGATTTGGAACTCAGTGAGTTCCTTCAACTGTTTTGGGCCCAATGGGGTGCTTAATCTACAGAGAAAACCCATGGCTGAAGGTAACACTTTTTTCAGTTAAAACTACTTCCCTTAGTGTTAAAGCCCACTGTAAAAACCAATGGTCGCTCCCTTCATGATGTAATATCTTAAAAGCCTTAAACAGCCTAAATTTATCCCAAGGGACAAAGGTTTAAACAATTCGATAAAGTTGTGAACCGACCTTGAAAGTAGCTCCTGCCGGGTTGTCAAAGTCAGAGCGACCATTCACACTTATGAGACCGCTCCTACACACACAAAAAACAAGGGTCCCTAATCAATATCTAAACTAATTAGGATCATGGGCTTCACACAGTGCTGTGACTTAAATTAGAATCAAAATACATACAATCAAACAATCTTCAATATCAAGTCAGTGCCACATGGAAAACTAATGACAGACTAAATGGGACATTTGAAATTTATTCCGTAAAAGTGCACAAGCAAAGTTAAAAATAAAACAGAAGATGGCGCTAGTGTGAGCATTTCCTCTCCTGGCCGTCACGCCGCTTGCCACACGCGGGAGCTCTGACAGCCGGCGATCGGCTAGCTGACCTGACCTGGAACGGACACACCCCAGCAGATGTCCGCGGCAGCTTCGGCGGCGTCCGAATTCGAGCTCCGGACACCCGGCGCTTTTTCTCAAACGCTGACCAGCGGCAGAAGGGCTAAAACCCGAGCCTGGATTACAATCTCACTTTGTTTTTTCTGCTTTACGGGACCGGCTATAATCAAGGGCCGGACGGCTGGGGCTCTTACCGATTGTGCCCGAGAGTGTCTCAAGCTGCTGGGAAGTGGTAGCAGCGCTAGTGGGGAGGCATCCGAGGTAACGCGCTGCAGGAAGCGCGGGAGGGAGTACAGAATGACCACCCGCGGACAGAATGTGGAGTAATGTGGATAGGTGATATAGTAGTGCACAATTGCTTGTGAATCTGGTTGATTGTGTACCGGGTTGAAGGTGTATTTCTATATATGTCCAAGAGAAAAATATTTTTTTATATTTACCAGTGGTACCCTGTCTCTTGGTCAGTGGGGTCGCTCCCTATTTTTCTAATAAATCAGGGGGAGACAGAGAAGGACAAAGCGGAGAAAACGGCAGAAAAAATGGACCTTCCCCCTAAAGGTAAACGGGAGCCAGCGGTCAACAAAAAAAACACAGGGAGGTTAGGAGGAGTAATCTTTGCAAAAGAAAATGCAGCGGGAGGAGCAGGGGGCTCACCATCTATCGCTAAACACTTTCCTGTCCTCAAGGCACCGCTTATATCTACCTCCACCTCCACCTTTATTCCTACTGACTCTAAATCGCCTATGGGGGATAACATAGATAATCCAAAGCTATCTAACCAGGTGTCTAACCAGGGGCCTAACCAGGGGAATTTAGAGCAAGCGCCCACACAAGTGATTGACTCAAATGCGCAGGCAGCCATGGATGATACCGGAGTGGGAACCGGTGTGAGTATGACAGCACAGGCTCAAGACTTAATCACTTGTACCTGTACCCATGATACCTATGATGTCGCCACTGCTGTCCTCGACCACGAAGGGGCAGAACAGATGCCCCTGGAGGATAGAGGAGATGCGTCTCAGACCCCCAGACAAATAGACCCGCAGACACCAGACCTAGTGGTCGAGAATTTTTTCTCTGTCTCAGATGGATCCATGTCTGGAACTGGAAATGAATCTCTCAGCTCTACAGAAAGTAGTAAATCAGAAGAAAAAGGATCTGATCCTACAACTAGAACCACTCAAAAAAAAAGGCTAGGAGTAAAAGACGTAGCCAATTGAAGTGGGACTATTCAGATTCATATGGGACACTGCCATTATCTCTGGGGGCCTCTAACCTCCAGCAGAGCCCGCCGCTAACCACTGGAAATCTGTTGGAACCCTCCTTGTCCTCTATTTTTGATTCTATAAAACAATTTCAGGAAGAAGTAAGATCCGACAGTCTGGCCGCTAAGGGAGCATCTAAAAAACTTCAAGGCGGTATCAGGAAGCTAAATAAGATTTGCACCGACATCGGTGATCGGGTCTCAATGGTTGAAGCACGGACAGAGACCCTCGAAACAGAAGTCTCTCAAGTAAAGAACCAAGGAGCTTCCCACGAGGCCTGTCTCACCGACCTAATGTCTAAGCTAGAGGAACAAGAAAACAGGTTACGGAGGAATAATCTGAGGCTGCTGGGGATACCCGAAGGCGTGGAGGGGGAAGACCCCAGAGGATATATCGTCAAACTGCTCCGGGCTGCTTTCCCATCACAAACTGGCTGGAACTGGGACCAGGAGGTCCAGAGGGCACACCGTTTCCCTTTTAACCTGAAACAGAAACGAGATGGCAATAACTTTGGGAATGGAAAACCTAGGGTTTTTTTAGTTTTTTGGGGGAATTTTCTTTTGAGACAACTGGTATATGATCAGGCGAGGCCCAATTCCCAGAAAGTAGTTGACGGAATAAAAAAAAATTCTAAGCCAGACTTTTGCCATGCAACAGTCGAGCGTAGATGGCGACTGCGCCAAATGATCACTCTCTTGCAGCAACAAGGGGCTCAAGTATATCTAATGAATCCAGCAAGATTGAAAGTGATATATGAAGGCTCTACTCGGGTTTTCCAATCCGAAATTAAAGCTGGAGAGTACCTAAAGGACATTGCGGGGAGAAAGAAAAGATAAGATATGCAGTAAAAAACTTCGATATGGACTATAGGGACTAATTGATGGGGGTTTTAACTGGAATTCTTTTCGGGTGGTCAGACTAGCCTAACTTCGCTGACTAGCGGGTAAAATATTGAGGAGGCTGGCGGCCGGGGACTCACACTTGCTCACCATCATTCAGGGTTATCCTGACTGCTTTTTTTTGGGGGGGGCGGAGGGAGGGAAGGGGGGTCCGTAATGAATTCAGTGGGACTAAAAGTTAAAATGCTGATTTTGTTTAAAGATCTTGGTTTGATAAATTGGGAAAAATTATATTTATAGCGAACGGCAGGAGGATGAGACGTGGAGGGGTGGGGGAGGGCTTGGGGAAGATGGGGGGCTGGGGAGGGTTGGGCGGGGGGTGGGGGTTGGGGAGGAGAGAGGGGGGAGTGATAATCACGGGTGGCTTAATTAGAGGAAGAAACAATCTAAGTGGGAGAAACAATCTTAAAAATAATCTAAAAAAAAGGGGACAAACTTTTCGCTCTCTATATGAGGAAGATAGAAATATGCCGCAAAATGGGTTGCGGTTTCTGATAGCTATATGTGGTCATATCTAAAACTTGAAAATTAACACACTAAAAAAGCTTAGCATCACCTCGATTAACATCTGTGGCTTGAATGATCCTTTGAAGAGACAAAAAACCGCTCAGGTTTTGCGATTAATGGGGGCGGACATTGTGTGCCTCCAGGAGACCCACATTGTAGGGGGTCAGAAATCCTTGCTGAACTCCTTAGGATTTAAAATCGTTGGGGCAACATCGCAAGGTGCTCGGGCTAAGGGAGTTGGGATCTTGGCCCGGAAAAGTCTACCTTTAGTAGTGAACCAGGTGAAATCTGACTCCTTAGGAAGATTGGTGATTGCAGGGTGCTCTCTCCCCTCCAACCTTGTATTTACGATTTGTTCTATTTACGCCAGTAATTTAGATGATCCAGGGGTAATCAACGGCATAAATGATGAGCTAGCACATTGGCCGCTCCCTGTAATCTTATGTGGCGATCTAAATTTAAACCTGCCTAGCGCTTGGGAGTCCGATAAACTCTGGCCCTACAGAGGAAGGAAGCCTAAAGTCTTCCGGGCATTGTCCATCTTGATAAACACTCATGGCTTGAAAGACGTTTGGGCTCACTTGAAATCTGGTCAAAATGGTTTTACTTTTTTTTCAGCCCCCCACTTATCACTGGCAAGGCTCGACTATTTCTTTGTCTCATCCTCATTAATTCATGACTGTCGCATTGATATTGCCCCCCCGACTATTGTCGGACCATATCCCGCTCATTTTAAATCTAGAGGGCTGGGTTGATAGGGGACCAAGCTCAAATTGGACATTTGAAAAGGCACTCTTATATGACAACAGCTATCGAGAACATATGACGGGCTGGATCCGAGAGTTTTGGGATATAAATGTCGGGACTGCGTCAATAATGGTGGTGTGGGATACCTTGAAGGCAGGCATAAGGGGGGAGACACTCCGCTTCTCCATCAGGAGGAACAAAAAGGAGAAAATACAAGCTGACCTTTTACAAAAGCAAATGGTAGACGCGGAAAAAAAATTAATACAGGCAGTTCAGGCAGGTATAGGAATAGAAGAGGCACAGACAATGGTAACAGTTACTAAGTCAGAGATGGGGGACATTTTAGCAGAGAGAATAGCTGCTAAGTGGGCAGCGTCTCGAGAAAAACTTTATGAATGTAGTGAAAGTATTGGTCACCAACTGGCTATTTCCACTAGACAGCAGGTAACAGCGAATACAATCTCCTCAATCCATACGGATACTGAAGGGATAACCACCGATCCTAAAAAAATAGAGGAGGCTTTCAGGAAATTCTATGAGAAACTATATCTTGAAGAGATTGTAGGGTCTACCGAGCGTAGAGAAATTGAGATTAGTGAGTATTTAGAGATAATACCGATAGCTGAACTTAATAACAATAAACGTGATTCAATGGAAGCTCCTCCAGTTTGGGAGGAGATCGCTGTCGCATTAGCTAGCCTTCCAGATGGCAAAGCCTCCGGTATGGATAGCATACCGATTGAATTTTATTAAGTTTTCTCGCAACAAATAAAAGATCTTTTTACTGACGTTGTAGATTCTATTTTTGGCGGGGCCTCACCACCGAGCTCTTGGTCAACTGCTAAAATTGTAATATTCCCCAAAAAAGATAAATCATCCCTGGAGATGTCATCTTACAGACCCATAACTTTAATTAATACCGACTCTAAAATATTTTCCAAAGTTATCGCCTCTAGACTATCTTCAAATATTGAGCCATTAGTTTCTAGCTGGCAACATGGGTTCATCCCAAAAAAGGGTATCACCGAGCATGTCCGTCGGACTATTACTTTATTCGACGCCGCAGAGGTGACAGGAGACCCGATCTCACTAATTCTCCTGGACGCCGAAAAAGTGTTTGATCGGGTCTCCTGGCAATTTTTATGGGCTGTCATGCGGCGGATTGGCTTCGGCCCCAGGATAGTTCAGGCACTACAGGCATTATATCAAAACCCTACAGCTAGAATATTAATTAATGGACATTTGTCAGAACAAATAAAGATATCACGAGGGACGAGACAGGGGTGCCCTTGCTCCCCGTTACTTTTCGCCCTTTATATTGACCCCTTGATTAAAAGAATTGAATTAAACCCTACAATCTTAGCAGTGAGTAGATTTGGTATTGATACAAAGATCATGGCTTATGCCGAGGATCTAGCCATAATAACACCCAAACCTAAATCGGCTATCAGAGTTCTGGAACAAGAAGCCCAAGAATTTGGAACAATCTCTGGATACGCCCTTAATAAAACAAAAACGCAGATTGTGATAAATGAGAAGATAATTTGGGCGGACGATAGAATCACCAAGAAAGCTAAATACTTAGGGGTCAATATAGTCTCTGATTTAGATCTAATAGTTAAAGAAAACCTGACCCCGCTGGCAGCCGACATGAAGAAATCACTCCGAAAAATTAATAACCTACATCTCACAATAGTAGGGAGATGTAATGTCTTAAAAATGACTTACTTCCCCAAGATACTTTACTTTTTTAGGACAATCCCGTTAGACTTTAATAATCATATACTCCGAATGTTTGAACACATTTTTTCCTAGTTTATTTGGGCTTATTCACAGCCGAGGAGGGCTCTTAACTTACTCTCTCTCTGCCTAGAGATAGAGGAGGGTGGGCTCTCCCCAATTTAAAACTATACTATCGGGCTGCTGCCCTGCAATACAGCCCCGAGCTACTGTATGATGATTGCATCCTAAGTTCATCAGGACTGCCTTCCCCTTACTTTCTACTTCTAGGGGAAAACGTTAGGGGCTGCCTCTGGCGCCAGCTGGAATTTAGTTATTACAAGAGGGTCCGATTTAAAACACTGATAAGTGCTTATCGGGTTTTTTCTAAAATCCGTAAATCATTTGGATTGGCTAAATTGAACCATTATACTCCTATTAGAAATAATGATAATCTACCTTTAATTTTAAAAAAATGCATATCTCCAACATTGGTATCAGGCTGGTATCTTTAAACTAGGGGATCTGATTACTCCGGATGGTATTTGCTCATTTGAAGATTTGAAATCCCGCTATAAATTAAATAGCAACCAGATATTCCAGTATCAAGCTATCGTAAGATATTTAATAAATAAAACCGGGGGATTAGCAGGGTTCGCAAGGATAGACCTCTTAGATAGATTGCTCGGCTCTAACTTGCCAAGGATAGGAAGTATATATTACATACTAAATGAACGACGACCTGATGACTTAGATAAAATAGATGCAAAATGGCAGTAGAAATTGAATGTTCCACCTAATACATTTTGTGAAGACATCGGTCTTGCACAAACATATCTGCTGTCATCTAAATTGCAAGCACAATTTTATAAAACAGGTTATTTTTTATATATCACTCCTAGTAGGATCGCCAAATGGGCTACGGGCCGTGGAACAAATTGCCCGAGGTGCGCAGAATACTGCGCGGACTCTGTGCATATGTTTGCTACATGCCCAAAACTAGAATCATTATTGAAAGAAGTACAACGGTTTTTAAACAGAGTTCTTCTATTAGATATTCAATTTACACCAACTACTATCATGTTAGGATTATATGACACGATTAATCTAAAGAAAGGGGGTGCATTATTGTTTGTCGCAATGACTATCCTTCGGATTTGTATTGCCACATATTGGAAAGATCTGAATCCTCCTTCTTTTGGCCAATGGCAAGCTAGACTGTTGGCTACTTATAAATTAGAGAAGGCCATTTATGCTAAGAAAGGCAGACGTGCAAAAAAAAAGGGATTAGTAATCTGGGACCCGCTGGATAGATGGCTCAATACCTTGAACATATAGAAATTATATTGAACGTACTGTGTTATTATTATGTTATTGTGATACCCTTTCTCTGTTTCCTCCCCCCCGATCCGCTCTCGCCCTCTCCCCCCCCTGGTTGGACTGCCTTCTCCTTTTGAACGCCATCTTCGCACCTTTTGCCCCCTCCCCCCTCCGTTGTCTGTCTCAGACTGTTTCTTTGTCAATGTCAATATAGTTTTGATTTTTTTTCTAAAATGGGATGTTTTCCTGCTTGTTGAATGCTACAGTGAATTTTTTTATATTATGCACTAGCTGACCCCCACTGCTTGTAAATCTAATATGTATCGTTAACATTTTTTTTTCGGACCCGGGGAGGGTGGTGCGGTGGGACGAGGTATGGTAAAGAATCAAGTGACTTTGTAATTCTTTGGTAAAGTTTTAAAAAAAAAAAAAAGAGCAAAGTTAAAAACATTTCATATTAAAATACAGTTTACAGTCATATATATCACAAGAAAACCAAAAAGTCGACGCGGCGTTTCGGTGAGTTGGTAGTCGTTCACCTTCTTCAGGACAGTTTTCTAAGTAACAGAAACATTTTATAATTATCATTCTCATATATATTGTCCCCATCTTGCTTGGCCTAAAAAACTACACAGTTTAATTATGCACCTGACTCTAAATAAACATGTATATATCAATCAATTCAAATTACAGTTGTATAGCATTTTATCTGGTATTAATAAACATAGCCCCAAAGACAATATTCTTTATTGTACTAAAAGACCTAACTTCACATTATGGTTTAGTCACTACCTTGATCCCTGTTAGTCCAATAGAGCAAAAGTTTTTTCAGACCTACCTAAAGTAGGAAGTCGCTAGGATTCAATTTCACCATGGTGTATTTTTCCCCTGAGGCATGGAGTGACGTTGTTTCTCTCCTTCTCTCTTTTCAAAACAGCCCATCTGCCGCGTTATTTGGAAACCGGCGGGGACGTTTTAAATTTATACCTCTAATCACGGCACATCTGCTGGTGTTATTAATGTACCAGTCCATTCACTTATTGGTAAGCCTGTCTATACAACAGGTCCTTAATCATATTTGGCTGTCGTTATGGGGAGATATACTTTGGAGTTACCATTGAGGACAACCCTTTTTCTCCTTATCCCTTTCCACTCCAGGGAATTTTTAATTCAAACACCAAGAGGGACATCTCCAACCCTAAACTTCATTTAAGCACATTGCTTCTACAAATGTCTAGTGAAATTGAATCCTAGCGACTTCCTACTTTAGGTAGGTCTGAAAAAACTTTTGCTCTATTGGACTAACAGGGATCATGGGTAGTGACTAAACCATAATGTGAAGTTAGGTCTTTTAGTACAATAAAGAATATTGTCTTTGGGGCTATGTTTATTAATACCAGATAAAATGCTATACAACTGTAATTTGAATTGATTGATATATACATGTTTATTTAGAGTCAGGTGCATAATTAAACTGTGTAGTTTTTTAGGCCAAGCAAGATGGGGACAATATAAATGAGAATGATAATAATAAAATGTTTCTGTTACTTAGAAAACTGTCCTGAAGAAGGTGAACGACTACCAACTCACCGAAACGCCGCGTCGACTTTTTTGGTTTTCTTGTGAAATATATGACTGTAAACTGTATTTTAATATGAAATGTTTTTAACTTTGCTTGTGCATTTTTACGGAATAAATTTCAAATGTCCCATTTAGTCTGTCATTAGTTTTCCATGTGGCACTGACTCTTGATATTGAAGATTGTTTGTTTGTATGTATTTTGATTCTAATTTAAGTCACAGCACTGTGTGAAGCCCATGATCCAAATTAGTTAGATACTGATTAGGGACCCTTGTTTTTTGTGTGTATTTACCCTGTCCCTTCTCTAAACATAAGGGTATCTCCCCTGTTTTCTTAACCCCTTGACCGCGATCGGAATTCCGCTCGTGTGCTGGACATTCCGATCGCGGGTGTGGTCGTGACGAGCTCAGCTCGTCATGCGCACAGCGCTACCGCGCAGCATGACGAGCTGAGCTCGTCACGCGCATCGAAGGTGTTAACCGCTCCTTCACAGCCAATCCCCAGTAATCTTCAAGTCACACTCTTTTGTCTCAATTAGAACGCTTTCCTTTGGGATTTTATCAATCACTAAGATATCACACAATACTTCATCTAATCTAGTAGAATCTATTATAGTATTAAAATCACCTGCAATGATCACAACACCCTCAATGAATTCTGAGGTTATGCTTGAGAACTTTGTTTCCAGACTTTCCAAACATTTGTCCAAGTAGGCCTAAATCTGTTTATGCAGATAAACATTTACTAAAATGAGAGTTTCCTGCTGCTTTTGTTCCATCAGGATTTCAACAACTGAAATGTGTGCCCACGTACTTATGGATCCTGTCTTTCTTACGGTACTTGCAAATCTAGTGGAGATTAATGCTAAATGCCCCCGCACTCTCTGTCCTTCGCCCCTGCATGTCCGGCTACACCTACAGACACAAGACCGCTACACTCAGAATCTCTTCGAACCAAGTCTCCTGCAGGAGGATAATGTAAAACTTTTCTAGAAGAGGTTGTAATTTACCTGACCTTACACACTGTTCTTTTTAGGTCGAGCCTCGAGTAGCGCGCAAGCGCTGCTCTGCGAGACTTATAGTTAGGGAGTTTCAAAAGCTGACCAGACGCTCGTGCGTCATGGCCTTTTACCTGCGGTTACGCGCGCAGCAGACATGTGTTTCCAATTATCGTGCCCAGACGCGGGCGCGATAATTGGAAACACATGCCTGCCGTGCGTGTAATCGCAGGCAAAAGGCCATGACGCACGAGCGTCTGGTCAGCTCTGCAGGCTGCCACGCTCGCTCGCCCCCGCTCCTCTCTTGTTAAACTTTTACAATGCCAATAGGTTTAAAAACTCGCAATTGCGAGAACTAATGCATTGTAGGTGCTTGTGTAGCTTTCTATCCGGGTGGGCTGTAGTCATAGTCCTCTCTCTATGTTTATGCTTCCGCACGCTGTTTTCTGGCATAACTGTTCCTTCAACGGAAGTTACGCGGTGCGGGGGCCGTCACTTCCGACTTGGGCTCTGCCTCCGCTTCCGGACTTGCAGAGAGCAGGACCAGCTTTCGGGGAAGTCAGCGCTTCCCATAGGTAAGTGATTGGGAGGCGAGAGCGGTTGAGGAGTAGGTGATGGGGGCACCGAAGGGCCTCCTCCGTGCTGGAGTTACAAGAGGGCTTAGGAGGCAGAACACAGGAAGATGGTGGGCCCTGAAAGGCAGGGGAGAAGGGATTGCTGTAGTGACAGCAGAAGGGTGTTTGTGGGGTTAATCGCAGGAAAGATTAAGGAGGAACAACGAAAGTACGAATGGGAGCTTATTATGGGGCTAGAGAAAATTGTGGTGCCGGAGGAGCAAGAAGCGGTACAAACTAGAGTCGGTGGTGCTTGATGCTTCAGCGGAGATCTGGGTGTGGTGATGGGCAGAAGCGGTGCTGAAGTTGTGTTGCAAGGAGTGGGGGATTTGATGCGAGAGAGGGTGGGTGAGGTGGAAATCGTAAATGCAGGTAGTAAAAGGAAGGTTGGGTTGCTGGAGTCTTTGGTGGAGACACTTGTGCTGAAGGATGGAGTGTTATGATGGCGAAGGGATGCTGGAGGGACTGTTGAAAGACCACACAAGGGCATTGTCCTTGTGTTGCCGGTTTTGGGCGTTTTAATGGCGTGTGATAAAGTCCTGGAAAGGTTAATAAAGGAGATCGTATCGAAGGATTAAAGGAGTGGGGATGGCCAAAGGAGGAAGATGCGAAGAGCTGCACTAACATTATGCTAGACTATAGATGGGTGTCGATTGAGGGGTGGTCTAGGGCTAGGAGAGATAGTGGAGGGATTCGAGATGACTAGTGGTCTGCAGCTGAAAGCAATAATGATAGGCTGGAGGAAGGGTGTCTGTTGGAGTAATACCGTGGACGCTAGAGGAGTGGAGTTAGTGTGTACTGAAAGAACAAAGTGTTGAAGGGAGGTGGACTGTAGTCAGGTTAAGCTGCCTTTGATGATATAGGAGTAGATGAGTATTTGGGGACTGTAGGTAAGCGGTGTGCTGGAAACAGGAAGTGTGTGTGTGTGTGTGTGTTAGAGTGTTAGTGTTAGAGAGTTAGTGTTAGAGAGTTAGTGTTAGAGTGTTAGAGTTAGTGTTAGAGTGTTAGAGTTAGTGTTAGAGTGTTAGAGTTAGTGTTAGAGTGTTAGAGTTAGTGTTACAGTCCGGTACAGTCCGGGTAGGTCGGTGCTGTATAGAGGAGAGGAGATTTGGGAGGGTGTGCTGAAGGGAATGGAATGGGGTTTAGAAGGGTGTCCTTGAAGAACAGGAGAAAGAGGAGGAGGGTGTGTTGGATGAAGTATACAGGAGATTGTGTCACCAGAAGCAAGAGAATGGGTGATGGTGTTTGAGTGGCAGGGCAAGAAGAGAATGGGTGCTAGAGGACCAGGACGAGGCTGTCCTGAATGGAGGGGATGTATAGGAGGTGGGGTGCAAGAGGGACAGGAGAAGGGTGTGTTAGCAAAGAAGTGGATACTGTGCTGCCGTTGGAACCAAGGGTGGTAACTGTGGCTAGAGGGTATAGCTACTAGTGTAAGATGTGGGAAGTCTAGAGAGGGGGGAGGGTAAGGGAGGCTTGAAGCATTTGCTGTGTTAGGGGAGCTCTAGAGAAGGACCTCTTGCTAGAGGTCACCATGAGGGGGGTGCTAGCTGCTTCTCCGTAAAAACCAACGGATGAATAATTGAAAGAAAGCCACAAAATTAAAGCGTTGCCAAACTTATATAAAAAAAAGGTGATTAAACATTATGGGTTATGTTAACACTGCGAGGTTGAAGAAGGGAAAGCATTGTGGAACTATGGGCTGTGAAAAGGAATAGTAGTGTAAATGGGATGGTTGGAAGGAATGCGGAAACGTGAAGTGTAAGATCTTTGTGCATGTTTTTGTAATAAGGCATACACCAACGCATGAAGAGATCATTACGTTTTATGATAATTAGTTGATTGCATCAGTTTGCCAGATCATGAAAGT
The DNA here is from genome assembly GCA_963921515.1 of Calotriton arnoldi. NCBI lineage: Eukaryota > Metazoa > Chordata > Amphibia > Caudata > Salamandridae > Calotriton > Calotriton arnoldi. The sequence continues at coordinate 308,853 of CAWUFW010000408.1, forward strand.
GGAATTTTCCATGATGTTTACACTTTTTGAAGGTCAATAGCAGGGCTTTATTTTGGTGCCCTGTTTATTACATGCAGTGTTGGGAGACCTAAAAGGGATGGGGGCTTGATGGGCTCTATGAGAATCTAGAGTGAAGATATTGGAGGGAGAAGTCTCTGAACAAGTGTTTTTCAAGGACTCAAAAGAATTATGTTTTGGCTATAGGGTGCAGTAGTCGAGAATGGGGGAGTTGTTGGCAAATCAGAATTTGCTGCCAGTAGTGGTGCTTGAGGGTTTATGGTGTAGGCTTTCGGGGAGTGCTGGGAGGCCGAGCATAAGTAGCAAATGTACTGCATGCTGACTGACTTTGGAAAGGTTATGTGAAGGGAACTGGAGAGTTGTGTTGAGGGGAGATGAAAGTGTAACTTATTTACAGATAGCTTCGATACTTTCCAACTGTGTTTTTCAGAACTTGGTGGGGCGAAGTAAATGTAATTATCTGCAATTGAGATGTTTCTTAAAAAAGCAACATCTTTGGTTACGTCTGAAAATCGAGGTGAGGTGGAAATTTATAGCTTTGTGTGTCTAGATGTGGATTCAGATCTTGGATGCTTATCAGAAGGATGCTAGTCATCTGGCCTTCTTGACTTTAAGCTTGGGGATATAATAGTTACATACGTTGCACTAGCCACCAGAGATATCCACATTAGTCTTCCAGATAAGTAGGGTGTTGGAGTTCACTGCCTTGATGGTTAAGCATCCAATCTTAAATGCGTTGTGGATGGGCAGGGAAAGCCAATGGAGTTCTGTTTTTTTGCTTTGTGTGTTCTTTATTGATATATTTGTCAGGGATAATCAGACCAATATCAATTACAGTTTTCCAGGAGGTCCAGTTATGGGTACCTCGTGATGGTGCATTACATACCACTGAACGTTGATCAGTTAATGAAGGTAGAACACAATGTGGAATAGTATCTGCTTGGATAAGTCAATGAGCTAGCATGTCACACAATATCATATGAAGAGAAAATCCGGGACGGTATGCCTTAACCTTTTGAAGGAAGTGGTTTTGCTACTAAACTTGAGTGTGCATCTTGAAGCTGACAGTGCCTTTGATGAGTCAGAGGTGTTTTCCTGGGCTTGGTGGTTGCTGGGGTCAAATGTTTCTGGGAGTATGAAATTAGAGAAGCGCTGCTGCTATGGAGGCTAACATCAGACACCTGATGGTTGGCGTGACATTCTTGCACTTCAACTAGTCTGTTGTCACTCGTGGTTAGGAAGAAAATCAGGGGATTAATTATGAAGTAGCCATTTGACATTGGGCTTGAATGGTGGCAAGACAATACTTTTTGGCAGGCAGTGTCACTACAACATTTCCTCTTCAAGCAGAATTGTATGTCATCACCATACTTGTGAAACATGACGTTCTTACCACCCGGAGGTATCCAAAGAGATTCCATGTAGAAGTTTGAGTTTCTAAGTTTAAGATGTGCTAAACTTTTTAAATGAGCTGATGTCTATTGGATAGGTAGAATTAAAAGCACTTTAGGTGCATTCATTACCCATTTGTTATAAAAGGTTGTTGACTGAGAGGATGAGGAGACAGCGATACCATTGCCGGTGATGCAGAGGGCATCATTGTCTTGTAAGTTTATTTTGTCTGCATTGAGCCATGGCCTGATTCGTAATTGATAATGCTGGAGAAGGACTTAAGTGTAAATGTGTTCATGTAGCTGAGTAGTGAATGTCCTAGTGCCCTGTGTGATTATTGCCCAGGATGGAAAATGGGTGATTAATGGTTGTCGCAGTCCATGTGGTCAAGTGCTGCTTTGTTCTTCTGCCAGGCTTTGAGGGTGTTGGAGAAGATGCCTTGGAGAAATTTGGCATGAATGAAATATTGTAGCTTGCATGCCTCGGCAGTGGCCGACTTCATTGTTGATAATGGGATGTGTTGATGATCTCATATGAAGTTATCTTTATGATTCAGAGAAATATAGATGGTTTTTCAATGGTTATGGTGTTGGAGTGCAACCACTTTAGTGTGTTGAGGGGTATTATTTATGGTACGGTGACTGTGTGCAGTGTCATCTGGGTGATCCCTGACACCCAGTACACATCCCTAATGTAAGTTGAGACCGATCTCCTCCACCTAGACATTGATGGCTGGTGATCAATGTAGGCCTTTTTGAATTAGAACAGTTTGGGAAACTGAATACTTTGACTGTTTCTTCCTTCCCTTTCCCTTAACAGTCATAAGACCTATTAGCTCTTTACTAGACAAAAGAAACCCCTTTCTTCGCAGCCTCCCAGCGAAAATTCTGCAGATCAGTTCTCACAAAATTATGTAACACAAGCAGTAATGGGACTGTTTTGAGGAAGAATCGTTATTTTGTTTTTATGTTCATTACAGCATAAAACATCCAGATCAGTATCCTCCACTTTAGATCAGCACAGACAGTCGCTGTGAAGCCACTTCTCAAGAGACAATATTCATAACTAATTTTCCTTTAGCATTATGGACAACTTAACAGACATACATTGTGCCCGACTTGGACACCTTCTTTGGAGACTTGGAAGGAGCCCCACTCTGCTAATTAATTTATTCCATGTAAACGACTCACTACTTGAAAATGCTAGAATAGTCAAATCATAACTTTATGGGCTAACCCGTAGAAAGAATTTTATAATTTTTTGTGTTGCTTTTCCTGTTTTAAACAGCACTTCTCTATTCATATATGGCCTGCAGTCCTTTGAAATCTCATTCTGTAGTTTATTGTGGTATATTTTCATGTCTACACTTTATCTTTTTTAATTATTTGTGTTTAAATAGGCTACACCATTCCCATGCACGCTTTGCATGCTCTGTCTCCACCACATGCAGTTGTCAAAAGACAAATCATATCCAATTTAGGCGTGAATGAGTTTTCTATGCTCTGCCTGAACCTCCTGACCAAAGCTTCTATAGGCTAATTTTGAGCTGCGATTCAGTGACACGTCCTCTCATTGACCATAGTATAATGTCCTTCTCCTTTTATTTTGCAAATAGGTTAGCGGATCAGAGGGGTGGCTGAGAACCACAGATTTCAGTCATCTGAATGTTAGCATCTTGAGATTTGTACATAATATTGTAGATATGCGATGAAAAGGTATTGAAATATATATTTATCAACAAATATTAAAAAGTAAATAAAAACTATATAAATGTACCAGCTATAGATTGTCAGAATTTGTCTTTGGTCAGTCCACAATGCACTTTGAGCTATAATAGAAGAAATACAGGTTGTGTGCGATGCTGTTTTGTTTGTTTTCCCCCTTATCCCGGATCTAAAATTATTTAAGTAGGGGGTAGCTTTTTCTCATGTGACAAAAGTAAGTTGTAGAAGTGCAGAGATCTGATTGCAGATGGCTTGCAAGATAATGTTGCCTTATTTGGTAAATGACAGTCTTTGAGCTGCAGAAAAGACAATGAGATAAAACTCTAGCGAAGGGACTCTGTTTGAAGGCCTCCTTTAAACCTTTGTAGATGTATTCCTCCTACCCCATCTCTGCATTCTGTGAAGGAATTAAGTGACGTGCATGGCTCTTTCTTATCCCTCTGAATTTTAGGCTGTATGTCTGCAGCAAACAAAGATAAACACCAGGAAACCTATTTAGATTGCTCCTTCGCTTATGATTCTCAACTTAACGTTGTCTTACTCCTGGGGTTCACCATTTGTTTGGAATGTACCCTTTTCTATCTGAAGATCTACCTGGCGGTCAATCAAGATTAAAGAGCCTCCTTGCTGGAGAGGTTTTACATTATTTCACAAATCAAATTTTTACGCAGAGCTGTAAGGTTCTGTTTTTCTTTGCCTGCGCACCAAATATTGCATATCATTCCAGATTTGCCTTTGGTGCCTAAATGGTTCTTTGGCCAGTTCCTTACTTAGTTGTACTTCATCAGTACACATTGAGTGAATGATTTTCCCAGGTGACAATGCAGCCTCAATATTTCTTATTTGTTCTTGACATTTTTTGTTGAGAGTTTACTACTTTGCCACCACTGCCAAATAAGCAATTTTGTGTTGTATTTTTTTCTAATTTGTTTTTAGAGGAAAAATATTCTTTCAGTGCTGTTGGATGTTGCTTTATTTCAGACCGAAGTTGCCATCTTGGCAGTGTTTTCATTGTTCATCCTTCTCATAGTCTGTGGGCCTCACTCATTGCCTGCTTTGTGGATTGAAAAGTTTTGAGTTTGGCTGTTCAAGACTGCTTGCCTCAGCGTATATACTATCTTTAACACAATAGTTATTGCTTTTCTTATTGTACCATTTGAAGTCAGTGGTGAAGGTTGCAGGGTCTTTTGTAGAGTTACTGTGTTCTTTCTCATCTGGGAGAAACTGGCACCAGAGTTCTGTTCTTGTGCTTTACCTATCAGGTGTGGTATCACCAAAAGCTCTCCCGTTTTTGTTAGGTCGAGCCTGGGCGGCGCATGTGCTGCTCTGTGAGGCATGCTGTGTTTGAGTATGGACCTGAAGCCCCACCCACTCCCTGCCCATATTTGTCATTGGCTTGTGTCATTGTCCTTTGTAAATGTTGGCTTCTGATGCGTTAATAGGCTTGTTCGTCCCTCCTTAGTACCGCCTTGTCTTCATTTGTAACCTCCCATGAGGACTGGCCCTTTTACTTCGGTTATTACACAGTACGTCTTATTTAGTCTGTAAGCACTATTTTCTTTAATGAGTTTCTCCTACTGCAGGCACGACATGCTTTCCTGCAACATTTAGCGTGCCATGCGCGCTTTCACTTTCCTAGAAGCCACAATGGCGGCCGCTTCTTTGAAATGCAATAGGTCTTGCATTTACAAGCGTTAGAGCTATTGGCATTGTTAATGACAATGCCTTTTATTTTTGTGTTAATTATCAAAACAGATAAATAAAAGGCATTGTCATTGGCAATGCCAATAGCTTAAACTCCCACAAATGCGAGACCTATTGCATTGTAAATGCTTGTTTTTAAAGTGGGCGGAAAAAGCATCACTGGGGGAAGCAACATGGGTGGGCGTGGGTTGGGGAAGAAGCAACATGGGGGCGTTGGCGGGGGCAGAAGCAACACGGGGCGTTTGGGGGCTGGTTGTTAAAGCAGGTTGGGGAACCAACACAGAGGGACAGAAGCAACACAGAGGTGGATGCGATTTGGGGGCCAGGGGGAAGGAAGCAGTACGGGCGCGTGGGTGTGGGGTGTCAAATGGGTGAAAGATAGCAACATGGAGCTGGTGTGGACAAAGCACACTGGCAAGAAGGCACCACAGGGGAGTGATTGAGAAGCAGAAAAGCAAGAGAGAGGAACACAGAGGGTGTGGAGGGAAGAAAGAATTACAAGAGGGAGACAGCTGGAAAACACATGCACTTTCATTCAGTGCTTAAACAAAAAGAAAAAAGTAGCATCTGGTAAAGCGAGAAGTGGAAAGATATAGTGATGCATCCATGTTCCACAGGAGGGGAAAACGCAAGAAGAGGAAAGGATGTCCACACAGCTAACGAATAAGAAGCAAGCAAACAAGAGTGACAATGAAGCCAACCAATGGTAAGCAATGGGCGGTCTCTAAGCCTGCTGTAAAGTAATAATACTTCTTGCAACAGACAGCCGAGGCACTATCTTAGGCGAGACCAAAAAAGGCCTGAGTTCATGAACTAGAATCAGTTACCACCAATAGCCTGTCTCCTATTGACCGGGTAAGAGGGGGGAGTGCGTATCCTTGCTTATGGGTGGGGTGAGCACATTAAGGGCCCCCCAAAGTCTGCAGAGCCTTGTGCTCTGCTTGTGCAAAAACAGCAGAATTAGAATGCAGCTTGGAAAAAAATCACACAACAGGCCGGGAAAAGTCAACTTTTATTTTTTATGTAACCCAGATCAGACGTACAGGATTACACCATTCCGGCGACTCTCTGTTGTCTGATTGGTAACACCTTTGAGAAAATGTCTAGTTGATGGAATTATGGCTGCAACTGGGTCATGCATGTTGACTCAAACACATAGGGCCAAAAGTGCTTAAAGGCTCAGACAGTAGCAGAGTATTGCTTTTTAAATACAGCTCTCAGGGTAGAAGTCTGTGACCGATGGCATGCTTCCTTTTCTTCTCTTTGTGTTGTGCCAGCAGACCTCTAGTTCCCTTTATGGAAGTGTCGGTTTGCACTATACATAGCAGACTATGGTCAAGCGCTGTCAGTGCAGATGCTCAACGCTAGGCCTTGTTCAGGGTCTAAAGTAGCCTAAGTGACTTTCTTGAATTCTTCTTTGAGATCAGCGCAGTCCAGGGTGAGTACATGCCACTTGAGCTTTTAAAGAGATTTCACCTGTGTCTGGGTAGTGGAGACCACCCATTCCAGCACAGCCTAGACCTTAGCATCAAGAGGTCCAATCTTCTCACTGATCGACCGATGCTGTGCCGCGCTGCACCACTGAAGACTGCCCCATGTGGTACATGGGGTCCTTGATTGTCAGTTTCTCTTTCTATGTTGCTCTCAAAACTCTTCAGAGATGTTCTGATGCTCCTTTAAGCTGGTACTGATGACAGCTATCTCGTCTCAATAACAAAATGTCCCCAACCTAGTGACCACATGATTTAACAGCTTCTTGAATGTGGCTAATGTAGTCCTGAAACAAGCAAAAGGTCCTACCTTGAAACGGTTATGATCCTTTTGGGTCGAGACTGTAATTTCATCTTTGGCTCCAAACGTCAGTAGAGTTATAGGTCAAATACTTACACTAAGAAAGATAGGAATGATGTACAAGTGGACAGCCCTAACCATGGATGACCTAGCTTGGATATCGGGTGGGATGAAATAAGAAGACATCTTGCATGATTTTCACACAGATTGCTGGAAATAAGGAAGAGCATTGGTAAAGTAGACAGTAGAAATGACGCAAGAGAAAAGGCTTCCATAGACGCAGAGGAGGGTAACAGTAGGACACGGCACATTCTGGCACAAATGGAATTAAGCTTTGCTATACAACAAATGTGAGGACTTGGAAAATCGATAGCACCATGCTATTCTTAGAATAAAACTGTTTTTTGGGAAATGTTATACAAAATGCAGATGATCTGTGTTGGACTTTGCCATCTCTGCATGGTCAGCCCCAAACTTTTGCTTTTACCCCTCCTGTTTTCGGAACCCGTTTTTGTTGGCTTTAGGACTCTGCGCATTTTGCCACTGCTAACCCGGGCTAAAGTGCTTGTGCTCTCTCCTTTAAACATAATGAAATTGGCTTACACCCAATTGGCACATTAAATATACTTTTAAGCCCCTAGTAAACTGGTACTACAGGTAACCAGGGCCTGTAAATTAAATGTTACTATTGGGCTTGCAGCACTGTGCCACCGACTTCAGTAGCCTTTTAAAACATGTCCAGAGCCTGAATTGCAGCCTGTGTATGCATTTTTAAACTGCCATTTTGACCTAGCAAAGTAAACCTTTTCCCAGACCTCAACGTTCCTTTTTAGGTCTCGCGCCTAGCCTTGCAGTGCGTAGCACTGCTCGCGCAGCGCGAGACCTCTAGAAAGGGCTTCTGAAAGCTGCCTACACGCTCGTGCGTGTGGTTTTGCTTTGAGAAGCCCACATTGGCTGGAGCGTGCGTTTTTTTTTTTTTTAAACGGCACGCGATTGGGCAAAGGCGGGCGCATGTCCCACCTTTGCTCCTCCCATTCCCGACGGTGGCAAGCACGCGCAGCAGCGCGCGTTCACCTCGCTGCCGCTGCTGCGCTCCCTCCCCCCGCTCCTCTGTGGTGCGCGCGCACCACTGGTTGAATGTGGCTGTGTTTATTCTCACTCTCCTCTCGTGCATTTGCGGTGTGCTTGGTTCCGTCAGGGATAATGGCAGCCTGGGTCGCTGCTTGCAGTGAGCGGGTTACTCCTCCTCCTCTCTGCAGCGGGGGTGTGCTTATCCCTGCCTCTCTACCCTTCTCCTGTTTGCAGACCCTCTACAGCAGGAAGATGGCGACGGACGGTGCGGCGCCGCTGGGGAAGGAGCTCTCTCCCTGAGCCGGGGGAACCAGCAGAGAAGGTAAGCGGCCGGGCTCGGCTTGTTTCCCTTGGCTCTATTTCGTGTACTGTGCTCTCTGCACGGCTTGGCAGCTTACGAAGCAAGTTATAGCCTTTGTGGGAAGTTTGTAATTTGAGATCCTGTTGTTTATGGCAACTGATTCACTGTGTGTTCTCCGCATACGCCACAGCAGTAAAGATAACCATCTTTACTACGAGCCTAATTTGCACTTTATTATCCCGTCCCGTTGCTGTCTCCTTTCCCAACACTCGAGAAACTATTCAAGCCTATCACACTAGTCCAGGCTACTTATGCATCCGCCCTTCTTATTCTGGTAAAAAAGTATGAATACATTACAATTAGCTTACAGTATAAAGGTAGCCTAAAGACAATGTTACCCTTTGTGATAATGTAAAACAAATATGGACAAAATGGTGTTGCTTTATGTATTTTTTTCGAGCTTGCGTTGATGCATTTAATAAATATATTTTTTATTTTAAAAATATGTGTACAATTTACTGTTGTGGAAAATAAAGGAGGGGTGTGGCGTAATGGCCAAAGCTGCCGACTTCGTATCCCGGGGTCATCTTAACATCTTGTGATTCTGGACAAATTACAAAATCTCCCTACCCTACCAAAGACTAATGTGACTTTGTGTAATGTAACTGGTGCTCATGTAAAGCACTCCAATACCTTCGGGTTGAGTTTGCTTTGCATAAAAAAACTGCTAAAAAAACAAGCATTTACAATGCAATAGGTCTCGCATTTGTGAGAGTTAGTGCTATTGGTGCTGTAAATGACAATGTCTTTTACCTATGTATTTTGGTTTGGAGTGTAGTGGATGTATGAACAGAGAACAGAGAATGAGGAATTACCACTGGGACCAGAGAAGCAGCTGCAGCACTGTCTAGAGGATTTAGAATGAGGAATTATAGACGGGACCAGAGAAGCAGCTAGCAGCACTGGTTAGAGGACTTAGAATGAGGAAACACCATTGGGACAGAGACAGTTGCAGCACTGCTTAGAGGACTTAAAATGGGGGAGTTACTGACAGGACCAAAGAAGCAGCTGCAGGTAAATTACTTAATCTCCCGGCCTTTGAAAAAAAAATTAGCCCCAAAAAATAATGTGTATTTGTGTAATGTAACCGGTGCTTATGTAGATACCTCTGGATCAAGTTTGCACTAAATAAAACTGAAAAAGTCATCAGTACACTTTAGTTCAGCATCTCTCCTCTCAGCCCAAGAACCATATTTTGTTATGTTTCAAGTTACTTATATGTAACATTAGTTTTTCAGCTTGTGGATATTCTAGATTCATGTTGTTCACCCACCTCCACTAAATATGAATACAGGAAAGCAGGTCCAAACGCCCTGTCAAAATGCATTCGACATAAATATATTTCCCTAAAAGGTGCATGCAGACAAAAACATAAATGGAAATCTTAAAAATGTAGAATGATACTTCAAAGGAGGATGAGGTGCACAGAGGTATATGTGCAGGAGGTGTGTGGGGCTGGTAAGCCTGCAAGGCCACTTAGCCCGTCCTAGAGCTCGGATTGCCACTGCCATGGCTGCATAGAAACCTGATCAGCAGCTGGAGCTGCGCAGCCTCCTGCTGCCCCTCCCCTTCCGCCACCAGCTCTGATCGTGTGGCATGTCTTGTCTGCCTACTCTTACACCCCGCCCTCACCCACACAGTGCACCAGGGTTATGTATTGGGGCTAGACTTGTCCAGCTGACGGGGAAGAGGAAGTCTTCCAGGTGAAACTAATTGTTCAGTGCGCAAAGAAAAAAAAACACAGCAATTAAGAAATACGCACTCCTTAGAACAATAAATACACCTAATCCCCGAACAACTACAAGTGTCAGATGTGCACTATTAACAAAGCCCATCAGGACTGCAACGTTACGTGCGTCATCAAAGTCCATCACTGATTAATCAAGTCACCCAAATACCCAAATGCCCTGTTCACACCATTCACTGAGGCCTTTAAGGAAGAGGCCTTCGCTGCCTGGAGGAGCTGGAGGGGACAATAGATGTGTGAAGTGAATAACCAAGCAGCTGCTGGACACAAGGGGGGTGGTGGGGGGATCCTGGACAGGATTAGGCTGAGGGAGAAGGGCAAATTCAGCACCTCGCTACCAAGCCCTCCATCCCGCACTTGAAATCCCTCACTTCACATGTGGCAGCCGAGGAAGGCACATTCCATTGGGGGACAAGGTGTGGCATAACCCCAGAGCTGCCCACTCTGCCGAAATTGTAAATCGAGAACCACGTTCGGGTCTTGGCGTTGGCTCAACACCCTGCGATTCTGGGCAAATCACTTTATCTCATGTGGCTACAAAAATGAATGTGTCCTTGTGTAACGGAACAACTATAGCTAAATATTGTTTAATAGAATTGATTTGCACTTTCCTGAAACCAGTGCCACGTGAGCTGCTTCACAGCAATATGGAATTGGGTGGGGGATTAATATTAAAGCAACATGGAGAGGGGCAGTAGAAAGTAAAAGGAACATGGAGAACGTGAGAGGAGGCAATAGTGACAAACAATTGGCACCGAGCTGAAGTGTTACCTAGAGCTGAGTAATGGGCGCGGTATGCTCCATGGTAGCTACAGCGGGAGAGAGCAAAGCCCCAACCCAGCAGGTAGCCAGGAAGGAGGCTGTGTCTGCGCAGCCGCTGCAGCAGTTATGGAGCCTGCCAGGGTGAGTCTCCTGCGCTACCAATGCGGTCCTACCACCGGAGAAGTGGGACCGTCAGCATGGACTGTGCCGGGAGCCACCCACTCTGCCCTTTCAGCGGCATGGGCTCCTGCACTGCCCTGTAAACACACACACACACTCCGTAACTGTAAAAAAACCATAAAAATTGCTATTTAAAAGAAGGCTCGCAGACGCTCTGCTGAGGAAGTGGAGAAAATGAGAGGAAGGCAGCAACCGCGGGTTGGTGGTGGGTGGGGGGAGTCATGACAGAGACGGGCGCCAAGCTAAAAAACACGAACAGAGCATAAAGCATGCCACTGAAGTGTTAAATAGAGGTTAGTGATGGGCACGGCAGGCTCCATGGTAGCACCCAGCAGATAAGTGGGCGCCGTGTTGATTAAAGAAAATACGGCACGAGCCTGCTGAAGCGGCCGGCATGTTACACGGCATTTCTCCCCCGCAGCCTCTTAGGAGGTGTAGTGAAATACAGCATACATGCAGCGGGAGGGAGGGAGGGAGGGAGGGGGGCGGGGGGGAGAGTCATGACAGAGACGGGCGCCAAGCTAAACCAGTGGTGCGCGCGCACCACAGAGGAGCGGGGGCCAGGGAACGCGGCAGTGGCAGCGAGGCGAACGCGCGCTGCTGCGCGTTCTGGCCACCATCAGGAATGGGAGGAGCGAAGGCGGGACATGCGCCCGCCTTTGCCCAATCGCGTGCCGTTTTTTCTAAAAAAACGCATGCTACAGCCAATGAGGGCTTCTGAAAACAAAACCACACGCACGAGCGTGTAGGTCGTTTTCAGAAGCCCTTTCTAGAGGTCTCGCGCTGCGCGAGCAGTGCTACGCACTGCAACGCTAGGCGCGAGACCTAAAAAGGAAACACTCCCTTCAATTTTTGTATTGGACAGTGCTGCTATATCAAAAGCAGCAAGAGCCCTTTTCCTCTTCCATGTTTCTTCTTCTCTCTTTGTTTGTACCTAACAATATCTCTTCTTAAAAGAAAGTGCCGCTGCATTAAAGGGCACGTAAAATAACTACAAAAGAAGAACTGTTTCACATATACAGTACCCGCACCGTTTCAGATAGAAAGTAACTCTTTGAAAAGAAATGGTTTTGAATTTGCGTTTACACATTTGAGTAATATATTTTTTAATACTTACTTTATTTTACTTATATACTTTACTACAAACAAAAGGCAGTTATCATTCTTAATTATATATTTAGTGTTAAATAGTGCTTAATTATATTTGAAAGGCAGCATGTTTTTTAATGTTATTTATTTATTTGAAGGTGCAATGATTATTTAACATGGTAACGGAGCGCATTAATGTGCCAATAAGTATTTTAGGTGATACTCCGCCATATTACACTTCTCGCACAAAGTACTTACATCTGAGAACGGGGTAAGCGACCACTCATTACTACTTTTTATGTCGACTAAACATAACATAGGTAGAGCAGGATGGGTGGCGTTATAGTAAAATGAAATTTTGTCTCTTGCTATCTAGTTCTACATCCAGTGCATATATTTTTAGTCACCCTTATTGTTTGTTCATTTCATATATGTATTTGATTGTAAAAGACTTTATTTATATTTTAAATGTGTGTAGGCAAATTGTTTCAGTACTTTTCAAATATGTGTTTGCATGTTGACCTTAAGTTATATTCGCTGAGTACACACTTTGGACGAGTAGATATTTTTGCATTAATTAGTGGCTGCTTTTGCTTTTGGATAGCTTGTTGGGATTTGCTGTTCTAATCCTACTCTGCCCATGTTTTGTTCATTTAGTCCGTAGCCTCCATTTTTGCAATTTCCCGTAATGTGAGACGCCCACACAATTCCACAACAAACAATTCCAATACAACACATCTCTCCCTCATACTTCCACCAACACTATCATCTCTCCCCAACACACCCACTACCCCTCTCATCTCTCCATCTCCCTCACACTCCCACTACCCCCCTCTCATCTCACAATTTCACTGCACCCTGTAATCTCTCCCTTACACTCTCCATCCCTCTCTATAATTTATGCTCACACATGCTACCTTCCGGTACCTCCTTGCGCTGTGCGCGGCTAAACCGCTTGCCTCCCCTTCTCCCCTAGGTGCCCCTCTCACTTGTCCCCCTCTCTCTCTCTCATACTATCCCTCACCCCTCTCTATCGCTCTTTCACGCACTAATCCTGCCTCTCTCATCTGGTTAACTTTAGCTCTTAGAGCACAATATCTTTCCAGTGCATTTTCTAGGTTTCCGTCCCTCAAACCCACGCTCTCTTCCTCTTCTTTGGGTGTCTTCTGCATACACAAACGCTCGCTCTTTATACACCTATAGTCTGCTATCCCCTGCTTTCTCTCTTTCTCACACACTATTACTGCTCCTCTCTCTGGAGTTCATTCACCACTTCGTGCACAAACAACAGATCCCTCTCTATCTTCCTTTCTATCTATTCCTTGCATCTCTCACCCCTATCTATTCACCATACCACATAATTCTATTACACAAATACACTACACACCACACAATACTAGCCCACACAATTCTACAACTAATAATTCCACTACACACCACAAACATCCACATCACTCCAAACAGAAACATATACTTAAAAGACATTATCAAATACAATGCCAAAGCTCTAACTCTAGCAAATGCGAGACCTATTGCATTGTAAATGCTTGTTAATACATAAAGTCAACCCCAGGGTAGGCCCTAAACAGCCCATAGAGAAGGGTGTGTTGTATGTAAAAAGTTGGACATGTACTTTCAAGTTTTACATATCCTGGTAGTGAAAAACTTCCAAATTCATTTTCACTATTGCAAGGCCTACCTCTCCCATACAATAACAATGGATTACCTTATTACATTTAATAAGTGATAACTTTTGATTGGGAGCAGGAAGAAAAGGCAAGTTTTGTGTCTGAAGATTGGTAATTTAAATCCCTCTTAAATGGTAAAGTGTGATTTAAGCCACCATTCTGAAAATGCAGTTTTTAGAAAGTTGACATTTTCTTGTCCTTACCATTTGGTGCCTGCAGCCTGTTCCTGGGTCACAAGACTAAATGTGGTTGGCAGTTGGTCTTTGTGTATTCCTCCCAGGCAGCATCACAATACAGGGTCTGAGTGTTGGCAGGATGGGCCATCTCTTGCAGGATGGGGGGTGGTGCTGTCACCTACCACACTTGCACCTCCAAGACACTGGCCCAGCTCACACACAAAGGACTTCACACTAACCTATTGTCCCCAGACAAACTGGGACCAGATCAGAGAGACAGGAAATTCCAGACACCTCTGTAGGGGGAAACTCCAGAAGTTTCTCTCACTTCAAAGTGGGCACCACGTATAAAAAGGGGACTCTCAGACCCATTCTTCAGTACACTCCTGGACCTGTGGATACTGCAGAAGGACGCCCTGTTGCCCTGCTGCTCGAGGCCTGCCCTGCTTGCTGAGAAGGAAGGCTGGAGCTGCACACTTCATCACAGGCTGAAGTGACCCCAAAGGTCATCTCACTGACCTCATGTTTCGAGCTACTGGGACATAGCAAGCTCCAGAGGCCACTCTGCAACTGCCCAGCTGACTGGCTGCACTGGACCTGCCTGAGCCCTGCTGGCCTTTGCTGGAGTGAGGTCTTAATCCCCAGGAGTTACCACTAAGGCCCTGGACCCTTGGTGTGGCACCAGTTGAGCTCCTCCTTAAAGAAAAGGAGACATCCTGGGTTTGGGTTCCTCGCAACCACGAACCGGCTCGTTCACACCAAGATCTTGCCACCAGATCCGAATTTATAAAATGTTACTCTATTTTTCTAAATTGGTGTAGGATTTTTCTTGTGTCTTGTTTTCGCTTTATTGCTGTTTGTGTGCTACATAAATATTTTACACATTGCCTCTAAGTTAAGCCTGGCTCATTTTGTGCCAACCTACCAGAGGGTTAAGCACAGGATAATTTAGCAATTTTTTTTGGTTCACTCTGACAAGGATTGTGGCAGTTGCTTGAGAAGGCTTTCACCTTTCTCAGCCAAGCACCCAATTTCTCACAATCTGCATATGTTAATTCTTAAAACATGGGCACTTTACGAAATCTTAACTTACATAATTCTTAGGGATTGAACCAAGTAGGGCGGAACTGCTAACAAACCAAGAGACATCTTGATAAAATTGCACGCATTTCATACAAAGAAAAAAATTCTTGCAGCTTTGTACAATTCCATTACAGCTGCATGTCATGAGCAAGATATGCGGCTAGTCCACCTACCATGTCAGTTACTATGAAGCACAGATATACTCTGAACCTAGCAACACATTTCCTAAAAATGAAACCATTAATTATTGCTTGAGATATCAATTCTTTTGGGATATCCACACTTGCAAGTAAACTTCCGGTGCAACATGCAAGAACAGTGGCGACGAGTCACAAACGCACTTATGAGTACAGGTATTGGTACTACAGGAGGAATCTTCTACGCACTCTTCCATCTCTTCGTCAAGCAGTTGTAGAACATCCAACTCCCTATTATTAAAAGTACAAGCAAGGCACAGTCCTGTCTATTTGTACTAATTGTATATGAATATTCACTGAATATTTCCATTTTATCTCCGTTTTATATGTTTTGAGCACCAATTCATAAAGGTACATGAAAGTACGTAACAGAGTACTACTTAAGTGCTACTTTACCTTCTCCAAATTGCTTTTGTTAATAGGTCCCATAGTACCAAATGTCTACATTACATAAATATCCCCTACAAAAATGTTGACCTGCACCTCATCTCACTATCAATCGTTGCTCCCAAACATGTTAGGAGTGAAGTTAAAATTGTAAATTAACTCCGTCTTAATCTATGTGGAAAGTGATTTAGAATTGATGTGGGAATTAAATATAGGCAGGTGTATTGAAATTATGCAGCTACAGAGCACCAGATTATATAACAGGGAAGACTAAATTATGTGGCAAGAAAAGACAAATTATTATGCAATGTAATTTAGCATATTCTGTGGTGCTATTGTTTCATTTTACCACACATTAATACTGTCTTGGTAAATGTTTCACCTTATTAACACCAGTATAGCAACTGTATACAGAAAGCAGCAACAGAGTGGTGGCCAGTGAAACGTGGCATCTGCACTCTCACACACCGGGGAAGGCAGAACAGGTCACTGGTAGCAAGAGCGGTCTATCAGTGATGAGAGAATTAATGCAGATGGGGGTCTTCCTTACGGGATGGGACTTTTCCCCAGGGTTAGGCTGGCACAAGAATCCCACCACCCAAAACAGGGGCAGAACAGCCAGTGCTTAATTTGTAAAAAAAATAAAAAAGTAGGTGCCCGCGGCCTTCTCTGGAGGCCACTGCAGCCTGCACCACGCATTGCCCCTGCCAATGCTGCTAATGACCGTACCAACACAACTGCTAGCTCTTGCACTCCTACAAGCGTGACAATTCACACTATTCCAGGGCCCGCACTGTATTTTGAAATGTTCTATGGTGCAAAAACACCTGCAGCAGAGTGTGTCCAGCAATTTTCAGGCAACAATACAAATGTCAAGAAAATTCTGGTGATTAATGCACCTGCTGGAGAGAGATTGAATTTTGTCTAGTTTGTCTAGTCAGAGTTTAGACTCATCATAAAGTGGCACGGAGGGTTAGTGTGCCTGCTGCAAAACATGTTTAGCATGCCAATCACAGGATTGTATTTTATATAGATAGCTCAGTGGGTTACTGATTTTGTCACAGGGATACATTTCTTACTTGCTGCTCATAAGTTACAGTCCTAATATAGCTCAGTCACCCATTAACTGTCATCAAGAAGCTGCACGCAAACTACCAATCATAGGTTAGAAACGAATGTTGTTCACCAGTCTTTCATTCTCTTAAGGTTGCTAAAAAGGGTGTGTTTGTGTAGAAATACATTCTTACTATTAAAACCAAGCCCAACCACTGTGGTACATTTAAAATCACGAGTTTGTGCTTCTCCAGGCCAAGTTCTCTCAAAAAATACCTACCAGTATGGGTGACATGTGACTCGTACACCTTGTAATCCTCATTACCTTATGTAACATTTCCTATACGTTTATTTACGCATGCATGATTCATTGTCTCTGTGTAATATGTGTGTGAATTAAAGTGCTCTGACACCCTCAGGGGCGTAGGCTGCCCGTGGCGGCCCCTGCGTTTGCCGCCCTCGGCAAAATGATAGAAGGTTGGTGCGGCCGATTCTTGCGGCCGCAGGTAAGAGCGGAGGAAGGGGGGGGGGGGGCCGGCTGCCGTCCCAAAACTCGTGCCGCCTGGGGCGGTCTGCCCCCATCGCCCCCCCCCCCTAGCTACGCCACTGGACACCCTACATTGTTATGAGTAACGCTATATAAAATACCTGTGAGAGAGGGCTATGGAGAAATGAGGGATACTGTTGGAAGGGGGTAGTGAGGGAATCCATGGAGAAGGAGGTCACTGAGGGAGCCCGACAAAGATTGATGCACTGGGAGACACCAGTGCTAAAGCCGGCCCTGGTAGTTAAAATAAAACACATTTTAAAAAGCATCAGTGGAAGGGTGCTGTCCAGACATCAATCAAACATGTTTCTTCTAAGACTGTGACCGCCTGCAGGAGGGGGACAAGAAGTGGAATTGTGGGAGGCTCAGACTTCCTGTCTGGTGCTGATGCTAGAATGCCGATGTTACACACTTCCGCTTCTGCAAGGAGACCCGCCTGCTGGCTCCATGGAAGAGAAGTCCCGTCGATGGTCAGAGGCAGCCCCGCTCCTTCCTCCAGCATACTACAGGGGGGTTATAGCCATGGCCACTGAAATTATGCTGTAGAGCAGGACCAAAATATGTGGCATGGTTGACTAAATTATGTGGCAAGAATAGGCAAGTTGTGCAGCATAATGTGGCACATTTTAGCATAGTATTCCTATGTTACCATTTTTACTGATGGAACCACTGTCTGGCCAAAGATTTGACCTCATTAATACCTGTTTAGCAACCAAATACAGCAATAACAACTGTACAATGAAGAATCAGCTTTTGCGAAGAGCTTCCACTGCGTGGGACCACGTCAGCACATTTTTAGAAATTTTTGATCCACTTCAGCTAGAAACACATTTTTTTGTTAGAGTCTGCAGATTATGCAGCAGATTATGGATTATGTGGCAAATTCGGCAAATCCACAATTATGCAAAAATGCTGCAGCCACAGAATCACATAATTCCAGTAGCTATGATTATAGCTCATCTGACGTTTCTACTTGTCTTGTTAGTCAACTGAATTATAACCAGGTCACGATATTTGAAGTAACAAAAACAAGCATTTGCAATGCAATAGGTCTCGCATTCACACGAGTTTGAGCTATTGGCATTGTAAATGAAAATGCCTTTTATTTATGTTTTGGGTTTTAGAACATAAATAAAAGGCATTGTCATTTACAATGCTAATAGCTCAAACTCTCGCAAATGCGAGACCTAATGCATTGCAATAAAGGGCCTTCTTGACCGCTTGTTAGATTGTAAATATCAGAGGAAGAGACCGGCCTGCGACGTCTTCAAAGTAGAGATAAATAGTGCAGTGAAGAAGATCTGTAACTGTTCTTACCACCTAATCAACAGAGTAGATCTAAAGGGAACTGCCATTCAATTGTGTCACAACCTGCTACATACCATTTTTAATAGGTTTGTAACTCTTTATGCCATGTGGAATCTTTTTGTTATTGAATTTAGGCCTTGGATGCTCTGTGGATTAAGGAGTCTTAATTTGCCAGTTGGAGCCGTCTTTCAAACCCCACATTCTCATAAAGGAAGCTAGTTGTAGTAAATATGAACTCTATCCATTTCATCCAGGTAAAATGCATTTAATCAATGTAGGGTGTATGAGAAACCACGTACTTTAAATAGACATAACCAGTGTCACTAGGTTGAGCAGGAGGAGTTCTCATATTTTGCACACAAAAAAGTTCCTCTAACCTCGCGCCTCCTCATGATACCAGCACGCATAAGAGCAGTGTCACGTCACAGGGATAAGATCAGAGCAGCTCTCTATGCTCAAGCTCAAGACCAGAAGAGCCAAAACTGGCTACTCAGACCACCACACATGCAATCTACGGCCTGTATCAAATTGGACAAGACAACCGGGTAGCCAATTCCAGCCTAGACCAAACTGGCTAACGCAACTATCTTACAAGTTCCAACTTGTGTGAAAAAACAGTCAAAGTAAGAACAGCGCTACCAAACCACACTAGTAATAGCAATGCCCATTACAAATGTCAACACAATAAGGTTGCATTGTGTAGTGGATAACACATTCACATCAATCCCCCTAACATTCATGTTGGTGAAAACAGTACAATGCGTATAAAATTACAACTCTCCCTATTGGTAAAAGAGACTGTATAGAATTCGTCAAAACATTGAGGCATTTGATATCTTTCTTCCCAACTACATAACCATTGTACCAATGCAAGTCCACTGGACCATGAAAGTGTCTCTCGTTCTGCAAAACAAAAAAAAATGTAGATAAGTGTAGGCTTAAAAAGGACGCAAAAGTTCTGGCTGAAGGTCACACGCACGAAGCCACTTGCCAGCTATGCGAACGTATAGCCATGAACAGCATCTGAAAACATGTGGCCTCTACTTCCACACTCTTATTCTGTCCGTATTGTAAATAAATACTTGAGACTAGTATAAATAGTAGCTGCTCCATGTCAACATCGACACGTTGCTGCTTACTAACAATAAAGGGAGAACCGAAACAGTATTGAAAATGCAGCCCTATCAATGACTGACCTACCTCCATCCCCTCCTTTGACAGAGCTCACTGTACCAAATGTTTCATCACAAGGCCTAGCACCAGGACAAGCTAAACAGCTGTGATGACTAAAGGCCTGTGCGCATGTGCACACGGCTATTCTTTGCGTCCACGCTCTCGCGCTACTTCCAATGTTTGACACCAACGGGTACCTTTGCTTACGTTTTAAGAAAGGAAACGGACTGTGTCTGCTCGAAAGTTTTAAAGCTGCAGACAGACATGTTAGTCAAGCGCTATGTACTCTGAGTAGAAGCTATATATTTAGTCAAAAATATTTTGTTCCTGACCTTAACATGTCTCCAGCTTGTGACAGCAATCCGCTTAAATGAGTCACTTTCAGTGTCACGTGAGCTGTTAAAGGAGGTTCAGCCTAGAAACGTCTTCTAATTACCAAGCACCGCCACGTACTTCTTAAAAACGCTACACGCCTTTTGCTTTCTGAGCTTGAATACACAGTGTTACCGTACATGCTGGGAAATGTTCCTTCAGGAAGGAGGAATCCATTGTTTTTCGAAGCAGTTCACTACGTTTTCACAAGTAAAAAGTTTTGTATGTCTTATCAATTAAATTCAGTAATTCTTTATTCGATCTTTAAAAAAAAATCATAAAAGCAGAGTAAAAAAATATTTGCAATGCTATAGGTATCGCATTTAAATGCGGGACCTATGGCATTGCAAACAAACGGCCGCCATTGTCCCAGCGGCTTCAAAAGTGAAAGTGGGTGTGGCTCACTGAATGTAAGCAAAGCACGTCGTGGTGTCTAGGTACATAGGAAAAACTCAATAAATAAAACAGTACACCTACCGTGTAACAACCAAGTAAAGGGGCCAGTAACCATGGGAGGATACAAATGACGACATGGCCCTACTAAGGAGGGACTAACAAGCCTCATAATGAATCAGAAGACAGCATTTACAAAGGACAAACACACTAGCCAATGAAAAATAAGGGCGCGGGGAGTGGGCGAAGCTTCTCTCCGTACTGAACTATCACAGATCTTTGCAGAGCAGCTCTTGATCGCTGGCTCAGGCTCGACCTAAACATGAAACAGTGTTGGAGGGTTGGGTTTGATTTAAGTGATAATGGGGGTTGAGGTTGCCTAGTACTTTCAGGGTCAACAACGTTAATTATGAGACCTTTCTCTCTCTAAAGAGTTTAAGTCTTTCCAGACTATTTTATCTTTGTGCCATTTTTACAGAAATGTATGTTAATTTCTTTCTTTTTGGGAAGTTATTGGTACTTATTTATTTTTCTTGTTTTTGACCATCTTGTTTTCTCTGCTGTATTTTTGCATAGAATGGTTTCAGAGGCACTGAAAAGCCGGACATTCTATTCATTTCTTTAGAGGACATCACATCTCTGCAGTGCTTCCTGTTGAGTCCGGGAGGGGGCGCTGTTTGGTATATAATCTACACTGCTTTCATTTTGTTTTCTAAATCCGTGCCACTGATAAAGAGTATTGCACTGTAATGTGATTCCATTTATTTCGCTTTATGCCTCTCATGAAGCGTCAAGGCGCATTAGTTGTGGCCTAACTCTATGGTTGTGGCCTAACGGCCAGAGCTGTCGACTTTGGAGTTGGGGAACCAGGTTCGAGTATCGGCGTTGGCTCAACAACCGGGCAAATCCCTTCATCTCCTCGTGCCTACCAAACATGAATGTGTCCTTGTGTGACGTAACTGGTGCTCATGTAAAGCGCTCCAATACTTTCGGGTCGAATTTGCGCTATAAAACTGCAAAAATAAAATGGAGTGATTAGTTAGAAGAGGCTGAGCTGCAGTTTGACCCAAGTGGGAAGCGTTTCGATACCTCGTGTGAGGAACCAGACCCAGTACTGCTCTTGTCTTAGGGTGCTACACCCTGGTACACACAATGGGGGAAGGAGAGGGAGAGGGCGCATTTTACGTTAATTGATTGTTGCAAATGATTGAAAAGAAGGGACGATGCAATCAGTACAGAAGTGACAGAAGAACGGCCCGCCGGATGCCCTTGATACAGCCAGTCATGGCACGTGCTCTATCTATAAACCCCCGGGGTGACAGGTGAGTGACACGCGGGCACCCGCGGTACAGTGTCAGGGTGAATGCTTCAAGAGTCCACCGAAGAGCAGCCCGTGTTCATGGACAGGATGCAGGCAGGAGGGATAAATGCCGCTTGGGTCCACCCAGGATCGTGAGAGGACCAGGCCGGGTTCATGGACAGGATGCAGGCAGGAGGGATAAATGCCGCTTGGGTCCACCCAGGATCGTGAGAGGACCAGGCCGTGTTCATGGACAGGATGCAGGCAGGAGGGATAGATGCCGCATGGGTCCCCCCAGGATCGTGAGAGGACCAGGCCGTGTTCATGGACAGGATGCAGGCAGGAGGGATAAATGCCGCTTGGGTCCACCCAGGATCGTGAGAGGACCAGCCCGTGTTCATGGACAGGATTCAGGCAGAAGGGATAAATGCCGCATGGGTCCCCCCAGGATCGTGAGAGGACCAGGCCGTGTTCATGGGCAGGCTGCAGGCAGGAGGGATAAATGCCACTTGTGTCCACCCAGGATCGTGAGAGGACCAGCCCATGGCATTCACTGGAAACAGACAGCCAGCTTGAGTGCCTATGTGGGTCCACTCAGGAGTAACAAACACAGGAAAGGGGCATAAAGGACACCCCCCATCCCCTGCGGTGCGGGTGGGGCAGTCATCTAGACATACAGGGGGCCCCCTCAGCTTGTCAGCTCGAGGGTATGGGTATTGTGAGGGCCCCCCTCACCATTCCTTGCAGGGAGGCCCCAAGGTTTCCTTACACCACTAGCACAGGATGCAGCCATTGTGAAGGTTGGAGGAGTCAGTTCAGAAAAGTCTTGTTACTTACCGGTAATCTTCATTACCCCGATTAGGGTCCTCCTCGTCCCAGTCCTAACATAGTGAGACAATCCTGCCTCTCGACCGCCAATCAGAACGCTTATAATATTTTCAAAGGATATATAAGCCCCTCCCACCCACCACCATGCCTGTTATCAACAAGTCCTGACACAAATACAGTGGGAGGGAGGGAGGGAACAGGACTGGGACGAGGAGGACCCTAATCGGGGTAATGAAGATTACCGGTAAGTAACAAGACAATACCCCCACATGGGTCCTCCTCGTCCCAGTCCTAACATAGTGAGGAACTCACAAGCAGAGACCCGAGAAGAAAAAACGCAGGACACCAGGGATCCTTGCAAAAGTACAAAACTTAATCAAACAAAGGATTAAGGAACAGCAGCGTGCAAAACGCCAACATTAAAACGGGCCCCAGAGGCAAGGAAAACAGCAAAGCGATAATGCCGAACAAATGTGTGAAGGGACAGCCAAGTGGCCGCTCCACAAAACACCTGGACAGAGACCCCTGCCTCCTCAGCCCAGGAAGCGGGCACAGAACGTGTCGAACGACCCAGCACCAAAGACGGAGGAGGCAGACCCACAGGATAGGCAGACCGCCAAACGCACATAGCGAGTGAAGGTGGAAGGAGAAACCAGCCATCCCAGAGCCACACCCCCACATGAGAAAAACAGGGCAGGGGAAAGACAAAACCCCAAGGTACGGTGGAAGAAAAAACAAAGGGCGCGAACAACCAAGGATGAAGGAACAAAGGAATCCCCATCCCCAGGCAAAATAGGAAGGAATCACCTCCAGCAGCAAATGGAACCCGGAGGAAGCTCAGGGAAAAAAAACGGGCCCAGCTGCAAAACAACCCCATACAGCAGAAACTGCAAATAAGGGAAGGAGAGAAGCAAAGCACCCAAGTCACCCAACCACTGCGCGGAGGAGACGGATAACAAAAAAGCCACAGTTGCGGACAACCACAACAAACAGCCTCCAAAAAAGGCACAAAAGGGTGCAACTGCAGACCCCGCAAAATAGTAGGCAAACCCAAGAAGGCACAATGACAGGAGAGATCGGATGTGGAAGCCGAAAACAACACAGAATCCGACTCACCCAAGGAGTAACAACCTCCAAAGAGGCCCGAGACCCCGACAAGCCTGAACCACTGCCCAACGAGCAGACAAGGTGGAAGGGGAAAGGTCCATCAAAACCCCATCTCGGAGAAAGACAAGAACAGAAGCCGGACCACCAACCATGGATCCAGACCAAGAGAAGAGCACCAAGAGACAAAAGACCCGCAACGCGCACCACAGTCCTTAAGTGTTGAAGGCCGACGCGACAACGGAATGCCACAGGCCACCACAGAAGAACAGCCCAAAGACGCCAACGACAGCCGCTCAAGAGCCAGGCCGACAGATGCAGGCGACAAAGATAGGGCAAAGACAGGTGCAGACACAGAAGCGGAGCCATAGTCAAGGGAAGCCGGCCAAACCCGCCCCCCTCCAGCAGCAGCAGGAGCGGAAACCAAAGGCAGCGAGGTCAAAAAGGAGCAACCAACAACACAGACACCTTCACACCCCCGAATCCTCTGCAGCACCCCCGGGAAGAGGGAAATAGGAGGGAAGGCATACAGAAAGCCAGAAGGCCAAGGAAACGAGAGAGCAACCCCCAAGTCTGAGGACAGACCAACTTGGAACAAAACCGGGGGAGAAGAGCGTCGCAAGGGGAAGCAAAAAGACCGATCCAGAGAGTCCCGATCCGAAGACAAAGGTCCCGGAACAGAGGAACAGACAGACGGCACAAAACAGAGGACGGGAGGAAGCGGCCCAAGCCGTCCT
This sequence comes from Calotriton arnoldi, assembly GCA_963921515.1. Lineage (NCBI taxonomy): Eukaryota > Metazoa > Chordata > Amphibia > Caudata > Salamandridae > Calotriton > Calotriton arnoldi. The sequence goes on from CAWUFW010000408.1 coordinate 333,038, forward strand.
TACGAAAGTCAGAAGCCTCTGAACGTAAATAGCCCTCAATGGCAACAGATGAGATTTCACCCAGACACAAATCACGGAAGGCAGCAGGTACAGAGACGCGCACCTGGACCTCCCAAGAAGGCGCAAGTAACAACAAGCCACCTGATTGTCAGGACGAACCACTCGTCAGCCACCAAGGACCCCAACGCGGCCCCCTAAGCACAGGCGTCCGAGGTCAACAAGAGGAGAGAAGGAAGCAGAAAACGCACCCCCACACCAGGGTGGGAGTGCAAAGCCACCATACCAAATTAGGAACCAGAACAGGGGAGAGAGGAACCAGAGCCACGCAACCTGTATGGGAAGGGTCCCAACGAACCAACAGAAGAATCACCAAGGACCTGAGGCGCAGGCGAGCTCAAGGAACCACAGCCGTGGAGGCAGCCACCAACCCCCGGACCTGCAACCAACCCCAAGCCGGGGCAGAAGGGCGACCCAGCAGGACCCTCAGAAGAGTCAAAAGGGCAGAGACCGAGCCGGAGGGAGAAAACAGCACCCTGCAAAGCATCGACCAGGCCTCCGAGAAACTGAAGCCACAGAACAGGAACCAGATGAGAAAAGGCCAGATCCAACATGAACCCCAGATCCTGGAACAAGGCCATCAACGCCACCACCGCCAGAAGAGCCACAAGGAGGGTGGAAGCAGGAACCAGACAAAAGCAACATAGGGAAACACAGGGAAACCCAGACTCAGCAAAACCCCCACAGCAGGAGCCAACACCGCGGAAAAACCCGGGGAGCAGTAGAGGCCGAAAGGCAACACCTAAAACTGGTAATGGAACCCGTCCACCACAAACCGCAGGAACCGCTGACCTGCCGGATAGACGGGAATGTGAAAACAGGCGACTTCCAAACCCAGGGAAGCCAAAAAAATCGTCCACCAGGACGAGGGGAATGACGGACAGGAAGGGGGACATCCAAAAATGACCCAGCCACACCAAACTGTACAAAGCCCGGGGATGCAGAAACCGAGCGGAAGGAACCATCAGCGCCGGGACCAGGAACAGAAAAAAATAGAACCCCAGGCCCCGTTCCGTCACCAGAACCAGCACAACAGTGCCCCAGGACAAAAACAGGCCGACGCCAGAGAAGATGGCAGAGTGCATCACGGGGCCAATGGACAACGGGGCAACCTCGTAAACAGTCCAAAAAGGGGGACGGCCACAGAACAGAATCCGGTAACCAAGATCGATGACCGACAAGACCCACTAGGCAGAAATCAGACCGGACCAACGATCCAGGAACAACCGAGCCGAGTCCCCAAAATTGCAACATCGCCAACAATGTAGACAGGGAACTCACAACCAGTGAAACACCAGGGGCCTGATTCACAGAACTAACTTACGTCAAAATCCTAAACTTACAACAATTTTGGTATTCACAGAATGAACTTACACATTTGGGTATTCACAGAATGAACTTACAACAATTTTGGTATTCACAGAATGAACTTACACATTTGGGTATTCACAGAATGAACTTACAACAATTTTGGTATTCACAGAATGAACTTACACATTTGGGTATTCACAGAATGAACTTACAACAATTTTGGTATTCACAGAATGAACTTACACATTTGGGTATTCACAGAATGAACTTACAACAATTTTGGTATTCACAGAATGAACTTACACATTTGGGTATTCACAGAATGAACTTACAACAATTTTGGTATTCACAGAATTAACTTACTCATTTTGGTATTCACAGAAGGCACTTACTCATCAATGAGTAAGTGCCTTCCGTGAATACCAAAATGTGTAAGTTCCACAAAATGTGTAAGTTCCACAAAATGAGTAAGTTACACAAAATGTGTAAGTTACACAAAATGTGTAAGTTACACAAAATGTGTAAGTGTCTTCTGTGAATACCAAAATGAGTAAGTTTATTCTGTGAATACCAAAATGAGTAAGTTCATTCTGTGAATACCAAAATGGTAGTAAGTTTAGGATTTTGTCGTAAGTTAGTTCTGTGAATCGGGCCCCAGGAGTTGAACACATAACCTTTGGAGGAAGAGACCGCAACCGGAACCACCAGGCCACGGTTACTCCTCCTGGGAAGAACAATATCTGACCAACACCCAGGGGCAGCAGCAGGCGCTGCAGAGTCTGGGAACCAAAAGGAGCGCAGCCCCCCGACCACGGGCCCGACCACGAAAGGGCCGAGAAGAAGACAGAGAATCCAGAAACTCCAGAGGAAGGAAAAAAGACAAGCCCCTCCGCACAGACTGCCTTTGGAGTAAGCCAAAAAGCCCGAGAACCACAAAAGGCAGGTAACGGACCAAGGCGTCAGCGCAGCGTCAAGGCACCAAAGCGCGGTCCAGAAAGACCTCCTACCAGCCACCGCCACCCCAGCAGCCGAGGAGAGGGCCCTCAGGGCAACAAAACACAGCAGACAGAAACTGAGCCAAGACCTCTATCTGCGCAAAGATAGGAGTGAGATCCCCCCGATCCGGAAGACAGACAAACAGGTACCCAAACCCCTAGAATGGACCTGCAAAGCAGAGGCTGAGGAAGTGCTAGCACGAACCCCAAAATGAGAAGCAGCAGAAGAACGCATGAGAGCAGACTTCTCGGAAGACAAAGATGAGGAAAAAGACATGGAGGTCAAAATAGATAGACCCCAGGAACCAGAGGAAAATGAGTATCAAACACAGACAGGTGATACCGCTTCCCCAGAAAACGAGGAATCCCCCGCATGTCGACCTCAAGCCATGCGACAGCCAGAACCTCCAAAACGACATAATGGAAAGGCAGGTCATGCACCACTGAGGAACAATACAGGGAGTCACCCCTCCGCAGACAATGAAGCAGGTGTAAAGCCGAGAACCTCACGAAATGGACCAACATGACTGAAAAAAAACCTTGTACTGGACATACCCCCCAGCAGGGAAAAGGACCACGTACTCCCACCGGCGAACGACCTTTACAACGCGGTCAAAACACCGCAATACATTTACTTCGCGGTCATTACAAAGCAAGTCGTTACAACGAATGAACCAAATCCCGCAGGCTAGACCTGGAAACCGCAACAGGTCAACCACCTGCAGCTCCCGAAACATGATGATGCAGAAACAAAGATCCTGCAGGTACTGGAGCGGAAACCTCAACACCCCTGGCCACATGCAGCAGTATCAGGAAGCCACAGCACACACCAGGAAGTGTCCATCAACTCCCCTAAAAAACTGTCCCCAAACAACCAAGTCATAGCAACACGAGACCCAGGAAAGAAAAAGGGACAGCCCGCAGTCTCCCCCACAGCCACAGAACAAACATTATGGCCGCGGGAGCCGGATGCCACTAGAAGACCCCAGCACCGGAACGACCCAAGGCCAGAACGCAAGAGAAAGCTCCCCGCCCCAGCCCAGCACATGCACGGGGAGCGTGTTCTGGCCAAGGAGCAGGAACGCAGCCGACCGGAACACCGGTAAGGCCGAGCACAACCAAAGAAGTAAAACAAACACTTCAACAGTAAAGAAAAGAAAAAACTCACGGCACCGCAAACCCAGCCCTTCAAACTCGGGAACCGGCAAGCAGGAAACACGGAGCACACCAGCGTTGCGACCGACGTCGGACAGCAAAAAAAACAGGCATGGCGGTGGGTGGGAGGGGCTTATATATCCTTTGAAAATATTATAAGCGTTCTGATTGGCTGTCGGGAGGCAGGATTGCCTCACTATGTTAGGACTGGGACGAGGAGGACCCATGAGGGGGTAATGACTGCAGGCAAGCACCGGAGAAACCTCATCTTAGATTAAGGGGCATTTACCAGGCATGCACTTGTTAGAGGCGCCCGGTTTTAAGATCATTAGTGGCATGGCAGGCTCAAAATCCTAGAACCTAGACAAAAGAAGAAACTGTGCTAGTCACAGATCAGGAACCTATGGACTAAATCCCAGTTCATATAAAAAACATTCACCTTTTTGTCCGCACGTTTTAGCTGTGGGGGAAGGTATCTGAATTTCCTTGCTAGGGTGTTCTTTGGTACAACAGAGAGGCACATCATGATATGCACTGGTTACTGGCAGCCAGGGTAAACATGTTCTGCAGACCCACCCAGGCCTGACAGAAGAACAAATAGCAGTATACACTGGAAACAGAGAGCCACTGTGTATCCTCTGTAGATTCCACCCAAGTGTGACAGAACTAAAATCAGCAGTATGCACTGGAAACAAAGAGCCACTGTGAATCCTCTGTAGATTCCACCCAGGTGTGACAGAAGAGCAAACAGCAGTATGCACTGGAAACAGACAGCCACTGTAAATACTCTGTAGATTCCACCCAGGCCTGACAGAAGAGAAATCAACAGTATACACTGGAAACAGACAGCCACTGTGAATCCTCTGTAGATTCCACCCAGGTGTGACAGAAGAGCAATCAGCAGTATACACTGGAAACAGAGAGTCACTGTGAATCCTCTGTAGATTCCACCAAGGCCTGACAAAAGAACAATCATCAGTATGCACTAGAAACAGAGAGTCACTGTGAATCCTCTGTAGATTCCACCCAGGCCTGACAGAAGAGCAAACAGCTGTATACGCTGGAAACAGACAGCCACTGTGTATCCTCTGTAGATTCCACCCAGGTATGACAGAAGAGTAATCAACAGTATACACTGGAAAAAGACAGCCACTGTGAATCCTGTGTAGATTCCACCCAGGCCTGACAGAAGAGCAATCAGCAGTATGCACTGGAAACAGAGAGCCACTGTGAATCCTGTGTAGATTCCACCCAGGTGTGACAGAAGAACAAACAGCAGTATGCATTGGAAACAGACAGCCACTGTGAATCCTCTGTAGATTCCACCCAGGTGTGACAGAAGAGTAAACAGCAGTATGCACTGGAAACAGACAGCCACTGTGAATCCTCTGTAGGTTCCACCCAGGTGTGACAGAAGAGTAAACAGCAGTATGCACTGGAAACAGACAGCCACTGTGAATCCTCTGTAGGTTCCACACAGGTGTGACAGAAGAGCAAACAGCAGTATGCACTGGAAACAGACAGCCACTGTGAATCCTCTGTAGATTCCACCCAGGCCTGACAGAAGAGCAAACAGCAGTATACACTGGAAACAGAGAGCCACTGTGAATCCTCTGTAGATTCCACCCAGGTGTGACAGAGAAGCACAACACAGGCCATGCTCTGGAATAAGCACTCATGGTAAATGCTCTGAGGAGCTCAGCGAAGGATGAGGGCACAGTAATCTACAGGTGTGAGGTGGACACTCCGAGCCAGGGATGGTGCCTGGTAGGGACCACCTGTGAGCGACAAGATGGGCGCACTGCAGAGAGAATCTTGTTCTCCTGAGAGTAATAGGCTTGGTAGTAGCATAAGGCAGTGGAAAGAATCAAATTATCAGATGGCATGGAGGAAGGAGCTAGGCGAATGAGAGGTGTGAGAAGAAGGTCAAGAACTGGGGGTCATGGCCCTAACTGGCACCAAAAGGGGCGACCTACACGAAGGCACCCTTACCTTCTCTGCCCTATACCTGATTTCCCTGATAGGAGAAGGTAGTGACGGTCACGTGTGAGAGAGGTGAAATGCTGAAGGGTAGGCGGGAGGGTGGGCAAGTCAGGCAGGGACATATTAAGGATTTTGGGGGCCCCGGGCCAAACGTATCTTGGGGGCCCCTGGGCGGATCAGCTTTGAATTTATGATCCAGTTTCATCTCTCTTGTGTCCTCTTTGGCCATATCACAAACAGTGCACAGACACACTGGTTCACATTCTAATTGTGTTTATAGTTAATATTCAGGGATAGTGAAGTGGGATTTCAATATTGTAACACAGCAGCAGCTCACTAATATTACTGCAAATAATCTCTGTCACACCCTCCCATTTCTCATATGTGAGATCTTGTATTGAGCTAAAAGAAACTTTTCATATGGATGTTGCATGAAACAAAAACACAACATTTGTCTGTGAAATGTCTGTAATAGACTCTCACACAGTACCCAAATTAAAAATAAATGAAAGGAATATGCTATTTGCAACAATCTGTTTAAGAAGTAATCAAGGTCATCAGGGCAAGACTCTGCAGAACAGAGCTGGCTCTATCAGGGTGCCCCCTGAAACGTTGCGGCCCCGGGCCAGAGCCCACTTTGCCCATGCCTTAAAACGTCTCTGAGGTCAGGTGGTATTCATTCTTGCTAGGGATTGGGCCAGGTATATGCATTCAGGACACAAAGCACGGTTTACAAACACAGCCGGACTGGGAACCAAAATCGGCCCTGGTTAACAGCTCGGCCGCCCCCGGGGGGGTGCAAGTTGGAAGCACCACTCCCATCTCACAGCTGCCGCTTTTGTTACAGGGGGTCGATATTGCAGCTATGCTGCAAAACCAGCCCCCGGTAACAAAACCGACCCCCACCCTGGCGGCCCACCGGGGAAACACCCGGTGCCTGCTACAGCCAGTCCGGCCCTGTTTACAAAGGGCTGTAGCCACCAATGGAAACACTAACAATTTTTCAACAGAAATAGCAGGAGAGGAAAATAAAATAAAAAAGCTGAGGTTTATAGTAGATCTCTCAGTAAGATCCAAGATTCAGTACTGCAGGAAACCCCCCACGTTTCCTGCAGATTTGAATCGTGCTATCCGGTTCCCGCCAGCTGATAAGCCCCAGTCGCAGCCCACTTCCTGCCACTGTGCCTTGCTCAGCTGGATATGCAGAGATGGGCACAGAAGCCTTTTTTACATAAAATACTGCTATGAATGATGCTTGCGGACACAGCATGTTAGTTCAATGAGTGCTAAAGAGCGCCAGATTGAGGGCTTTGCAGCTTCTGTGACCTGTGCTTGCAAAGGACATGGTGTTATGGCAAAGCCATGACAAGAAGTGTTGCGAAACCCTCATCGTGGGTGGCCTGGTAATCCTCCTGGTAACTCTGCCTCTGCCCCCCATCCACCTCAGCCCCCCAGAGCTATCAATACCAGGGGAACCAGTAATTCGGGAGGGGAGGGAGACGGGGACGAGTTACCAGGGGTTAAAAGTGGGACCCTCTAGGTCCCTTTATAAATGAGGAAATAACTGGGAAATTGGTAATTCTGTACCTCTTACCTCAGTAATAAGAGGCTACCCTATAATGAGATCCTAAGAGGTAAACAAAGGTGGTGAAGGAAAGAGGCATCCACACATGTAGAGCTTAGAAGGACTATGGACTAGATGTAGAAAGCATTTTTGCTGTCGAAAACAGCCCGATTTGCAGAATCTCGCCATTTGTGACCACAAAAATGCTTAATATATTGTAAAAAGCACTGAATTGCGATTCGGTAACTTGTTACTGAGTAGTATTTGGAAGACGCGTGTTCAGGGCGTTCTTTCCAAATAGGGAATATGAATGGTATGTACTAATGTTATACGACCGAAATGTGGTCACAAAACATTCACACTTTACCACCAATTAAACTTGGTGGTAACCCATACGCAAATGTGAAGGGGTCCCCCGGGATCCCTTGCCCTCTATGAATGAGCAGGAAGTGTAAAAATGAAAAGTTTGATTTTTCTTTTCAAAGGCATCCAGTTTTCCTTTAAGGAAAACTGGATGCGTTTAAAAAAAAAAAAAGATTGCTTTATTTAAAAGCAATAACAGACGTGGCCTGCAGACCCCAGCAGGCCACCATCCCTGTGATGGCTGCAAATCCTAGTGGGTCACAAATTGCGACCTACCTCATTAATATTCATGAGGTAGATCTATTTGCAACCCACTAGGAATTGCTAATTTTGAAATCAGTGCCAGATTCCACCTCACTACATTAGTAATAGTGATTACTAAATAGTGATTTGCTAAAAATCTCTATTCCGTAATCGCTATTACTCATCTTCGTACATCTAGCCCCAAGTCTGTTCTCATCAGAGACGGCACAAGAGCCTTTCAATCTTCTTTCACCTGCTTGCAGTGACGTTCCGAGGGGAGTGGGTACTGTTTGTGTGGTTTAGGAATCAGGTAAGGAGGTCTGAGAGGTGCAGGGACATCTTAAGGATTTTGGGGGCCCCGGGCCAAACGTGTTTTGGGATCCCTGTTCAGAACAGTTTTGAATTTATGATCCAGTTTCAATCAATCAATCAATCAATCAATCATATCATTTGTGAAGCGCACTACTCACCCGTGAGGGTCTCAAGGCGCTGGGGTGGGGAATGCTGCTACTGCTCAAAAAGCCAGGTCTTGAGGAGTTTTCTGAAGGTCAGCAGGTCTTGGGTCTGCCGTAGGTGGATGGGGAGGGTGTTCCAGGTCTTGGCGGTGAGGTGGGAGAACGATCTGCCACCGGAGGTCGCTCTTCGGAAGCGGGGGACAGTGGCGAGGGCGAGGCCGGCGGAGCGGAGCTGGCGGGTGGGGGTGTAGAAGCTGAGTCGTCTGTTGAGGTACGTTGGTCCGGTGTTGTGGAGTGCCTTGTGTGCGTGGGTGAGGAGTTTGAAGGTTATCCTCTTGTTGACCGGGAGCCAGTGCAGGTCTCTCAGGTGGGGTGTGATGTGGCTACGGTGAGGGATGTCGAGGATCAGGCGTGCAGAGGCGTTCTGGATGCGTTGGAGCCGTCTCAGGAGTTTGGCCGAGGCTCCTGCGTAGAGGGCGTTTCCGTAGTCCAACCTGCTGCTGACGAGGGCCTGGGTGACCGTTCTTCTCGTTTCAGTGGAGATCCACTTGTAGATCCTGCGGAGCATGCGGAGGAGTGTTGAAGCAGGCGGAGGAGACGGCGTTGACCTGTTTAGTCATGGAGAGGGTGGAGTCGAGGATGACCCCTAGGTTGCGTGCGTGGTCGGTGGGTGTTGGGGCGGTTCCCAGTGCGGTCGGCCACCAGGAGTCGTCCCAGGCCGAAGGGGTGGATCCGAGGATGAGGACCTCCGTCTTGTCCGAGTTCAGCTTCAGTCGGCTGTTCCTCATCCATTCAGCGACGGCCTTCATTCCTTCGTGAAGGTTGGTTTTGGCGGTGTGGGGGTCCTTGGTGAGGGAGAGGATCAGCTGGGTGTCATCGGCGTAGGAGATGATGTTGAGGTTGTGCCGACGGGCAACGTGGGCGAGCGGTGCCATGTAGATGTTAAACAGAGTTGGGCTGAGGAAGAGCCCTGGGGTACGCCGCAGATGATCTCGGTGGCTTCGGAGCGGAAGGGGGAAGGCGGACGCTCTGTGTTCTGCCGGAGAGGAAGGAGGTGGTCCAGTCCAGGGCCTTCTCTTGGATCCCGGCGTTGTGGAGGCGTGTTCGTAGTGTGTGGTGGCAGACCGTGTCGAAGGCGGCTGACAGGTCCAGGAGGATGAGGGCCGCCGTTTCTCCGTTGTCCAGCAGGGACTTGATGTCATCGGTGGCGGCGATGAGGGCAGTCTCGGTGCTGTGGTTGCTGCGGAACCCAGACTGGGAAGGGTCCAGGATGTTGTTCTCCTCGAGGTAGCGGGTCAGTTGTTTGTTGACGGTCTTCTCGATGACCTTTGCCGGGAACGGGAGCAGGGAGATGGGCTGGAAGTTCTTGAGTTCCTTGGGGTCCGCCTTGGGTTTCTTGAGTAAGGCGTTGATCTCGGCGTGCTTCCAGCTCTCCGGGAAGGTTGCTGTCTCGAAGGAGGTGCTGATGACTTTCCGGAGATGGGGTGCGATGGCTGTGCTGGCTTTGTTGAAGATGTGGTGTGAGCATGGGTCTGACGGAGATCCGGAGTGGATGGTGTTCATGATCTTGATGGTGTCGTCGTCATTGATAATGGTCCAGGAGAGCAGGCAGTTGGTGCGGATGGTGGTCGTGGGGGCGGAGGTCTCAGTGGTTTTCGGGGCGGTCGTGGCGTTGAAGCTGTCGTGGATGTCTGCGATCTTGCGGTGGAAGAAGGTGGCCAGCGAGTCGCACAGGTCTTGCGAGGGTGGGACGTCGTTGGTGTTGGAGCTGGGGTTGGAGAGTTCCTTCACGATGTTGAAGAGCTCTTTGCTGTTGTGCGCGTTGTTGTCTAGGCGGTCTTTGAAGGAGGCCCTTTTGGCAGATCTGATGAGGTGATGGTGTCTGCGGGTGGCGTTCTTGTGGGCTGCGTGGCTGTCCGGTGTTCGTTCACGGAGCCAGATCTTCTCCAGCTTTCGGCAGGTTTGCTTGGAGGCCCGGAGGTCTTCAGTGAACCAGCTGGCTTTCTTGTTGGTGTGACTATTGGAGGGTTTCTTGATCGGGCGAGGGTGTTGGCGCAGTCGTTGATCCACTGTCTGAGGTTGCGGGCGGCGGTGTCGGGGTCGGTGGGGTCGGCGGGTGGGCTCTGGGCGAGGTGGTGGTTAGCTGGTCTTCGGTGACTTTGCTCCAGCAGCGGCGGGGCATCTGTTGGGTGCGGTGGTGCGTGGTGGGTTTCTTGAAGGTGAAGTGGATGCAGCGATGGTCGGTCCAGTGGAGTTCGGTGGTGTGGTTGAAGGAGACGTGGGGGCTTGCGGAGAAGATGGGGTCAAGCGTGTGAACGGCAGAGTGGGTGGGTGTTGTGACGAGTTGTCTGAGTCCGAGGTTGGCTAGATTGTCGATCAGGGTGGTGGAGTTGGTGTCGTTGTTGTTCTCGAGGTGGAAGTTCAGGTCCCGAGGAGGATGTAGTCCGTGGAGGCGAGGCGTGTGTGCTGACGAAGTCGGCGATGGAGTCGCTGAACTGTGGTCGGAGTCCGGGGGTCTGTAGACGAGGGTTCCTCTGAGGGTGGTGTTGGGATCGGTGTGGATCTGGAAGTGCAGGTGTTCGGGCGGTGCTGAGGGTGTCGTCGGTGTTGGTCGAGACTCTGAGAGTGTTCCTGTGGACGATGGCGATTCCTCCTCCTGCTCCATTGGTGCGGTCCCTGCGGGTGATCTTGTAGCCTTCCGGGACGGCTATGGCTATGTCGGGTGCCGAGGCGGGGTTCAGCCAGGTCTCCGTCAGGAAGGCGACGTCTGGGGAGGTTGAGTCGAGTAGGTCCCAGAGTTCAACAGCGTGTTTGCGGGCGGAGCGGGTGTTGAGAAGGATGCATCTGAGGTGGTTGGGTTCTTTCCTGGTCGGCGGCATGGTGGGCGGATGCTTGTGAAGCTGCAGTTCCGGCAGGTGAAAGCTCCGTGGAGTGCGCTTCGGGCGGCCAGGAAGCAGGTGTGTGATCGTCCGTTGTTGAGTGCGTGGAGGGATCTGGCATCGTAGCGGTGTCGGGCGTCGTGGCGTTCGCGGGGTCCAGGGGTCCTGGCGCTGAGCGCGATCCAGGCGCGGACGGGCGCAGACAGGCTTGCCTTAGGTGCGCCTTCGGCGCGCCGGCGGTGCGCCCGCTGCGCGCGGCCGCTGTGCGGCCTCCATATGAGGGGATGTGGGAGGGAGGAGCAGCTGGGAGGCGGGAGCGGGGCGGCGAATGGGATTGCAGGGGGGCAGGGCCGCAGGGACGCAGCGGCGGGAAAAACGGGCGGGGGCCGCGGGAGAACTGGGCGCGGGAAGGAAAAACAAGTTTAGGCAAGAAAACAAGTACACGCACAGAGGAATAAAAACAAGTCTGGGCAAGAAAGCAAGTTAGGCACAGGGGAATAAAAACAAGTCTGGGCAAGAAAGCAAGTTAGGCACAGGGGAATAAAAACAAGTCTGGGCAAGAAAGCAAGTTAGGCACAGGGGAATGAAAACAAGTCTGGGCAAGAAAGCAAGTTAGGCACAGGGGAATAAAAACAAGTCTGGGCAAGAAAGCAAGTTAGGCACAGGGGAATAAAAACAAGTCTGGGCAAGAAAGCAAGTACAGGCACAGAGGAATAAAAACAAGTCTGGGCAAGAAAGAAAGTTAGGCACAGGGGGATAAAAACAAGTCAGGGCAAGAAAGCAAGTTAGGCACAGGGGAATAAAAACAAGTCTGGGCAAGAAAGAAAGTTAGGCACAGGGGAATAAAAACAAGTCTGGGCAAGAAAGCAAGTTAGGCACAGGGGAATAAAAACAAGTCTGGGCAAGAAAGCAAGTTAGGCACAGGGGGAAAAAACAAGTCTGGGCAAGAAAGCAAGTTAGGCACAGGGGGATAAAAACAAGTCTGGGCAGAGAAAGCAAGTTAGGCACAGGGAATAAAAACAAGTCTGGGCAAGAAAGAAAGTTAGGCACAGGGGAATAAAAACAAGTCTGGGCAAGAAAGCAATACAGGCACAGAGGAATAAAAACAAGTCTGGGCAAGAAAGAAAGTTAGGCACAGGGGGATAAAAACAAGTCAGGGCAAGAAAAAAAGTTAGGCACAGGGGAATAAAAACAAGTCTGGGCAAGAAAGAAAGTTAGGCACAGGGGAATAAAAACAAGTCTGGGCAAGAAAGCAAGTTAGGCACAGGGGAATAAAAACAAGTCTGGGCAAGAAAGCAAGTTAGGCACAGGGGGGAAAAACAAGTCTGGGCAAGAAAGCAAGTTAGGCACAGGGGGATAAAAACAAGTCTGGGCAAGAAAGCAAGTTAGGCACAGGGGAATAAAAACAAGTCTGGGCAAGAAAGAAAGTTAGGCACAGGGGAATAAAAACAAGTCTGGGCAAGAAAGCAAGTTAGGCACAGGGGAATAAAAACAAGTCTGGGCAAGAAAGAAAGTTAGGCACAGGGGAATAAAAACAAGTCTGGGCAAGAAAGCAAGTTAGGCACAGGGGAATAAAAACAAGCCTGGGCAAGAAAGAAAGTTAGGCACAGGGGAATAAAAACAAGTCTGGGCAAGAAAGAAAGTTAGGCACAGGGGAATAAAAACAAGTCTGGGCAAGAAAGCAAGTTAGGCACACAAGTCTGGGCAAGAAAGCAAGTTAGGCACAGGGGAATAAAAACAAGTCTGGGCAAGAAAGCAAGTTAGGCACAGGGGAATAAAAACAAGTCTGGGCAAGAAAGCAAGTTAGGCACAGGGGGAAAAAACAAGTCTGGGCAAGAAAGCAAGTTAGGCACAGGGGAAAAGTACAGGATTAGGCAAAAACAATGCAGGCAGAGCCGTGCAGCAGCGTGGGGAGCGACCTGCCTGCGAGCAGGGTCAGAGGTTTCAGGTCTTTCATGCCCTTTTTGGCCAGATAATTGACAGTGTACAGGCACACTTGTCCAAATTCTAAATGTGTTTACATCGAATATTCAGGGATAGTGGTGTGTTTTTTCAATATTGTATCACATCAGCTCCATAATATAACTGCATATAATCTCTGTGATACCCTCGCTTTTCTCGTATGCGAGGTCCTGCTTTGATCTAAAAGAAACTTTTTTTATGGATGTTGCATGAAACATAAACACATTTCTCTGCAAAATGTCTGGAATAGACTCACACACATCACCCATATTAAAACTAAATTAAGGGACTAACGGTATTTAAATAATCTGTTTAAGAATTATTCAAGGTCATCAGGGCTAGACTCTCTGCAGAACAGAGCAGGCTCTATCACGGGCCCCCTGAAAGGCTGGGGCCCTGGGCCAGAGCCCACTTTGCCCATGACTTAAAAAGCCTCGAGAGAGGTGGCAAGCTATTAAACAGAGGTAAGGATGAAGCTGAGTCTTTTGGGAAGAGACACAACATCCTGTAGGTCAGGCCACTGCTCTCTAAAAGGGCCCTAAGCAAATAGGCAATATTTGGGATTATGCCACCGAATGCCCTACAAGTGACTAAGTAAAGTCACAACGGCTTGGAGAGAACAAAATACATTTCTGGTGAGTATTCAGAAGTAACTGTTAGGCCACTATGGCCTCGACTGGAGGACTATAGTTCTGGTGGGTCCAGTTCTCGAGGTATTGTTTGGAGTACTGTGACCATCCCTAGAGGCCACATCTTGTGATACTGTGTCAAGTTCTGAAGGCACCTCAGAAGTGTGGTGACTGGTTTTGGAAGCCTTGTCTGGAGCAGAAGGATCCGTTTCCCAGGCCACATTTAATGTAGAGGGTCTTCAAAGACACCGTGGATAGAAATAAGGGGGTTGGGAGTGGTTGTAAGAATTAAACAAGGGCAGAGCAGGTCCTGGGCACAGGAGGGCCTGGGGTATCAGGAGGGTCTTATTTGCCATCAAATTCCACAATTATACATTTCTGAATATGGAGTCCTTCAACACACCAGGAAAGGTGTCCCTTTACAGGTGCATCATGGAATGAATAACATGTGTAAATTACATTTTTACCATGTCTCCAAGAAGTTCAATGTTACACCATTTTGAATCCAGGTTTTCCCACTATTTTTTATCGCTCATAAAGGATAGTATAATCTTTTGCATGGTGTACCCCCAAATGTTTGCCTTAACTATTTTTTTGACAGTAGAACTCTGTTCATCTTACCCCTGCTAATCAGTGGTACAGTGCCTGTACTCTCCCTTTCAACATGATGGCATTGGTATACACCTGAGTGGCATACTTAACTTACCTATGAGTCTCTAGTATATGGTACAAAGTGTACTCAGGGTCTGGAAGTTAAATGCCACCAGTGGACTGCAGCGCCAATTGTGCCATCCACTACAGTGTAGTGCAAACATGGGTTCAGGCCTACCAGTGTAGCATGATTGTTGTAGTGAAAAAATTGCAATTTGACCTGTCAAAATAAACCCTTTGGACAGGTCAAGGCCTTCCTTTTAAATATGTTACCTCTATGTAGGCCTTGTGGCCTACAGGGCAGGGTACATAGTGTTTAAAAGTAAGACATGTAGGAGGCCAACGAAAATGGCCGCGCTTGAGTGAAGCTCCGCAAAGCCCACATCAATGGCCCGAAATCCGTCAATAAGTCCGGACCCGCATCTATGGTGAAGCCTGGATCCCCATTTCAAGAACCCCCCAGACCGCGGAGATGGCGGTCCGTCGTGAAATAGTGACCGAAAGACCGTGTGGAAGAGGAGTGCAAAACGCCGCGAGGTAGGCCAGGTGTGCGCGGCCCACCCAGTACGGAAGGGAGTGGCGGGGACGCCATATGCGAGGACCGGTGGACGGGGAAGATCCTGGGCCTCGGCAGGGACCGGAGGAGAGAGCTGTTGCAGCCCGGAAGTCTTGCGCCTGGCACCGCGACGGCAGATTGAAGTAAGCGGTGTGGGGCGGCGAAGGCGCAGAGCAGCGAGAGGCCCGCCGGAGAGCCACGCATAAGATCGGAGACAAAGGGCTCCCGGACAGACAATTACGGGCGAAGATAAGACCCTTAGGCCCCAAACCACAGGGGAAGACATCGCTCAGCCCGTGACTACCTGCTGTCCACAGTGAAGGGGGCATGGTAGCAGCGACTCGGGCATATTGACCGGCTGGGAGCCGTGAACAAGAGGGAAAGCGGGAATAAGAGGAGAGACGGCCCCCCACCGGCCTGACCATGGCAAATAAACAAGCGACCCCCGGTCCCTAAGGATTTTGGGGGTAAGATACCTCCACAGAAAGGTGCCTGGAGGGGGAAGAGAAGAGGGCCTGACGGCTGGCTGCCGAGCGGTAAATTTATAAGAAAGCGGCCCGCTACCACGCCGAGTAATCCGGACGGAGAAACGAACCCCCGGCCCTAAACCTCCACGGGGGAAATAATCCAGAAGGGAGGAGCCTGTAGTGGAAACAGGAGGGGACACAGGACTGAGGAGGCAGTCTGGGTAAGCGCAGGACTCCAGGCGACCGACTGAAAGGGGCACCATTAATCTCGGAGCCTAAGAGAGATCGAGTCTCCAGGAGCAGCTGGGAGTCAAAGGGCTGCCCACACTGAATGTAGGGCACCTTACAGCGGCGGAGGGGACTGGGCGACAGGAGGAATAGCTCCTACAGCGCAGCAAGGATATAATCCCACTGAATCAGGGGAAGAAGAAGGGGCACAGGAAGGAGGCAAGGGGGCTGTTTCCCCCCCCGAACAGCTGCATAATACATGATGGGGAAAACAAGGATCCCCTCAGTCACACAAACTAACAAGATGGACAATTATGCAATAACTAAAACGCAGGCTACGGCCCGGGAGGGACAGAAGGAAGAAAGGGAACTGGAAGAGCCCTCGCTCACATCTTTAATGGCGGGTATAGCAGACTTGAGAGGCACGAGAGAGTCAAAGATAGACACAGTCACCATTGAAGTGAATCTTATGAGAGCAGATTTCCGGAAAACTACTGACAAGGTAACAGCAGCGGAAGGGAATATAGCGCAGCTGCAAACTGTGACGGAGCAAATAGAGAAGCAGGTCCAGCAGCTGAAGCAACAACAGAGCGTGATGGCGGCAAAGCTTGAAGATCAGGAGGGGCGAGCAAGACGCAACAACATAAGAGTAGTGGGCGTCCCGGAGGGAATGGAGGGCCAAAGTGTGGACCTCTTCCTGGAGGACCTCATATTAAATCACCTGCACCCTAAAAGATTATCCACTCACTTTACGGTGGAATGAGCACACAGAGCCCTTATCCCAAAACCGAGACCAGGGGCGCCACCACGAACAATAATCACAAGGCTCCTAAATTATAGAGATCGGGACGCGAATCTACAAGCTGCACGCCTGCATGGAGACTTGCATCATGAAAATGCGATGATACACTTCTTCCCGGACTTTACCTTGCAGGTCCAAAAGATGAAACGCAACTTTGAGGCCGTCAAAAGAGAGCTGTGTAAACAGGACATTAAGTATATGATGTTATATCCGGAAAAGTTAAAAATACTGGCAGAAGGGAAATCCTGGCTCTTTGCTACTCCCGAAGAGGTCTGGGAGTGGCTGAAGGGTTGGAGACGTGTGACCTCAAAGGCTCCGAAGGCGAAAGAACAACAAACCCACGGGAGGCCGGATAGAGACAACAGACCGGAGAAAAATGGTGCGGTGAAAGCTGGGGGAGGTGACAGACACTCCGCCACTGGTGACTGAACTGAACTTTGAGGACTACAGAGGTCTAAGTGTGACCAGTGAGACGGTTCAAGAGTGGGGGTGGGGATCCGGGGAGGGAGGGTGATACGAAACGGGAAAACACCACCTAGATGTATAGCAAAGGACAAACATGTGATAACTGGGCATGATGAAGTATTGTTGTTGAGGGTGCTAGCTCACCCCAGCATGGCACAGTTTCAAAAGGGGCGACAGGCTCTCTTCAAGTTGGGTTGGCGGGTGGTTCTAGACCTGTCCAGCAGGGTAGCAGGGTGGGGGGGATACAAGTTGTGGGAGCTAGACAGCCACGTTGGGCAAGGTTTTCATTTTGTTACTTTGTGTACGCTAAGACATCTACGATATGGGCTCACACGATCGAGATACGCAGTAGGCCGGGGACACTTTAAATGGTCTGGGCTGCCGGGCAGGCGACACCTCTCACATGACCGGAAAGGAACATCTGTAAGTTTTCACGAGATATGGCTTTAAAAATCTTAACGTGGAATGTCAATGGGCTGGGTAGTAAAATAAAACGCACGCTGGTGCTGCAATACCTGAAACGGCACAGCCCGGACATTGTGCTACTCCAGGAGACGCACCTGAAAGGTAATCATTGTAAGGCACTAGACAGGGGGGGGTTACAAGCTTCTCGCACACGCGGGCTACACCACTGGTTCTGGGGGGGTGGGGATACTGATTAAGACAACACTCCCATTCATACTGGGTAAGAGCTGGTGCGACAATATGGGCAGATGCGTCGCCCTAACAGGTACCTGGGAGGGCAAGATATTGAACATATGCTCCGTCTATGTCCCCCCAAGATTACACATGGACACCCTCCCAACACTAGGAGATATTATACTTGGGATGCCCGTGGGAACACTGATTCTGGGTGGTGACATGAACTCAGTTATGGATCCGAGGATGGACAGGCTCTCAGGGGCAGCGGGACCAGGAGGTAGAAAGCCACTGGAGGGATTCATAGTAGCAATGGGGCTGGCAGACTTATGGAGGGCGCATAATCCTCAGACTCGACAATATACACACTCCTCGGCAACACATAACAGCCACTCCCGGATAGACTGCTTCTTTAGACTCCAGACGCAGATGGGCCAGTTTAGGGGAGCGGTCCATAAGGCATGAGGGATCTCAGACCATTCCCCAGTGGAGGTCCGACTACAGAGGCAGACGCGAAACAATGATTTGCCACCAAGACTGAACCCGTGGTACTTTAGGGACAAACAGGGTAAGGACAAGTTGCTTGAATGCACAACACAAAACTTTCAAGAAAACGAGGGTTCGGTGGAGGAGGCGTACACCCTCTGGGAGGCATACAAAACTGTGATTAGGGGACATATACAGGCGCAAATAGGTATACAGAAGAAGAAACACACTGAGGACATCGAGGCGCTTGAAAGAGAGATAAGCTGCCTTGAGAAAGGGATCAGCGAGGGGCAAACCCAGACCCAGAGGGAACACGCAGACTTAGGCTCAAACAGCAAGAGCTCAGACAGCTAGCTGAGTGAGCATAGGGCAAGCATGCATATTAAGGGAACACAGTATCGGCTGTACGACATGGGAGACAAAACGAGTAAAATGCTCACCAGGCTCGAAAGGAGGGACCGGGAAAGGAATTGAGTATTGGAGATCCAGAATCCTGAGGGAGACATATATAATACCAGAGAAACGATAGCGGAGGCCTTCGCACGGTACTACGAGGAACTCTATACCCCTTCGTCGACTCGAACCGCAGTAGACTGTGCAGAACTACTTAGAGAAATACACATGCCATCACTGACCACTGAGGACAGAGATGCATTAGAACTGGACCTTACGACTGAAGAAATATCAAGTGCCCTTATGGAGCTACAATCGGGGAAGGCTGCGGGCCCTAATGGAATACCGGTAGAGGTGTATAAATGTGTAGCAAGTAGGATCGCACCCCACATGCTCAATATGTATCAAGAGTCCAGTGAAAAAGGGGAACTCCCGGCGGATGTCAGGGAGGCAACAATAGTGGTGATACCAAAGCATGGGACAAATCTGACAGTGTGTGGATCTTACAGGCCAATCTCACTACTGAATGTGGAAGCGAAAATTCTTGCAAGAGCGCTGGCAACTAGGCTACAGACAGTGATTCCTGAGTTGGCCCACCCGGATCAATCGGGATTCATGCCCCACAGAAGCACAAGATTGAATCTTAGGAGGCTATATGGAGCGCTACACTGGGCTAAGACTGCTCAAAAAGAAGAGGCAGTGATATTATCGCTAGATGCGCAAATGGCATTTGATAGTGTGGAATGGGGCTACATGTTCGAAACGCTGCACAGATTGGGCTTTGGCCCTAAGTTTTGTGAAAGGGTAAAACTGCTATACCAAGATCCGAAGGCCAGAGTATGGGTCAATGGGGTAGTCTCACATTCTTTTCCGCTCAGGAAGGGCACGCAACAAGGATGCCCACTTTCGCCAATGATTTTTGCTTTGACTCTGGAACCGTTGGCAGCATGGGTTAGGGACGATCCAGTCCTCTCAGGAATAGAAGGGGGAGGCGGATAGGAGGACAGAATATCTCTGTATGCGGACGATATACTATTATATCTGACGAATCCGTATAGGTCGGTGCACAGGGTGTTACAAATTTTCAAGCTGTTTGGGAGCTACTCGGGCTATACGATCAATTGGAGCAAGTCTCTGATCTTTCCATTAAAGGGTAATATCCCTCAGCGGTTAACTGCTACGATACTGCTTACTCCCAAGCGTAAGTTCACATATCTTGGAATTCAAATTTCACTGAATGAAGGTGAATTTCTAGCAGATAATTTACACCCCCAGCTACAGAGTCTAAAGAGTGATGTAGATAATTGGAGACAGTTGCCCATATCATTAATGGAAGAGCCGCAATTTTTAAAATGATGTCACTGCCCAGACTACTCTATGTTTTGCAAAACACCCCATACAAAATACCTACATCCGTGTTCCAAGGTATCGACAGCGAGCTGCGTAGGCTTCTATGGGATGGGGGCTGCGCAAGAATTGCTCTAGGCAAACTACAAAGAGGGGTCTACGAGGGAGGGCTGGCTGTCCCAGACATTAGAAAATATTACTGGGCTTCACAACTGACAGTGATAAATGACTGGGCATTCACAGATTTTAACGACCCGGCTTTTATAGGAGACCACTGGGCAATGGGACAGAGAGGATATTTGGCAGCAATCTATCGCAAAGGGAGAGAGAGACAGCTTCCACCACACACACAGTCAGTGGTACGGGCCTGGCGAGAAACCTCTAGATACCTAGGGTGGGAGGGGAGGAGACCCTTGTGGGACAGCGACATGCTTCGAGAGGTAGGGGCACTGTCTGGTTTCAAACAATGGGAACTGCTGGGGATAGAAAAATTGGGTGACATTTGGAGAGGACACGAGCAAATAAAGTTTGAAGCTCTGCAAGTCGAATTTGAACTGGCAAGCTCAGAAAGATACAAATATCTCCAATTGGGACACGCTTTGCGCCGACACATCAGAGAGGGGGAAACGCCTCCGGAGTATTCGCCACTAGAGGATCAGTTGCTGATCGATCCCATGAGAGCTAAGGCAACCTCGCTAACATATAGGAAGATTCTATATAATTCACCTAACCCGGTGGATCCCTTAACGGGAGCATGCGAGATGGACGTGGGGCTCCTTGAAGATGATGATTGGGAAGAGGCGGTTCAGAGTCCAAGAGAGGTTGCGATAAGAGCCCGATTTCGTCTTATACAACTGCACATCCTGCATAGGTTGTATACATCCAGAACACAGATACATCACATGGGTCTGGGTGCTTCCAGATATTGTGTGAGGGGTTGCGGGGAGGTTGGCTCCCTTTTCCATATAATCTGGGATTGTGGAAGGGTACATGCCTATTGGACGGATGTAACAAGCATAATGTCGCGAGTCACGAATTTAGAGATCCCAGTGGAGCCACGTTGGTTGCTCCTATGTGTAACTGGTGAGGATAAATGACTAAATATACATTAATATGGCTCAAAATAGCAGCAGTGGTGGCCAAAAGAAATATTGCCAGGTTATGGGGGTCCAATTGCGTGCCAAAATCAAGAAACTGGGAAGCAGACATGGACTGGTGCGCAAGTGCGGAGAAGGCAATATATCTGGTATATAAATGGTTGCCCTAAGAAATGGGACAAAATATGGGGCCCATGGCAGAAATATCGAGGACTGTAAACAATTTGGGGATAGGGGGGTGGAGTAGTGAGAATATAGAATGATATGAAAATGGGATAAAGAGCGTTATACTCATTTCACTGTCAAATGTAATAGCAGGTGTGACAATCTATACATGTGTAATATTCTTCAAGTCATGCTATGATGTACTGAGCGTTATGCAATAAAGAGATGTTTTAAAAAAAAATTAAAAATTTAAAAAAAGTAAGACATGTAGTAATTTAATATTAGCGTGTCCTTACAGTGACTTGCACTCAAAAACTATTTTTCACTGTGGCAGGCTTAGGCGTCCTATGTAGAAAACCAGAGTACCTAATACGGTATCTTGTGAATGGGACTAGCAAGAAAAATAATTAAACAACTATTTTTAATCCTTATTAAAATTCAATTCAATGGCGAAGTCTGATTTTTTAATATATATTAAGGAAAAGTAACTTTTAGAAAGTTACCTTTTTCCTGTCTGAATTTCCTGGAGGCTAAATTTGCATTTGCTTTCCCACTTCTTCCAGACAGTAATTAGAATTTGAAGAGGTGTGAATACTGCTCTCAGAGAAGAGAACAACGGCCTGGGTGTGAGAAGGTGTTATTATTCCTTTAACAGGATGACCAGTGGGGTTAGGTCCAGGAACTGGATTGACTTCAAAGAGGCCTCCCCTGTGACAAGCGAATGTTAGCTTACTCCTGAGCAGGGCCATTTCCTTTGTCCCACCAGACTTCTGTCTCTGGGTTTTACATATAACACAGGGTGCAAACTTGAAAGGAAATGAAATAGGATGCCAAAACATTTCTTGTGTATTCATTGTGTGGTTGATAGAAAACCCTGTTTTGTTCTTCCAGACTGCTGTCTCTGGGTTTATTGGGGTTACAGGCACTGCCCCAAACTAGATTTTAGGGTTAGAAGTGTGAGGACAGTAAGATTATCATAGTACACTCCCCAAACACACACCCAGCCCTCAGAGCCATGTGGCCAAAGACTTCCGCCATCTTGAAAATGCCCAAAGTGGACAGGGATGTGTGAAATTCCAAGAAAAATACAGCAGGAATCCAATGAAAAAGTAGAAGCTGTTTAATGACAGGGCACAGTACTCCTCAGCCTAAATCCAGGAGCAGAATGAATGGAGATTCCAGTTCTAACTGTAATCGCCACAAACAGTAAGGCAGGTGCAACAGTCAAAGGTATACAAGGATATTAAAGGGCCAGGAACACATCATAAGGAAAGGGTACAACAATACAATAAAATGTAACACATTTCTCCCCTTAGGGAAATTAAGAAGATAAACCAACACATTTAGAAACACGTTTGACATTCCAAACTTTTCCATCTTGAGTAACAATACTGTTACGATTTACTTTACAACTTTGATGGGTTTACCAAATTTCATCTCACCCTTGAGTAAAACACCAGGTTTTCGTATTCTCACCCATTCTCCTACTTCAAATTTGGGTACTTTAACTTTCATGCGGAGGTCATAATAAAATTTACTTCTCTGCTGCTTCTCCTCCACTTTGTGGGCAATATTCTCCTGGTTGATTTCTGAAGTATGATTCAATGAGGCTTTTTTAAACCACCAAGGACACAACCTTGAAACTGGTTCTCTTCCCTTAAGTAAGCGGAAAGGGGATACCTCAGTAGTTGAATGGGGAGTTATCTGGTACAACCACAATTTCTCCCTCAACTTATCCTTCCACTGAGAACCAAAATTGCGTGCCCATAAAATGTCCTGCTTGAGAACTCTGTTGTACCTTTCCACTTGGCCATTCCCTTGAGGTTCATACAAAGCTGTCGTAACATGACGAATATTAAAAAATGAAAGGAAATCAGTCATATCACGAGACTTCAGTTGAACCCCATTATCAGAAATTTGAACTTCTGGGTAACCTTCACGAGCAAAAACGTCTTTCAAAAATATAATGACACTCTCTGAAGTAGCATGAGGAACAAGTTTCACCTCAGGCCACTTCGAGTGGTAATCCACCATAACCAAAGCGAACCTACAGTCCTGAGGTAAAAAATTAAAAGGACCCGCAATGTCCAAACCCACTTTTTGCCATGGATAATCCGGCCATTGAATGGGAATAAGGGGAGCTGGATTACATTTGAGCATTTTCTCACTGCTCATACACTCAGGACATTCTCTCACTATCCTATCAAAATATCTGTCTATACCAGGCCACCACAAAATGAACCTGATAAGCCTTTTCATTGAAGACATACCCAAATGACTCTCTTGGCTTACAGCCAAAATGTGACTACGAAGAGACAAAGGTGGAATGCATTTACCTTGTCTAAAAATCAGGTCACCTTCTATGATTAAGTCATCAGAGACCTTCCAAAAAGGAAAAATATCTATTGAAACCTCATTTTCGAGGGCCATCCAATTCTAGTATACGTAATAACTTCACGCAAAAGGTCATCTTCATTCATAGCTTTTTCCACATCTCCTCAGAAATAGAATTAAATTTGCAGGATATGACCTCAGAAATGTCTGCAACAACTTCTTCATCTCCACATACATCTTCACTATTGCAAGGAAGTCTAGACAAACAGTCTGCAGTAACATTAATTTTTCCTGGCACAAACTCAACAGCAAAACTGTATTCTTGTAATCTGGTCATCAATCTGGCTATGCGAGCAGTGGCATTAAAACCTCCTCCAGGTGACAAGATGGAAACCAAAGGTTTGTGATCCGTCCTTAATACAAATCGCGCACCCCAAATGTAATTTCGAAAATGTTCCACACCCCAGACACAACCCAACAGTTCTCTCTCAATCACAGCGTAACGCCTCTCAGTAACGTTAAGGGTACGAGAGGCAAATGCAACATTCCATTCATCTCTTCCCGCACGTTGTGATAATACACATCCCAACCCATATAGGCTGGCGTCAACAGTGATAATACACGTTTTTCCTATACAATAAGGTTTTAAAGTAAGAGCAGCTATCATTTCTCTTTTGATACTTTCAAAAGCTTCTTGTTGCCTTTCTCCCCAAAGAAATTCAGCATTTTTTTCTCATTAGTTCCCTCAAAGGCTCCATTTTGGATGCAAAATTCATAATGAACTTGCTATAATATTCGCAGAGTCCTGAAAAAGAAAGAAGCTTGTCTTGGGAATCTGGAGCCGGTGCCTTTAAAATTGCATCAACGAGGGATTTCTTAGGAACTACTCCTTCTTTGGAAAGTGTATGTCCAAGATATTCAACAGACTCTTGAAACAATTTGCATTTACTCTTCTTAAGAGTTAACCCATGTTCTTTTAGGATTGTGCATACATTTTTGAGATGTTCCATGTGTGTAGTGACGTCCGGGGAATAAATGAGAATGTCATCTTGGAAGCACTTCACACATGATTGCATGTTCTTAAAAAGATGACACATGGACCTCTGGAACACAGAGGATGCTGACGCCAATCCAAACGGCATCCTTTTGAATTGTAAAAGACCATGGGGTGTGATGAAGGCAGTCATGTGGCGTGACTCCTTAGCAAGTTCAATTTGATGGTACGCAGACCTAAGGTCAAGAGTGGAGAATATAGTGGCACCTCCAAGCATGCTTACCACTTCATTTATATTAGGCAATGGGTGACAATCGATCAGAATGTTGGCATTTAAGGCTCTGAGGTCAATGCATAACCTCAAAGATTTGTCAGGTTTTCGTGCCAAAACAATTGGGGAAACCCACTCAGAAGAGTCAACTTCTTCAATAACTCCCTCATCTAACATGTCCTTTAATGCTTTTCCCAGCTCTTCCCTTACATTAATAGGAACATTGCGGAGTTTCTGTTTAACAGGAGATGCTCCTTGCTTGAGCTTAATTAGATGGGTAAAACCTTTTAACTTTCCTAAGGTTTCAGAAAATACCTCTGGAAATTCTTTCTCCATGACACAAGGATCAATACTATCTTCTATTACCATGACAGGTTCTTTGTTGCGGGGATTTAGAATGATCCCTAGCTTGTACTGGTCCCTCCAGCCCAACACGTTAACTCCTTTCTTGGCCACATACAATTTAATGAAGGCAGATCTTTCCTTAAATTTAATGTCAGAAGCGATGTACCCCATAAAATCCATGCTGGACCCA
This sequence comes from Calotriton arnoldi, assembly GCA_963921515.1. NCBI lineage: Eukaryota > Metazoa > Chordata > Amphibia > Caudata > Salamandridae > Calotriton > Calotriton arnoldi. The sequence goes on from CAWUFW010000408.1 coordinate 358,064, forward strand.
TCAAAACCTTGAGCTACAATGTCAGGGGGACATAAATTCTTAGCAGACATGGTGCTACCAAATTTATAATTGAAGCAGTTTTCTGTAATTATCGACCAGGGAGACCCAGAATCAGCCATAAATTCCAATTTTTCATGTAAAAATTGAACATCACATTTGGGTGAACTTAAACTCTCCCCTTCGAGAGCACATACATTGAGTAACCCATAGTGTACACTAGGGTACACTATGGGTTAGGATAACCTTAGGATTGGCACGACCTCCCCTATAAAGCCCTAGTACATAATAGACCAGGGGGATCAAAACTTCCTTTAAGTCCTGAGTATATAATAGGGCATGGCAGTTTAGAGGCCAGCAGCCGTTTTTGCACTTGCATGTGTGCACTGATGAGGCCTGAGGTCAGTTTAAAAGCAGCCCTGTGTTGCAGGACTGCTTTTAAAATGCAAATTGTGCCCAAACTCGACTTTGGTGTTTGGGGCACTTACAAATTAATAACCTACAATGATTTGGCATATGAGGTACCCCAAGGGTCTCCCCTAGGTGTCCGAGTGGTGGCGGGTCAGGTATTTATAAGGCAGACCCTTATAAAATACGTGTTATATGCCTTAGGTTTAGTGAAATTGCACATTTCACTCCCCAAATCTAGTAAAGTGCTTCCCAAAATCAACTAGGAGCACTGTGAATTGAGGATCTGTAATATTTAGACATATTCAGAACCCCCAAAGTCTCCCATAGGTGTTCCAGGGGTGAGGGGTCCTGTAGATATAGGCAGGGTCCCTATAAATGATGTTCTACAGGCGCAGGTGTCAGAGAAATTGCCCAGTTCATTTTACCCATTGCAGATCCCCAGCCAAATAGGTTAACATCGCAAGAAGTTATTAAATAATAAATAACGTCAAGGATGTCATAAAAATATCATTCAAGGACTTCCTAGAATGGTATTGATAAACCCAACAATATGCTATCCTCAAATGTACAGACAAGAAGTTATAAAACTTTCTTCTCTGTAAGCCAAAAATCAGCCATCCAGTGGTCTGTCCTGATTAGTTAGAGTTAAGTGGATTAGCCAGGCTGCTTTGATGAGGTGATAAGTAGCCCCTGGGGTTAGAGAGCCATTCTGGGAGGGCGGGGTTCTGCTACATAGGAATGCCAGAGCAGGGGGAGGGGTGGTAAACAATAATCTTCAATAGAAGGAGGAGACAGGCAGGAGAAACCAGTTTCATTTACACCCCTTCTCTTTGAGGCCAGCCAGATGGCAGGATTAAGGAAGAAATGTGCTGAGGCCGGGGGGAGGAGAGGAGAATATGGAGATTAGCCATCCTGGAGATTGGTTTAGCTCTTACCTCTCTGCTGGAACTTCGGCCATATGAATTTTGGAGAAATAGTGCTTTCTGGGAGACCATTGTGCCACACTTTTGAGGAAATGGTTATGCTCTGGGGTGTCATCCTGCACCTCATTGGACAGGAGTGCCCTCTTGTGTGACCCCAGAGAACACTGAATACGTATCTGAGAGGGGCAGTGCCTCTCAGCTCTGTTGCTTGAAACTGAGAGAAGAAGGATAATCAAGCTGGAAACTTGATTTGCACCATCAGGCCCTGCACTCTGAAAAGACTGCGCCTGCTGCATTATCTGGAACTACAGCACTTAATGTACCTTGCTTCCAGAGGAATAAAGAGTGGACGCCATGCTGGAAACTTGATTTGCACCATCAGGCCCTTCATTCTGACTGACTGTACCTGCTGCATTATCTGGGACTACAGCCCTTTGGATGTACCTTGTTTCCAGAGGAATAGCTACAGGCTAACAAAGCTCACCTTCATCAACTCCACCAAGAGTCCCCTGCCTGGAGTGTATCCAATGGACTTTCAAGGGTGTTGTCCAGGTGCATTGTGCGAATTGTGGTCCCAACCTTTCAAGGACCATCTCGGAGATTCCAGACCCTTGGATTGTGTTTTGGACACTTTGGAACCTCAAGAGGAACTTCAGGAAGAAGTTCCAGATGTTTGGGAAAGTTTGGTAAACTTTTGTGAAAAAAATCCAGAGGGTGACCGGACTCTCACAAAAAGGCAATCCGGTGAACCCTCACTGAATCCGGCCTGCTCGAGGAGGCTGCACGACATCTGGTGAGAGATCCTCCAGAAAAGTTTCTAAGTGTGAAGGTAAAATCTTGACCGAGTGCATCCGACCAGGGCTCCATCGCGGTGGCCTCAAACTTTGACTTTAAATACAATGCAAATTTTGAGGGGATTGAGGCAAAGCAGATTGCACCTATTTTTTAGTGGAGTAATTTATATCGCAGTTTACTAGATGCTAGGGACGGGAGACTCAATACCCCTAAGCCTCCAAAGATACACAAAATCTCTCAATTCCAAAACCACACAATGGTCCAGCACACTTGGTTTGAGTTCATAAGTTAATATACAGTGATTTCCCAAAAACAAGCCTTGATACAGCTTAAATATTCATTTCACGTAATTAGATCTCATGATCAGACAAAAGGACAATTCAGCAGAGTTGTTCTTAAATACTTTATTGATGACTTCTTTTTTTCTCTGACAAGGTAAAACCATAGCTAACGCGTTTCGTCCTCGCGGACTTCTTCAGGGCAGAAATAAAACACACAGTATCCTATCCTGAGTAGGATTATAGCTTTGCACAATTTCTCCTCTTGTTATGGAGTTGTTTACAATTGTATCTGTTATGTTGAATAGTCTGAAAGGCGATTAAGTCAAATAATCTTTAGTCATAAAGCGGGTCATAAAGCGGGATGTCGGTATAAGTGACCTGTGAGTCCAATGGCGACATTGTCATCTGTGTCACCCCATTTGTAACTTTCAGAATGGTGTCTCAGCCGGCATGGTAGCGTAGCATCCAAAGTTCACATGCGACTAAAGAAATGAATGTTTAAGCTGTATCAAGGCTTGTTTGTGGGAAATCACTGTATATTAACTTATGAACTCAAACCAAGTGTGCTGGACCATTGTGTGGTTTTCAAACTTTGACTTTGGCCTGGTCAGAGGTGACCAAATGTCCAGAAGTGGCACTATTGGTTTCTAAGCACTAGAAAGTGTTTAATCTTTAAAAATTCATATCCCTGGTTCCCTACAGTGGATTTCTTTCGTTTTGGTGTCATTTTAAAGATAAATATATTTCCTAGGTTTATAAATTGGTGTTGGACTTTTATTGTGTGTTGTGACTTAATTATTTACTGAATTGGTGTTTTTAAATGCTTTACATACCTGTGTCGGAAGTTAAGCCTGCCTGCTCGTAGCCAAGCTACTAAGGGTTGAGCATGGGAATAATTTTCTGAGACCAATTCTGAGCCCTAGACCTTGTTAGTGGTCTTATTGCCCGTAGTAGATGCATATTTGCCACTACTAATAACCCACTTTCCAAGAGGTCCTCAGAAGAGTCCTTTATTTCTATTTATCGTCACTTCTCACACTCCCTAGCTCCACAATCAAACCCTGATTCCCCCTCACCCGTGGTCACCATAGAAGGTACAGGGAGGACCAGCGAAAGTTGATAGCTTTGATTTTATATTTTTGTAGAGCGCTCAACTGCCCTGAGGCGTCTTGGCGCTGCTTCTAATATAAAGATAATACAGGATGCTTAAAGTTGTTGGTAGTAGTTATTAAAGAATCAGGTTTTTAGAGATTTGTATTTGTCTTTTAGTGTTAAGGGAAGCGAGTTCCACAGTTTAGCTGTTCCTACAATGAAGCTTCTCCGGGCCCCAGTGAACCTCTTGGTTTTGGGGACCACCAAAAACTTAGCTGTGGCTGATCTTAGATTTCTTGAGGGAGTATACCAAGTGAAGCGATCTCTCAAGTAGTCTGGGTCAACATTATGTAGCGCCTTAAAGGCTTGGCACAATTATTTAAATTTGATTATTTTATCAATTGGGAGCCAATGTAGTTTGAACAGACCCTGGGCAAACATCCGAATGAATTATCGCAGTCCCAGGGAAGTGCAGTGGGCCCAAGGTTATCTAAAGTCATCAAAGTGGCAGGGTAAGCCTGAACTGGTCTTGGTCTGATAAATGCACGCACGTCCAGTCCCTGGTGCTACCACCCAGCAGCCTGATGGAGCTCCCACTGGAGGCCCCGTAGGAGCTTTCCACCATGCTAAGGCCCTCACATACCCATCTTGGGCACTATGTTTCATGGAGGGCTTGCATATGGATCCCAGTCCCAGGGGCGTGAACCCATGGATTTGCTGAAGCTCTGAACCAGGGCTCAGTTAGAGCTTTTAACCGAGCAAAACAGGGAAGCCTTCTTGAGGCCTGCAGAACCCCGGACTTGGCCCTTTGTGACATGGTGGGCCTGCAAATGGATCTCCGGTCCAGAGGCCCCAACCCCCGGAACCAGGCACCGGTCAAAGCTTTTCACTCCGGCAAAGCAGGTGAGCCCTTCTAGGGCCTGCAAAACCTCATCCTGGTCCCTTTGTGACACGGTGGGCCTGAGAATGGATCTCCAGTTCAGAGTCCCCAACTCCTGGAACCGGGGACCGGTCGAAGCTTTATACTCCAAAGCAGGTGAGCCCTTCCGGGGCCTGCGAAATCCCATCCTGGTCCCTGGAGCTATTACCATTGGCCTGGTCAGAGCTTTTCACTCTGTCAGAAGCAGAGACTGGCCATCTAGTCGCTTGTATGTAGTGGCCATGTCCCTTGCACCATGCAGGGAGAACAACCAGTTGAAAAGCAGGCCCCCCATACCCCATCCCTACTAATAAGGCAGAAGGCCACTAGCCTTTCTTGTAAGCCATGCACACTGGGTAACAATAGGGAAAGTTTGAGCGAGTGTATCCATGCCCCGGCTGAGCACGAAGCTTCAACTGAGCCCTCATCTGGACGTCCAGGCAGCTCGGTGTTCTGAACGTTTAGTCCTCCTGGGAATCACGCGTTTTGTTTATTTGTTCATTTATTCATTTTTTAGACAAAGCACCACCCGTAATGTTGGTGTGACAATTTAGCACACCCCTGGACATGATGAATGTCGTACAGCAGGTGTAACTTCGCAGGTTCCTAATCTGATGCTACAGTGTGCCAAGCGATACATGTGAACAGATATTTTTTGTATTGAAAGTATCCAAAATAAAGGCTCAAATGCATAACTAACACACGGGTGGTCAAAAATGCTGAGATTCCAATGAAATAATTTTACGCACTCTGTGGGATGAGAGCAGCATGGGTGCTCTAAAGTAGGGAGCTGTGCAACTAGACAGCTCAGTAAAATTAAATCAACTTACAATAAAAAAAAATCATTTCTTTCAGAGCAAAGGTGTGGTCTAGCGTTGAAGTTGTAGAACCATGAAATCTTAAGGACACGTGTAATAAACTTTTTGCCAGTCTCATGTTTGCGAATGCAAAAAGGCTTTTTGGGATGTAGAAAGCCCTATTTGCGATTCGGTAGCCTATTACCGAATTCGCAAATTGGGTTTGCGATTTCATATTAGGAAGGCGCGTGTTTAGGCAGTCTCTTCCTAATACCGAATTGCAGTGGTATGTGTGAATGTTTTGCGGTTGAAATGCGGTCGCAAAGCATTCGCAATATACCGCCAATTTCAAATTGGTGGTAAACCATTCGCAAATGGGAAGGGGTGCCCAAGAGACCCCTTCCCCTTTGTGAATGGTTGTAAAAGCATGTTTGAGGAGCAGGCAGTGGTCCCACAAACCACTGCCTACTTTTAAAAAATGAAAAGAAAACGTTATATATTTTTTTTAACGCATCCTGTTTTCATTAAAGGAAAACGGGCTGCAATTTTTTTTTAAAAAGAATGCTTTATTTAAAAACAATTACAGACATGGTGGTCTGCTGACCCCAGCAGGCCACCATCCCTGTGATTTTAGCGATTCCCAATGGGGTCGCAAACCAAGACCTACCTCATTAATATTGATGAGGTAGGTCTATTCTGCGACCCACTGGGAATCGCAAATGAAACTCAGACGAGTTTCAGACATTTGAAATAGTGTTTTCCTACTTGCGATTCACAGGAAATCCCAATTTGGAACTCGCTATTTCAAAGTTTCGTACATGTGTCCCTTGGATCTAATCCCAGCTTTCACCAATATTCTAGCATGGTGTGCTCCTGGCCCAAAAACTTCATCTCCTTGTACGTCTGTTCCCTTATCAGCTGTAAGCGGAAGTGCTCACGAATGAGCTAAAGCCATCACTGACTGCTATATGACTTCTGTATAGTTTAATGCAAAAACAACAATTGATGGACAGAATGTAGAGCAATGTCATACATTCACCCCAGTACAGAGATCTGGGCCTAAATCCATTGTTTTTTTGCTCACCATGCTTTGTTCGCCCTAAGTTGGCAGAGTATGCCCAGACGTGGCCTTGCTCACTTTGCCACTGGATTCAAGCTAGCCTGGCTGATGAGGGCTGTTAGCCCGAAACCGGTCCCAGGATGCTTGTTTCTGGTCCAGGGAAGACATGGCTTGGCAGTTCGGGCTGGACTGTTCCCATGAGGCACAGGGTCAAGCCTGATTTGCATATAGCTGTGTCTGAACTGGGGTGGTGAAGTGAGCTAAAGAATGATGATGGATTCAATCCAGATCTGTGACTGGGGGTGAGTGTCTGAAAACTTTCAGCGCTCCGTCCATCATCTCCTTGTGTTTGTTCTGTATAGTTTATACACACCTTGACACACAAGATACATGCAACCACAAACGATAGACAAATACAGACAGAGTAGCACAGCTACACATATAGTCATGCACAGAGACCAATGGACATGCATGCGTCCGTGCACAGAGCCCACCTGACTAATAGGGACCCATGCAGACACGCCAACACACTAACAACAGACGTAGAGATAGGGAGCAGACAGGCAGGCACATACAGAAAGGCAGTGGCACAGCTGGAGGGACAAATAGAGAGATGGAAGCACAGAAAGGACAATCATAGGGATGCCAGTTACAGACGTCATGTCAATCCTTAGCTCGTCTGAAGAGGAAATCAAATTGGAGATGGAGAAAGGACTGGAGGGGCGGCGCTTGCTCCATCCCTGCTCCCTCCTTGGAGAAATCACTTCTACTGGGTGATGGGGTACTCCATACTTGCTCTCCTTGCAACGATCACCTGTGAATAATAATACAGTGCAGCCTGCATGTCTATTCCATCCTTGGCATCTCTGGTACAAACCATCTGCATCTCTACAGTTCAGTATCTCCACCTCAATGGTACTAACGCCTGAGAGAGCCAGACCTCTCCCTGGAGATCAAGAGCCACAAGTATGAAGCTTTGAAATGGCGCGTTCCTAATTTGCGATTTCCTGCAAATCACAATGAGGCAATCACTATTTCAGATGTATGAAACTCTTTAGAGTTTCATTTGCGATTCCCAGTGGGTCGCAAATAGACCTACCTCATGAATATTAATGAGGTAGGTCTCGGCTTGTGACCCAATGGGAATCGCTCAGTTCACAGGGATGGTGGCCCGCTGGGGTCAGCAGACCACCATGTCTGTGATTGCTTTTAAACAAAGCAGTTTTTTTTTAAAAATGCGCCCCGTTTTTCTTAAAGAAAAACGGACTCCGTTTCAAAAACAAAAATGAAACATTTAAGTTTAATTTTTTAAGAGTAGGCAGTGGTCAGTGGAATCACTGCCTTAAAAAATGCTTTTACAAACATTCACAAAAGGGAAGAGGTCCCTTGGGGACCGCTTCCCATTTACGAATGTGTTACCACCAAATTGAATTTGGTGATAAAATGCGAATGTTTTGCGACTGCATTTCAGTCGTAAAACATTCATACATACCACTGCGATTCAGTATTAGGAAGGAACGCCCTAAACACACCCCTTCCTAATATCGAATCTCCAACCAAAATTGTGATTCAGTAACAGGTTACTGAATCGCTATTTGGGTTTGGTACATGCCAAAAAGCCTTTCTGCGTTCGCAAAGTACTTTTGAAAAGTAGTAAAGTTAGACTTTTGGTCTCAGTTTACCTTTGTGAATACCGAAAAGTAGTAAAGTTAGACTTTTGGTCTAAGTTTACCTTTGTGAATACCGAAAAGTAGTAAAGTTAGTTTTTGGTCTAAGTTTACCTTTGTGAATACCGAAAAGTAGTAAAGTTAGACTTTTGGTCTCAGTTTACCTTTGTGAATACCAAAAAGTAGTAAAGTTAGACTTTTGGTCTCAGTTTACCATTGTGAATACCGAATAGTAAAGTTAGACTTTTGGTCTAAGTTTACCTTTGTGAATGCCGAAAAGTAGTAAAGTTAGACTTTTGGTCTAAGTTTACCATTGTGAATACCGAATAGTAAAGTTAGACTTATGGTCTAAGTTTACCTTTGTGAATACCGAAAAGTAGTAAAGTTAGACTTTTGGTCTAAGTTTACCTTTGTGAATACCGAAAAGTAGTAAAGTTAGACTTTTGGTCTAAGTTTACCTTTGTGAATACCGAAAAGTAGTAAAGTTAGACTTTTGGTCTAAGTTTACCATTGTGAATACCGAATAGTAAAGTTAGACTTTTGGTCTAAGTTTACCTTTGTGAATACCGAAAAGTAGTAAAGTTAGACTTTTGGTCTCAGTTTACCTTTGTGAATACCAAAAAGTAGTAAAGTTAGACTTTTGGTCTCAGTTTACCATTGTGAATACCGAAAAGTAGTAAAGTTAGACTTTTGGTCTAAGTTTACCTTTGTGAATACCGAAAAGTAGTAAAGTTAGACTTTTGGTCTCAGTTTACCTTTGTGAATACCGAAAAGTAGTAAAGTTAGACTTTTGGTCTAAGTTTACCTTTGTGAATACCGAATAGTAAAGTTAGACTTTTGGTCTAAGTTTACCATTGTGAATACCGAAAAGTAGTAAAGTTAGACTTTTGGTCTAAGTTTACCATTGTGAATACCGAATAGTAAAGTTAGACTTTTGGTCTAAGTTTACCTTTGTGAATACCGAAAAGTAGTAAAGTTAGACTTTTGGTCTAAGTTTACCATTGTGAATACCGAAAAGTAGTAAAGTTAGACTTTTGGTCTAAGTTTACCTTTGTGAATACCGAAAAGTAGTAAAGTTAGACTTCTGGTCTAAGTTTACCTTGGTGAATACCAAAAAGTAGTAAAGTTAGACTTTTGGTCTAAGTTTACCTTTGTGAATACCGAATAGTAAAGTTAGACTTTTGGTCTAAGTTTACCTTTGTGAATACCGAAAAGTAGTAAAGTTAGACTTTTGGTCTAAGTTTACCATTGTGAATACCGAAAAGTAGTAAAGTTAGACTTTTGGTCTAAGTTTACCATTGTGAATACCGAATAGTAAAGTATGACTTTTGGTCTAAGTTTACCATTGTGAATACCGAATAGTAAAGTTAGACTTTTGGTCTAAGTTTACCTTTGTGAATACCAAATAGTAAAGTTAGACTTTTGGTCTAAGTTTACCTTTGTGAATACCGAAAAGTAGTAAAGTTAGACTTTTGGTCTAAGTTTACCATTGTGAATACCGAATAGTAAAGTTAGACTTTTGGTCTAAGTTTACCTTTGTGAATACCGAAAAGTAGTAAAGTTAGACTTCTGGTCTAAGTTTACCTTGGTGAATACCAAAAAGTAGTAAAGTTAGACTTTTGGTCTAAGTTTACCTTTGTGAATACCGAATAGTAAAGTTAGACTTTTGGTCTAAGTTTACCTTTGTGAATACCGAAAAGTAGTAAAGTTAGACTTTTGGTCTAAGTTTACCATTGTGAATACCGAAAAGTAGTAAAGTTAGACTTTTGGTCTAAGTTTACCATTGTGAATACCGAATAGTAAAGTATGACTTTTGGTCTAAGTTTACCATTGTGAATACCGAATAGTAAAGTTAGACTTTTGGTCTAAGTTTACCTTTGTGAATGCCGAAAAGTAGTAAAGTTAGACTTTTGGTCTAAGTTTACCATTGTGAATACCGAATAGTAAAGTTAGACTTTTGGTCTAAGTTTACCTTTGTGAATACCGAAAAGTAGTAAAGTTAGACTTTTGGTCTAAGTTTACCATTGTGAATACCGAATAGTAAAGTTAGACTTTTGGTCTAAGTTTACCTTTGTGAATACCGAAAAGTAGTAAAGTTAGACTTCTGGTCTAAGTTTACCTTGGTGAATACCAAAAAGTAGTAAAGTTAGACTTTTGGTCTAAGTTTACCTTTGTGAATACCGAATAGTAAAGTTAGACTTTTGGTCTAAGTTTACCTTTGTGAATACCGAAAAGTAGTAAAGTTAGACTTTTGGTCTAAGTTTACCATTGTGAATACCGAAAAGTAGTAAAGTTAGACTTTTGGTCTAAGTTTACCATTGTGAATACCGAATAGTAAAGTATGACTTTTGGTCTAAGTTTACCATTGTGAATACCGAATAGTAAAGTTAGACTTTTGGTCTAAGTTTACCTTTGTGAATGCCGAAAAGTAGTAAAGTTAGACTTTTGGTCTAAGTTTACCATTGTGAATACCGAATAGTAAAGTTAGACTTTTGGTCTAAGTTTACCTTTGTGAATACCGAAAAGTAGTAAAGTTAGACTTTTGGTCTAAGTTTACCATTGTGAATACCGAATAGTAAAGTTAGACTTTTGGTCTAAGTTTACCTTTGTGAATACCGAAAAGTAGTAAAGTTAGACTTTTGGTCTCAGTTTACCTTTGTGAATACCGAAAAGTAGTAAAGTTAGACTTTTGGTTTAAATTTATCTTTGTGAATACCGAAAAGTAGGAAAGTTACACAAAAGTGTAAGTTTACCTTTGTGAATCAGGCCCAATGTTCCCATCTTTGTACAACCTTGGTTTCCCATGTACATTAAAAACTGGCCAAATCTCCTCTATCTTCCAAAAACCTAACCATGACCTAAACCGACTCTCCACCTACCTGTCAGTACCAGATTTCCACTGTTCAGGGAAGGTTATGGAGAAATGTGGAGCTATTCACCTGATTGGGAAGGTACCACTGCTTCACGGACGTCATTTAGGGGTCACCAGGGGTAGCAGCTGTGACCCCTGACTTGCCCTTCGTGACCCCTGGCACTGCCTTTGCAACCCCTTAGCTCAGAGGTGGCAAAATCATGGCCTGGATGACAGGGGCAGCTCTTCCTAATGGACGCTGGCTGGAGCTCCACTTTCTTGGCTTTCTGTTAAATGTTTTATTACACAAATAGTGAATAATATTATTCACAAATAGTGTAATAAAAAATGGAAGACAATTAGCTGGAATATGACCCTATCTGGCAGATAAGGTAAGCAAAAAATGATTTTAAATGTCTGTTGTATGCATGCTTAAAGTTGAGAGTGTGTTTGTGTGAAAGTGTGAATGTGTGTGTATGTGTAAGAATGTGTGCGCGAGACAAGGTAGAGTCAAATGGCATCTTGGTGAATTGACGCCCATGCACTGCTTATGGGTGGCCAATCTGACTTCCACCTGGGGTGGATGCTGAAAGAGGCACCCTGAAAATACCAGATGATGTTCATGTTTTGGAAGAACAATTCAATCATATCACCCTAACATTGTGAGACTTGCCCTGGTTTCCTATTCCAGCAAGATTTCAATTCAACTTGTGCCACCTTCATTATAAAGCCCAACCCTACACTGGAATGAACCTGCCTTTTCGACCAAACTCCCCATCATTTCAGGCAAACTACGAAATCGAGGGAATCTCCTGCTTTTGCCTCGTTTTCATATTGCTTTCTCCTTCCTTCCTTCCCCCTCTCCTGTTTTTCTGAGTGCTGTCTCCTGCTTTTGCCTCATTTTCTGCTGCTTTTTCCGTCCTTTCTCCCTGTTTTTCTGCATGCTTTTTACTGCTTTTCCCTCGTTTTTCACTGCTTTCTCCTTCCTTTCCCCCCGTTTTTTCTGAGAGCCTTCTTCTACATTTGCCTCGTTTTTTACTGCTTTCTCCTTCCTTACCCCAGTTTTTCTGAGTGCTTTCTCCTGCTTTTGCCTCGTTTTCTTTTACTGCTTTCTCCTTCCATTCCTCCATTTTTCTGAGTGCTTTTTCCTGTTTTTGCCTTGTTTTTCACTGCTTTCTCCGCAAAGCCTCAGCGCCTTGAGTCCTTCACAGGTGATTTGCAGCGCTTTATAAATCCTGATTGATGATTGATTGACAATTGGAAGAGCCTCGCTTCAAAACTTTTTTTTTTTTAAACTTTATTTTCATTTTTTTAATGATAAACAGTACAGTAGCCTTTCTCTTGTACACTCTTATCCATGCAAAGCATGCAACATTACTAGGTACATTCTGTTACATTACCATGACAAGTAATTCTTGAAAAAGAAACAATAAGAAAGCCTTGCAATGATCCTCTTGGGTAGCCTCATTTCTCAAAACCCCCATCACACTGCCAGCCACAAACCTTCAGTTTTCCCGTGTGGTATCCACGCGTTGCATTCTATTGAACGGTATCCACCCTTACTGGGATTCTTGTCTCTCTCAGGTCTACAGCTACAGTTATGTCTAGCCAATTCCCGTACTGTCATGGCCTTCAGTGTTCACCTCTGCAGAAGCTCTACGAGTAAGGTATGCTTGGTAGGGTCCCCAGATATTTTTCGGCCTGCAGCGTGTTGGTATGAGTGCATTATAATTATCGGATTGTGTATTGTGATATGACAGATCTGTACACCACTCTGTTAGTGTGGGAACTGGGCCTTTCATCCATCTCATAGCGAGTCTTCTTTTAGCTATTAATATGCCCAGTGCTATCAGTTTCCTAGTACCTTTAGGCAGTTCTTTGGTGTATCCCAGTAGGGCCACTAGTGGTGCCGCGGTAATATGAATCTCCGCCATTTCCTGTAATGCCCCAATAACTTCAGACCAATATTTGTGGATCGCAGGGCAATACCATTCCAGGTGTGTAAAGTGTGCCCCTGCCACACCTCATCTGTCACAGTTGTCATCCTCTCTCAACCCATATCTGTGTAACCTAGCTGGTGTGTAGTAAACCCTCTGCAAAAATGTGAAATGTGTAAGGCGATGTCTACCATTCTGTGAAACAGCTTTGGTGCTAGTGCAGCAGTACCGCCACTGCTGCTCCGTTATGTCTATGCCTAGCTCGTCGCGCCATTCCTGTAAAGCCTTCGCGTGTGCAGAGTTGAATCCTAATCTAATAAGCACATATAGGGCTGATATTGCACGCTGCAGTGAGCTGGTTTGTAATAGATATGTCAGTACAGTGTATTCCTGTGGTTCCTGCATACTATCCCCCAGCACGCCACGGAGTGTATGTCTCGCCCGCTGATAGTAATAGCTCTCAAGCTGGGTTACCTCCGGTGACGTGATCTGCAATTGATCCCATTTCTTAACCGCTCTCTCGATAAAGTAGTCACCCATGTTTCTTATATGTAGCGTATGCATTACATGTCTAAATGGCTTGTCCCGCTGGCACTGCAGCCACTCGCACCACTCTATGGGCAGTTTCCGGGAGAATAGCAGTTCAATGTTCTGCAGTCCTGCCGCTCTATGTAGCTGATATCGTGTAGTCCAAACAGGGTCTATGACATGATACTTCCTATGTGCTTTACCGATAAGCTATTGCAGTAGTGTCATCAGGCTTACCTATGCTCTTTCTATGTATAAGTGTGGGGCCTCGTGGGGGCATGCATTTGTTGCGCTGCACAATAGTATATTTCTGATAAGTATGGTTTAGTCAGTGTCTCCCATTGCACTCGCGGTTGCTTCCCGGCCCAAGCGAGCCTAATCATTAGGGAGCGTAGTGTGCGGAAAAATGTCTTTGGCAATGGGATAGGGATATTTACAAAATAAAACAGCAACCTTGGGAGGACGATCATTTTCATTAGCGATATGCGCCCTAGCAGTGACAATGGTAATCTAATCCATTTCTCAACCACATCTTTGAGTTGCTGTATTGCCCGCCCATAATTTTCCCGAACCCCCACTTCCGAGTCCGTATGAATCTGCACTCCCAGGTATCGGATGGGATCTGAGGTCCACGTTATGGGGTAATCAGTCTGGTGTGAGGTGGTATTTGTAGTTAGTGGATAACCTAGCGACTTACTCCAATTTATTCTAAGTCCTGAATGGTGGCCAAATCGTTCCACCTCCTGTAATATAGGAGTCAGGTTGCATTCGGGGTTTCGCACAGATAGTAAAGTATTGTCTGCGTACGCAGATATTATTAATGTGTATTGGGGAAACCACAGTCTGCGATGACCGTGGTATTCTCTCAGGGCGCAGGCCAGTGGCTCTGCTGTTAAGGCATACAAGAGGGGAGAGAGCGGACATCTCAATCTGGTGCCTCTAGTAATATGTATGGGGGGAGAGAGCAACCCGCTCACATGTATCCGCACCGTAGGTTCTGCGTTTAATACTTTAACAAGTTGAATGAACACCTCCCCTGCCCCGACTCGTCTGAGCACGGCTAACAGGAACTCCCACTCCACCGAATCAAAAGCCTTTTCGGCATCCAAGAATACTGCAGCGGCTCTAACTGATGGGTCTATGAGATTAATTGTGCAGAATATCGTACGTAAATTGCTAGTAAGCGATTGGCCCAGGACAAATCCTGATTGTTCAGGGGCAACGACCAAGGGGAGCGAGCCTGTTTGCTAACACCTTTGCCAACAATTTAATGTCCGTATTAAATTAAGTAGTGATAATGGTCTATACGATGAGCACTGCTCAGCAGGCTTACCTGGCTTTAGCAATGTGATTATTGTTGCTTCTCTCATAGTGGGGGGCATGACACCATCATTTGCCATTTCTTTCAATAGGTTTACCAGATGCGGTATTAGTTGGTCTTGGTACACCTTGTAGAAGGCAACCGTGAGCCCGTCCGAGCCAGGGGCTTTCTGGTTGGGCATATCCTTAAGCGCAGCAATAATCTCAGTTGGGCTCAATGGAGCCAGTAGTCTCTCTCTATTAACATCTGCTAACCAGCTCATTTTAATATGTGCTAAATATTCTTCTGCTTTTTCCACTGACCTTGAGGGCCGAGATGTATAAAGATCTGTATAATATTCGCAAAATCTGCCCGATATTTGTGTCGCATCATGTATCAACCCTCCATGGCCATCTCTTATTTCTGTTACCTCGTTTGCGCCCTCTGCCGGCCGAGTCAGTGCAGCCAGGGTGGTGCTGGGCCTTTCGCCTTCCCTGTATACCCTAGCAGTCGCGTAGTTACCCAAGTGATTCACCGCTGACAGTGCTACTTGATTGTATTTGTCTATCTTTTCCCTAATTAGGCCTAGCATCTCTGGAGTGGAGGCTTTAAGTGATCCTTTCTCTAATTCGGCTATTTCAGCTTCCAATTTTTGTAATCTACCCCTAATGGAGTGAAGCACCCCCGAGTGTTTGGATATAACCACTCCGCGAATATAGACCTTGAATGCGTCCTAAAAAGTGGCCATCTTTGGGACGCTACCAATATTACTATTAAAGCAATGATCCATCTCCTGAGAGAGCTCTTCTCTAAACGCTGTACCCAGCAGCGAATACTGTGGAAAACGCCACATAAGAGCCCTGGGTAATATCTCATCTAGTTTTATTTGCAACCTGACAGGGTGTGGTCTGAATACGTGCACGCCAAATGCTCGCATTCTACTATGTGGGGAACCAGATCTTGTGTAGCATACCAGTAGTCAGTGCGCGTATATATATTGTCTGCTGAGGAGTAGTGAGTGTATCCTCTGCCCTGGCGGTAGCAATAGCGCCATACGTCTACAAGATCATCTGCCTCCGCTATTGCAGCTATGGCCTTAGCTGCTGATAAGCGTTGTCATGATGGACCTCTCGACCTATCTAGGTCAGGGGATTGTACACAGTTAAAATCACCCCCCCAAAGCGTAGGCATCGCCGTATACGTAGCAATTTTGTTATGCAGTGCTCGATAAAACTGAGGGTCATCGTAATTAGGTCCATATATCCCCACCAGCCGCACTCGGAAGGCATCTTTACGGCAGTGCGCTACTATGTATCTACCCCCAGGATCAGTTTCTAGTGCCTGTAATTTAATATTGGAGCCCTGTCTCACCCACATTAATACTCCTCGTGCGTGCGACGTGAATCCAGCTGCCACGCATTCCCCCTTCAGTCTTCTCTGCGTGAGCAGGCCCGTGTGAGGTGTGAGTTGGGTTTCCTGCAATATCGCTATGTCTATTTGGTGTCTATGCAAGTATGCTACCACTTTGCGTATTTTTCGTGGATCATTCAAGCCTCTAACATTCCACGTTAAAAAATTTAGCATTGCCCCTCACCGACAGGAGGGGTGATTACTGTCGTTATTTCCACTCATTGGGCCTGATTCACAGAACTAACTTACGTCAAAAACGTAAAGTTATAACTTTTGGTATTCACAGAATACACTTACTCATTTTGGTATTCACAGAATGAACTTACTCATTTCGGTATTCACAGAAGTTAGTAGTCCTAACTTTAGGACTCCTAAATGCCTTCTGTGAATACCGAAAATCTTAAAGTTAGGATTTTCTCAGTTTAGGAGTAGTAATGTTAGGACTCCTAACTTTACTACTCCTAAACTGAGAAAAATCCTAACTTTAAGACTTTCGGTATTCACAGAAGGCATTTAGGAGTCCTAAAGTTAGGAGTCCTAACTTTACTACTCCTAAACTGAGAAAAATCCTAACTTTAAGACTTTTGGTATTCACAGAAGGCATTTAGGAGTCCTAAAGTTAGGAGTCCTAACTTTACTACTCCTAAACTTAGAAAAATCTTAACTTTAAGACTTTCGGTATTCACAGAAGGCATTTAGGAGTCCTAAAGTTAGGACTACTAACTTCTGTGAATACCGAAATAAGTAAGTTCATTCTGTGAATACCAAAATGAGTAAGTGTATTCTGTGAATACCAAAAAGTACTAACTTTACGTTTTTGACGTAAGTTAGTTCTGTGAATCAGGCCCACTGTATGTAAACACTCTCACTATACCTTTGCTGCTTCTTGAGTCTTTCCTAATCATATTAACAGGGCTACTTCTACCACACAATTGCTTATCTGTTATGCCCCCTCCCCTCCCACGGCATGTCCCCCAAACTACGACATGCTTTTTTTGTACCCACCCTCGCCCAACCCCTTTGAACATCCCCTCTATACTTCCCATCAAAGTGTGTGATACACATGGGGGAGGTGAGGTGCCCGACAGCTTATTAAAGCCCTGTTTCCCCCAACTGTCAAGTTACTTATATCACGTATCCATTACCCTATCTTTGTTTTAATCTTCTACTATTAGAGTACAGTAGCTCAGCCCCTGTGTACATAGCCCCTCCACTCTCTATCCAGAACTTAAAGTCATCATGTGTTCATGTACCTAAGTGCACTCACCGATTGGCGTTTATGTACATTGGTCTGTATTCATTGAGAAGCATGTAACTCCGCCATACATGTGAGATTGTGCACTGAACAATATAGTCCGCTGACTACCTGCTGGCTTACAGTTCCAATGACGCCTGTGCCTACCAAGAGGGAGCTTCAGGTCGATCAGTCCTGTTGATCAAGTGCGCTGGGGCTATGATCATCTGCCTCGTTAACCTCTGGTGTCTGTCTACTATGCTTAGTCTTAGTAAGGGTTTTGAGAGCCTGCTGTAGATTATTAGGATCCGAATATATCTTAGATTTGCCGTCTAGTGTGACATTTAGGCGAGCCGGGTATAGCCTTGCATATTCAATTTTTAAATCGCGCAGCTTCCACTTTATGGGAGCAAATTTTAGTCTTGCCTCTTGTACTTTTGGAGTAAAGTCCGGGTAAAGGGATATCTCAGCGCCCTTATAGCGAAGCGACTGCAGCTCCCTTGCTTTCCTCAGAGCTGCATTCCTGTCCCTGTAATATAATATTCTGGCTATGAGAGGGCGCGGGAGAGCCCCAGGCGGCGGCCTAGTTGCCAGAGTAGGATGCGCCCGCTCCACCACGAATATTTCGGAAAAGGTGTCCCGGCCCAGTAGCGTTATTAGTAACTTCTCCACAAATAGTTCCATATTGCCTGTAGGGGTGGATTTCGGAAGATTCACGATGTGCAGATTATTACGCCTAGAGCATGCTTCCAAGTCCTCAGTCTTGAGCTGTAGGGTGTCCAATAGTTTCCCGACTTGCTTCTGAACGTTTGTGGTTTCCATCTGTTGGTCCTCAGCTTCTGAGACTCTGCGCTCCACCATGTCAATTCTCTCCGCATGCTTATCCAGCCGTTCCGTCATGCGATCCATGCGGTACGAGAGTGAGTCGATTTTCCCATCAATCGTTGAGAGGCTTTGTTGTATTGTTTCCAGTATTTTACGCAAGTCGCCCCCCAGCTCCGGACCCGAGGTGCCTCGCTCTTCCGTCTCGGTCTCAGCGTCCTCATCTCTGATCCTGGCTGATTTACGTTGCTCAAATTGCAGTTTGGATTGCATCTTATCAGGCTTCCCCATCTTGACCCTTGAGGAGATCGGGGTGTGCGCAATCTGCAACAGCGTTCGGAACACCAGCGTCTGCACCTATTTTAGGGAGCAGTATACTCCCCACGCAGCTCTTATCCATCTTTATGCCTACAGTGGTGGTTCAGAGGAGATGATCAGCCAGGAGTCAGACCTCGCCACTCGGTCACGGAATCAGGCTGTACAAGCGCTGCGTCCCTCCAGTACCCCCTCAGCCAATCCTGCAAACAACCCCAACCACTGATGTTGCCAGTATTTGGGTGTCCACACTGAGAGGTCACAGTTTGCCAGGAAGATCGGTATGGGTAACAGGCTTTGTCTACAATGGATGCATGTCCGCAGCTGGGCCGCTCCCCCCTCCCCCAGCTGTGGTACCGCCGTGTGAAAGAATCCGGTTCGCAGGCCTTTGCCAATGCAGGAGCCAGGCCCAGGGGCACAGGGTCTTGTGGGCCAGTGGGCCCCGCTATGGCACAAGTCAGCAAAAAGCATGGGTCAGCCACTCACCGTCTGCGGGACCCACCCCCGCAAGCGTAACGCAGAAGAGGATGTCACCAGGGCCACAGTATTTGTATCGGGAGTCCCTCTTGCGCCCCCGGATAGGCGGGCCCAGCCCGATCAGCTGCTCTGCACCATCCCCGGGCCTCCGACGTCAAGATCCGGTGGCGTCACCCAGCCGCCGTCTTCAGTGCGGCCGCCGGCACCTCCAGGCTCACTTCAGGGCACACAGTCCCCACGCCAGCTCATCGCCGCCCGGG
Source organism: Calotriton arnoldi (assembly GCA_963921515.1). Taxonomy (NCBI): domain Eukaryota; kingdom Metazoa; phylum Chordata; class Amphibia; order Caudata; family Salamandridae; genus Calotriton; species Calotriton arnoldi. Next base: position 377,140 of record CAWUFW010000408.1, read on the forward strand.
TCTAGATCAGAGATGCGCCACTCACAGCACCAGGTAGGCCGCAGCTCCACCCCAAACAGCTCCATCTTTTATCTCCGCGTCTCAGCGAGCTCCACGCCCGCAGCGATGTTTTTCTGCTTCTGCCGCACAGCGCAAGCAGATACACCTCAATGTAATAGTAATCCTCAACAGATTCCTGCAGGATAGATGCAACGGTTTTACGGAGCTCGTTTACTGAGCGGCCATCTTGAGGCCAGGCAAGCTACGCCCCGCCTCGCTTCAAAACTTCATAGGCACTGAAACACTTCTTCTTTGGCACAGCGACTTCTGCTATAAAACTCTAAACCCCCTGAGATCAGGGTTAACCCAAAGCTTCTAACTCTCAGGAACCGCCTAAAAAGCACCTCTTCCATCACTACCTGACCTAAGACTCGTCCTCTTACCTTTTTATTTCTTTTTTGGTCTTCATCCTTCCAGTTACCCTGATTCCCCATTGTTATTACTTTTGTTGTAATGACATTTTATTTTCTAATAAGTTCTGCGTAAAGCGCCCTACTACCTTCTGTAGTGCAAGTATGCTGTATAAATGTATTAAATAAATTAGTAAATAAATTAAAGCTATATATGAAAGAGGCTAAAGGCTGAGGTGATTGATAAAATCATGGAACTACTTATAATTGGGGTTAAGGGGAAACCGTTGGTCATTTGTCAGTAGATAAGGTAGCTCAAGGAACTAAGTGTCTGCGTTAAATATTAGCGCCAAGGCACCCTTTTGTGTGACGTGTGCTAGCTAAGCACCATCCGTCAGTCAAGTGCATGTTGTTTTACATTGTATTGGAGAGTTTTCTGAAGCACTCACTTTACTTTTAGTACCTCAGGGTGTCTCTCAGCTGCAGAGGGTACGGCAGGGGGGCTCGGGGTCACCTCTGGGAGTCACCGGCAGGTAGGGCTGGTAAAGCTTCCCCTGGAAGCTAGGGCCGCAGGAAGCTGCAATGTATGGACTATGCAAAGGGGCTAATTTATGGGATTTTGGATTAGGGCAGCGCAGCAGGCACCTTGCTGCTCTGCCCTACGCCAAAGTGAAAGGGCAGGAATGCACTGTATTTAAGCAATACGGTGCATTCCTGTCCTTTCAGCCTGCGCTGTTGCCGTTTTGGCAGCCTAGCGCCAACACAGGCACTCTTGCACCATGGTGCAAGGGCGCCTCTGTTGCATGCAGAATTGTTTTTGTGCAGGAAGGGGCACCTTACTGCACAGAAACAATCCTAAGAGGTGTTTTCCTCTTTCTATGTGTGCTGCAGAATGCACACATAGAAAGAGGAAAAAACGAGGAGAAATAAACATATTTCTCCTCGTTACACCTCACCTCGGGAAGAGTACAGATTTGCCACTTTCCCAGGTTGACATCCCTTTGTAAATCTGGGGCAGCGTCAAAATCCATGGGTGTTCCGAGAGAAAACCCACTGCAATGCCCATGGAACGCTTCCCAGTGCAGAGTAAGGCGAAGCTGCGATTTGCGCTTCATCAACTTACTCATGATTTATGAGCCACACAGGGTGGCTTTGCGTGGCTTCATAAATCGAAATGAGAGCACTGCGTCACACATGAACCACAAAGTGTATTTCACTGCTCCTTACATGAGCTCTGAGTTGAAATTCCTGCATGGCCTGCACAGCCTTTCATCCTTCTGTAGTAGATAAATTGAAGACTACAACATTGGGTTTCAGAGTTAGCTTTCATTCTTTACTGGGACACTAAATGATAGGTCTTGTGCTTCCCATATGATCAGTATTCTTTCAGAGACTGACCCAGGGCACATCCCAAGAACAGCTTGTGGGCAGGAGCGCCATCTCTGGCAAAGGACCCCAGAGCTGGCTCTCTGATTGGCTGGCATCTCTAAATATTTGCAGCATTTTTGCTTCATCTGGTTTCCGCATATCATGATTTGAATCAGCTGGGCTTCCTGTGTCTGGCCTCCATCAGGAGTCGGTGAGTCAGCACATGAGCTGGTGTGGTGGTGCACCGCCGAAGCATCAACGTCACAACACATGGAAAGCAGACAACTGGATGAAGAAACAAACTGATGCGCCGCATGGTTGGTGACGTGCCTCGAGGCTGTGGTTCAGTAAAACTCAATATATAAAATGAGTAACAATCATTTCCAGCTCTAAAAAACGCTAGCCTTTCTAAATCAGTGTATGTGTTCGCTGCTCACAAGCCCTTCAAAGCGTTAGCCAGCATTTTATCTCCTTGGGTGTTTTCCCGTTTCTTGGGTCAGTGACAGGATGACCACTAAGGCACCGAGCTTTAGGTGGGCGGGGAAGGTGACCACTCCACAGAGGGTTATGTACCCCCCGTTTGCCAGTGACAAGAGAGAAATGTTCATGGCCCCCAAGAGAGTTTGAATTAGAAGAGCGGGCCGGGAAGTCGAAGCCTGACCATAAAGGGACCGCGGCTAACGCGCCCCAAAGGGCGCTGGAAACACACGGGCAGGTGGACGGCCCAGGAAATCCATCCTTGGCATTGGTCGGAGTTGTTTGAAGTGACCAATGAGGAGGAGAAAGAGTGTCGCCCCACAAGGCCAAAAGGTGGAGGGCAGTGATGCAACGGTCATCGCTGACCGCAAAAGTTGTCCCACCCACACCTACCCGGATGCGGACGTCACAGCCGCATCATGTAGGGACTAGAGGTATTTAGCGGAGGCAGCACCAATAACCAGCATGGATAACACTGTAGGGCGGCCTGTAGGGTGTCGGTTGGGAAGAAGTGCCAGAACGGTGTCCTTGGGATGCCTCACGGCAGGGACACTGAGGGGCAAAGGAAGAGACAAAAAGAGCACAGCGCAGAGCGGACGCGGCACTTGCCACGTGTCGGAGGGGTGGCGATGCCCTGAAGCCGCTGATGACATCACAGTGAGAGGTAACAGAGGCTTTGGACAGTTTAGTCCTGGCCCCTTGATATACCTCCGTAAAAAAATTGTTGGTTGTTGGCCAGAGATTTTCATTTTTGATTTGTGTCTTTGAATCATTAGACAAGTAATTTAGCTTTGGTAGACATTGTTAATCCTGGCCGAATTGTTCTGGACTACATTTTTAAAAATGGCGGATGTGTTGCAGTGATGATGCATTTTTCCAGGAACCATGAGGCCTATATACTTCAATTTGGTGTCAAAACATAGGTTTTGGGGGTCGAGTAGTCTTATAGAGACAGAAAATAACTCCTCAGAGCAGCCCTTCCACTATTTTCCAAAATGGCGGCTATAATAGAGGAAAAAGAGACATATATAGAAATGAAACAAATAATAATGGTTTTTAATCCTTTTGTATATATACCAAACAATGTTTATGATCTGAATATGAAAAAAAAAATGTTTATCACTCCGGTTTTAGACACATTTTCATAGATTTTATGTTGGGTTTGCATTACTTTTTTAAAGCAGACCCAATGCAAAATCCAAATGGCAATTAGCGTTGCTTTGTAACCAAAGTAACGCAACGCTGCATTGCATTACTTTGCATCGTGAGGGCATTTCATGGGTGGAGCATGGACATTCCTGTGCATCCACCCATGGACTTTGACGCAAATCCATGTATACAAAGAACTGTAGACATGGATTTGCACCTCCCTCCCTCACATAACAAGGAGAAATATTTTTATTTCGCTTTCTTTTTCGTCTTTTTTGCATTTTGCAGCATACTAAGTGGAAATTGCCTTAAAGCCTAGTTTTGTACATTAAAGGTACCCCTTCCTGCAAAACACAACATGCTGACCGCAACGCAGACAGCCTTGCACTGTGGCACAAGGGTGCCTGCATTGGCACTTGGATGCCAGAAGTGCACCAGCACGGGAAGAGAGCAGATCTGTGCCACTTCTATGTAGATACGGTGTAGTTCTTCTCTCTCCAGTGCACGCAACGCAGCGCAGCACTTTACTTGCTATCCTGAGGTCGGACAACTACCTTCAGCTTAATGCTGAAAAGACAGAGATAATGCCATGTGGAAAAAAACCAACAAATCTGGAGTCCCGATTGGTGGCCGTTTGAATTAGGAAGCGCCCCCATCCCCAGTCAGGTAGCAAAAAATCTTGGTGTTAAGTTGGATCAAGCTCTGACAACAAAAGAGCAGATCCTATGTATCACGGGCACCTGTGTCCATTTGATGCGGCTACTGAGGAAAGCACTTCCTTTTCTTCCATTGGCGGCCAGAAAAACCCTGGTACAGGCTCTTGTTTTTAGCAGGCTTGATTATGGTAATGCTCTTTTGGCTTCCGCCATTGAGACATTACTCTCGTACAATACAGCTGCATGGCTTATTAGTAATCTTCCCCCAAGATCTGCATCTACCCCACTTCTAAGAACTTTACACTGGCTACCCATCAGAAAGAGAATTATATTTAAGATCTGTTGACTTACCTATAAACCTTTAGTGAGGAAAGGACCAAGCTACCTACACCAGAAGATTAAACGCTATCTCCATGTCAGGAATTTGTGATCAATGGATAAAGAGCTGCTTACCATTCCCCGCATCCGATGATTAAAGTGTGGAGGCAGATCTTTTTCTTACCTTGCCCCCACCTACTGGAATAATTTGCATCTTCAGATATGCACATGCACAACTCATTACACCAAATTCAAGAAATTAATAAAGATTTACCTTTTTTAGTTTTGCTCTCTGATCCTGCAGTTGTGTCTACCCTTAGCAACGAGATACCCCATTGGGATGATTCGTGCACAATATCAAATTAAAATAACATTACATAACATCCTGCATTATGTGAACTCTGTAAATCTGGGCCTCAGCCTACAGAGAGTGATGTAAGGGTTCGACCACAGTGAGATCCATATAAGGAAAGGAGAGAGCTTAACGATTTCTTCCAAAAACTGAACAAGATCTCCTGATGGGTAGAAAAGCTTGGTGTTGATTGCGGCACTCTCAAGTGGTGTCACAAGAATGCATTCTTCTCTATCTAAAGTCAGTGCGTATCAGAAGACACCCAGATTCCTGAACCTAGCTGCGGACAGCAATGGTCTGTGCCAGAATTAATCATCACAGGTAAATCTGGGCTGGGCTGGGTGAAATTAAAAATACCTCAAGTCACCCTGACTACACTCAGTCTATACTCCTCTCCTTCCAGTATTAGCTAACATCGGAGAAGGTCATATGTTAAATTGTTCACATGTTAATTATTTGGTAAAAGTTCATTCGAGACCTCCCTTGACTTATTCCGCCACGGGACCTATGTGTTGGAAATGAAACATCGGGGTTTAGACAAAATATCGAGTTTGAAATACTAGGAGACATAAATATCAGAAATTAAATATCAAAACGCACAAATATCGTTGACAAGAATATCGTTTTTGAGGTGAGTAATACAGTTTTAAAGAATATCGATGTTTTTAGCATCGTTTTGTTGTTAAAAATATTGTTTTTTGATAATTTTATTGTGATCTAGTTTATATATTAATTTCACTATTGTTTATATAAATGGTATTAACTTTTTTAATATAGCTTGTAATTTTAAGGGATTTACAATTTTGTATTTAAATATTATTAGTAAATTATAGTGTCATAGAGAGTTGTTGGGTCTGTAGTGGGATAGAGTGCGAAGTTAATTAGGTAATAATTAATTATGAATTATTTAATACATTTTATTTAATTATATGATTGATATTTATTATTTAAGCTATGCAATACTGATTAATTTTCATTATATGCTATTTGAGGGCTGTTAGGTTTGAAGGGTTATAGGGTGGGAAGATAATTAAGTAATTAGTTAACAATTAACTATTATTTTTTCATTATTTATCTAATTGATTTTTAATTATATAATTTATGTAAATATTTATTTTACTTATATTTTAGTTGTGGTCTACTAGACTTGTAGATGTCTAGGGTGATAAGTTAATTAAGTGATAATTAATTAGCAATTTATTATTAATTGTTAATTGATTATTTAATTGATTTTTAATTATGTAAAATATGGAATACTGATTTATTTTAGTTGTGGGATGCTCGATTTGTAGGGGTCTAGGATGAGAAGTTAATTATGTATTAATTGATTAATTATTGTAAAATAATCATTTAATTGTTTTTTAATTATGTAAATTATGTATTACTGATTTGTTTCACTTATATTTTAGTTAAGGGCTGCTAGATTTTTAGGGGTATAGGCTGGGAAGTTAAGTAATAACTGATTAACTATTTGTTATTTTTAAATTAATTATTTCATTGATTTTTAGATAGGTAAATTATTAAATACTTATTTATTTTACTCATATTGTAGATGCAGGCTGCTAGGTTTGTAGGGGTCTAGGGTGGGGAGTTAATTAAGTAATAATTAACAATTAAATATTAATTGTTAATTAATTATTCAATTGATTTTAAATATGTCAATTATTGAACACTTATTTTTTAGTTATATTTTAGGTTGTGGGCTGCTGGGTTTGTAGGGGTATAGGGTGGGAAGTTAATTAATTAATAATTGAATAACAATTATTTATTAATTTATAATCAACTTTTTCTTGAATAGATATGTAAATTGTTTAATTGTTTTTTTAATACACATATATTTTCATGTTAATTAGTAATGTTTAAATTAAGAGTTTAATATTTTCTCTACATTCATGGATTACTCATATATGTAATGTGTATGAAGTGAAGTATTTTCCCTACTCTTGCTTAGACTGCAGTACGAATAGTAAAATTAACTTCTTCGCAGTTCAACACTTTCCCTACTATTGTGCTGTTCGGAGTGGGAATAGTAAATTGTATCCCACCGATGTCCATCACAATACAACGCTTTTCCTACTGTTGCACAGACTGGAGTGGGAATAGTACATTTTACCCTTCGGGAGTCCATCAATTTCCCTACTATTGTGCTGTTCGGAGTGGGAATAGTAAATTGTATCCCACCGATGTCCATCACAATACAACGCTTTTCCTACTGTTGCATAGACTGGAGTGGGAATAGTACATTTTACCCTTCGTGAGTCCATCAATTTCCCTACTGTTGGGGTGTTTGGAGTGGGAATAGTAAATTTAACCCCTCTGAAGTCCAACACTATCCCTACTGTTGCACAGATTGGCGTGGAAATATTACATTTTACCCCTTCAAGTCTAGCATTTTCCCTACTATTGCACTGTTTGGAGTGGGAATAGAAAATGTGACCCCTCCGAAGTCTAACGCTTTCCCTACTGCTGCACAGATTTGAGTGGAAATAGTACATTTTACCCCTCTGAAGTCCAATGCTTTCCCTACTTTTGCAATGTTTGGAGCGGGAATATTAAATTTCACCCCTCCATAATTCAACGCTTTTCCTACTGTTGCAAAGACTGCAGTGGGAATAGTAAATTTTACCCCTCCGATGTCCATCACAATTCAATGCTTTTCCTACTGTTAGGCTGTTTGGGGTGGGAATAGTAACTTTTACCAGTGGCGACCGGCACGGCTCGCGGGTGTTGGGGTCGGTGCAGGGGGTAGAGGTGGGGGACGCAATTTAAAAATAAAATGAAAAAAATAAACACTTACCTTGCCGCCGCTCTCCTATGTCAAACTCCAGGAACAGGAAGCACAGCCAGGCTCCCCTGACCAATCACAACGCTGCAATGCAGAGTTGTGATTGGTCTGAGAGTCGTAGTTCGACGCTCAGCCAGGGAATGGGGGGCCTGGGCATATTCTCCACGCAGGCTGTAAGGCAGCCTGCGTGGAGAACAGGCAAAGTGTGCATGACTGTTTACCGGTCCCTGAGGGCCGGCCAAACAGTCCTGTGCACTTAGGAGTGGCCAAACCACTCCTCCCTTGCCCTGCTCCGAGAGCAGTTCCGCCCATCCGCAAAGCAGCATGGAAACATAAAATGATAATAACTCGAAGTTTATCATTTAATGTTTCCTTTATTTGCACTGCTTAAAAGCAGTGGGGCAGTGCTCCTCCGCCATAGTGGAGGAGCCGCCACTGACTTTTACTCCTCCGAAATCCAACGCTTTCCCTATTGTTGCCCTGTTTGGAGTGAGAATAGTACATTTAACCCCTCAGAAGTTCAACGCTTTGTCTACTGGAGCACAGATTCGAGAGGGATAGTAAATTTTACCCCTCTGAAGCCCAACACTTTCCCTACTGTTGAACAGACTGGAGTGGAAATACTAAATTTTACCCCTCCGAAGTCAAACACTTTCCCTACTATTGCGCTGTTTGGAGTGACAATAGTAAATTTAAACTCTTCGAACTCTGACACTTTCCCTACTGTTGTTTAGACTGGAGTGTGAATAGAATATTTAATATTCGTAGACTCCAATAGTTTTCATAATATTGGTTAAATAGATTTTATAGCGTTACTTGCTTGTTTGTCTAATTTTATACTATTTATTCTTATATATAAGTGTATTGTAATATTTATAGTATTTATAATAAATGTATTTTGGGGGTTTATTGGATTGTTTGTATTTTCTATGGTTTTATTGCGTATGATATAGATATATATATATATATATATATGCAGGAAATTCGCCCAATGCTCCAACAGTTCTGGAAAGACGAAACGGACCCAAAGTTCTTCGTGCAAGGTAATTTATTTGATTTCTACACCCAGCACACCGCCATGACGCGTTTCAGCCTTCAAGAGGCCTTGATCATATATATAAAAATTCTCGAGTCCATCACAAGACTGCCAAACTCTTGATGGGTAGGTGCTCCGTGCGTGAGGATGGTATCACGTAGTATAGCCAAAAGCAACAGTCTCCCTGGGGAAGGGAAAAGGGGAACGGGCACTCACGGGTACGCTCTGATTTCAATTCAATGGTTTATTCAGCAAGACGCGTTTCGGCTGGTATGCCTTTTTCAATCGGTGATACACAATAAACACATTGAGAAACCATGATTTTAAAAACATTTTGAATGTTTTTATTGGTGGATTAACTGAGGCGTTAAGAAAAGACTGTGCCGGCCTGGTACAATACCACATTATGGCCGCCATCTTGGGTGTAACTTTGAATACATTGTTAGTCATGATCCCGATTGACTGCAAAAATGAAGTTGGCAATCCCACAATTGAAAATCCAACGCATGATGGGTAAATTGTGAAGTGAATCAGAATCAGAAAATGCAATTCCACCCAACTGGCTTAATACTTCAGTATTTTTCACACCAAGCAAACTCTGTGTGAGCTGCCCCAGTCTCAAGAAACAGTTCGTAATTTGGCTGTATATCGTGTGAAAGTGCATAATCCCACTCACCCATATCAGCCATAACGCGTCTTGCTGAATAAACCATTGAATTGAAATCAGAGCGTACCCGTGAGTGCCCGTTCCCCTTTTCCCTTCACCAGGGAGAATGTTGTTTTTGGATTTATATATATATCCTGGTTGCTGGGTCCTGGGAGGCCCATTACATTAAAAAGAAGCCTTATTCCTGCAGTCTTCGTGTGCGTGCTGGTTTCTTTTGAAAGCAGGGTTGTTTATTATATATATGTGATCAAGGCCTCTTGAAGGCCGAAACGCGTTATGGCGGCAGTGCTGGTTGAAAAATAAAGAATACTTGCACTGACATCTGGATCTGTTTCGTCTGTTCCCTCGAACGTGGAAGCTGGTGACGGAGTTTGCAGCATATATATATATCATGTGATCAAGGTCCGGCTGGACCGAAACGCGTTATGGCCGATGCTGAATGAATAAATAATTTGAAGCACTCATCTTGTGGTCCGTGCCTGCTTTTTCCAACGAAGGAGTGAAAGGGAAACAAGGCAGTTTTTGGGATATATATATATATATATATATATATATATATATATATATATATATATATATATATATATATATATATATATATATATATATATATATATATATATATATGGGTGGGTGTATGTTTTTATAGTAATGTAGAATATTTAAAAGAATTATATAATGTAAAACAAATACTTTTATTAATTATGTTGCACTATATATAAAAACACAAACCCATATAAATGTGTGTGTGTGTTTATATAAGTTTATATTTATATACAGTATTAAATATTAGTGGAATTTATTTAATTTACATTATATTAAATGTGTATATTAAAATATTTAACATTAACTACTTTAACCTCTATATATCAAAAATCTATATTTTTGTATCTTTGTGGACGATATTAGTGACAACGATATTTTTTTAAATATATATTAGTACTTATCATTATAAGTATAGAAACACGATATTGTGGTAAATTATATTTTTGGCGCAGTATTTTTGTCAACGATATTGTTCACCACGATATTGTGTCAGTGATCCGAAACAGGACTGCTTTTAAGTGCCAAAACAAGATAAAAGTGTTCTTGTAAAAAGCGCTCTGATATTCTTTGGATCTTGTCCACTCTATAAAATTGCAAATAATTAAATTCCTTAATTCAGCAAAAAAATCATTTATTATCATTTATTTGTAGGTAATGGTGTACCTCTTCACCAGGCAGTATGCCTGTGTTTCTCTGAATCAAAGGAACACAGCTTCTCTTCAACAGGTCTGTCTTCGTCCTTTGAGTCTCTTGAATTCTAGCCCTCTACGAGCATCCTTTCCTAAAGGTTTTCCATATAACAGTAATGCATAACACACCTTGATTTCTCACTATGTTCAAGAAATGAGGTGATTCACAAAAGATGAATTCTGACACTAAAGACCCTATGCATAATTTACACAAGTAAAATGTGCCCGTATCACAAAAAATATGGGAGTGTGGTTTACAAGTGTGAGGAGCATATGTATATATGTATATATGTAAAAGAGGAAGTCTGTTGCCAATGAAAACTATACCTCGTCTGTGCTGGAAAAAATCAAACCTTTTTTATTTTACTGCTCATGGGTCTGGACAAGGTCTGTGGTGGAGATTGTGTTTGTTTTTGTAAATCACATGTGGAAGGTTTACACCATGCATAATCTATAAACATAACTCATGGTGTGAGTTAGTGTAGCAGTAAATTATGCCAGGAAGAAGTTGTTCAAATTTCCATGACGGTTTGTGGGTTGGCCCCAAACTAAAATCCTCAAATAAGCTGCGAAGGGTCAAATATCAGGCCAGATTTCATTCATAGTAAAATGGTAGTATCACTGCAAAGACCAGTATGGCAAATTGAGGGTGTGTGCAGAGGTGGAGATTTGTAATGTGGGTAGGAAGAAATTGAGCCGTGTGTGTGACCAAAAGGGCAAGGTCCAGTGAGAGAGGGAGCAGGTGTGTCAAAGAGGTATTCAGAAGTTCCAACAGATGTGACTTTGTATTACAACAGACATGGGAGACACACAACTGGTAGAAAATAATGACAGTGTTACTTACAGCAGGCACAGGGCGTATGCTCCGGGCACAGATTCACTGTCACGAACAAGGAAGCTTCCATCCTTTCCAGCTTTGGCTAACAAGTCCTCCGCTTGAACCCGGCTGATGTCATGATGGTACCATACGGCGGCCATTGGGCTTTGAGTCTAGCGAGGATGCAGGCTGGGTGTAGTTCACCTGTTAAACAACACCGCTGGGAGCTCCATGTAGCCAGGTACACACACCACAGCTTGTCAAGCAAGGGACACAAATCCAAGCCTGCCCCAATTCAAACGTGGCTGCTGGTGCCCAAGTGGGTCCTAGAAGGGTCAGAAATGAGCTGGACTGAGATGAAGAACACAATCTATGGGCCTTCCTTCATGGTGGCAAATCACAGGTCCACATGAAGCACCGTTAGCAGATCAAACCTGCAAGAAAGAGAACAAGATTTACTTGGTAAGAGTTTCTCAGTGTCATAAAATAAGAGAGGCAGTTTGTTTTTCCACTAAACCATACTATATGTCCACCTAATGTTATAGCCCAAATGGTCCATATGATATAGAAGATTTCAATACAGGAAAACAAACTAAGCCAGTGAGACATGGGGGAGGCCCAGAGAGGCCAAGCTCTGCACCAATGTAACTAGAGGGAGGCCAGCCTCTTTTCTCCATGTTCCTGTAGTCCAGTCTACTGGTGACGAGGGCCTGAGTGACGGTCCTTCTGGTTTTGATTGGGAAAAACAGATAATCTTGCGGAACATGCATAGGGTATGAAAGCAGGCAGACTAGACTGTGTTTACCTGTTTCTGCATAGATAACCTGCTATCTAAGATGATGCAGAGGTTGCGGGTGTGGTCTGTCAGAGCAGGGGAAGGGCTGAGATCAGCAGGCCACCAAGTGTCGTTCCATGGCGAGGTGTTGTTCCCAAAGATGAGGACTTCTGTCTCGTCTGTGCTGAGCTTGAGACAGGTGTCCTTCATCCAGTCAGCGACGTTCATCATACATCTGTGGAAGTTAGCTCTGGTGGTGGACGGGTCTGCTGACAGCGAGAGGATGAGCTGGGTGTCGTCAGCATAGGAGATGATGTAGAGGCCGAGCGATCTGACAGTGTTGGCCAGGGGGGTCATGTACATGTTGAAGAGGGTGGGGCTGAGGGACGATCCTTGTGAGACGCCGCAGATGATCTTCTTGGGTTCCGAGGTGAATGGTGGGAGGACTCTCTGGATTCTTCCGGTGAGGTATGAGGCGATCCATTTGAGGGCATCTCATTGGATTCTGATTTTGTGTCGTCTGTGGATCAAGATGTGGTAGGAGACGGTGTCGAAGGCGGCTGACAGGTCCAGGAGGATGAGGGCTGCTGTTTCGCCGCAGTCCGGGAGGGCCCTGACGTCATCAATGGCTGCAATCAGGGCTGTCTTGGTGATGTGGTTGGCATTGAATCTGGATTGAGAGGGGTCCAGCAGGTTGTAGTGTTCCAGGTGTTTGGTGAGTTGCCCGTTAATTGCCTTTTCGAGAACCTTCGCCAAAAAGGGGAGCAGGGAGATGAGCTCATAGTTTTTTGGACCGCTGGGTCAGCGGATGGTTTCTTCAGCAGGGGCCTCGCTTCAGCGTGTTTCCAGGTCTCACAGAAGGAGGCCAGGGTGATGGAGGCGTTCAGGACGTTCTTGAGCTCGTTACCAATTGTCTTGCTCCAGAGGTTGAAGATGTGGTGGGCTCTCTTCTCACCCTATTTGCTGAGCTTGGCCTATCTAGGATCTCCCTTGTTACACAAGTTGCAGAGTCTGGCCTCTCCAGGAGTATGGGATGGAACAATTCCCAAATGAATTGCTCTATCGGTTACGAGGCAGATAGTTGGTTCTGCTGTCCGTAATCATGTGTTTATTTTATTCAGACCACAGGGCTCAGGAGGAGGGAGTAAGCAAGTGCTCAGACAGGTCCTGAGCTCAAAGCACACATCCAAATTAAACTGGCACAATTGGGCCAGAGCAATGGGCCTCTCTCTGCCTGTCACTCACTTCACTGTGCTGCTGGGGTGACCCTTCAGTGACCTAACTGAAATCCCTGTGTGCCTTTGTCAGGGTGTGGCACTGCATTCTGGGCTCAGCGCTTGAGCAGCATCGTAACATACGTGGTCTCTGCATGCCACTGATTTTATCTACAATTGGAATTCTACTCAAGTGTGTTCTGGGAGTGCTGTGGACCGGAAGGTGAGGAAGACTCACATGCTTCAGGTGTGTATTTTTTATATTTATGTCCACCACAGGCCGCATATGCACCTACCATTTTTATGTACTCGACTTCAGATGTATGAGTTTCATGTATGTATGTATTGCCCTGCCAACAAGCAGCTGTCAGAAGCGTCTGTCAGTTATCAGCAGCGCTGTAAGAAAGTCAGACAATAAAACTGAATTCTTACATGATTCTGGGAACGTGCATTTGAAGTTTAAAATTTAAGCATGTCGTTTTAGGTGACCAACAGCTGGGCATCAGCCAGGGCTTTTAGGGAGATGAGCACCTGGTGCTGAGCTGGGGGACGCTGAGCTGTGGGGCGCTGAGTTGGGGGGTGCTGAGCTGGGGGGCGCTGAGTTGGGGGGTGCTGAGCTGGGGGGCGTTGAGCTGGGGGGCGCTGAGCTGTGGAGCGCTGAGTTGGGGGGTGCTGAGCTGGGGGGCGCTGAGTTGGGGGGTGCTGAGCTGGGGGGCGCTGAGTTGGGGGGGTGCTGAGCTGGGGGGCGCTGAGTTGGGGGGCACTGTGTTAGGAAATAACTTGGATTAAAAGTGCATGCTGCAGAGTTCCTCGTGTGTTCCTGCAGGATTCAGGCAACAGTAAAAATGTCAAGAAAACCCTCCACGCTGGTGATTGAATGTTGTGTTCGTGCTGGAGAGAGATCAGAGTTTTGTCTAGTGGCAGTTTTGACAGCAGCGCAGAGGGTTAATGTGCCTTCTGCAAAGAACATGTACCATGCAGAAAACTGTATTTATGTGGATAGCTCAGTGGGTTTCTGTTTTTGTCACAGAGATCCTTTTGTTACTTGCTGTTCATAAATTACAATCCTAATATAGCACAGTGACCTATGAACTGTCATCAAAGAGCTGCACGTAAACTGCACGTATAGGTTAGAACATCATGTTTTTCCCCTGTCTTTGATTATCCTAATGTTGCTAAAAAAGGGTTTGTTTACGTAGAAATACATTCTTATTAGTATAGCTAACCCCAACCACTGTGGTATGTTTTAAATCCTTTGTTTGTGTTTCTTCAGACCAACCATTATTAAAATAGGCTGCCTATTAGTATGAATGACGGGATTCCTGCACCTTGTAATCCTCATTGTCTTATGTAACATTTCCTACAGACTGATTACACAGGTCTCTGCAGGGTTTTTTGTGTAATGTAGAGTGCTCTGACACCCTACACTGGCACGAATAGCGCTATAAAACAAATTAAATGAATTTGCAAGAGAGGCTATGGAGAGATGAAGGGCAATGTTGGATGGTGGTGGTGAGGAAATCCGCGGAGAAGGAGGTCATTGGAGGAAGGACGTGACGAAAAAGGTTGTCGCAACGGGAGCCACTTGCGCTAAATCCGGCCCTGGCATTGGAATAAGTTGCATAAACCAGAGACCAAAAAAAGAGAATTGCCCCTTTTAAAGTACAAGTGTTTTAATTTTAACTTTTTCCTTTTGTGACTCCGTGACCTGGTGTAGGATGAAACTTAAAACACTCAATGTTTATCTCCCAGTCTTTAAAATCGAGCTTCATGGAACTGGTTCTTTTTGAAGAGCTAGCACAGGGGTCTCCAACCTTTTCTGTAGTGAGAGCTACTTCTGATCAGTAAAATCATCGTGAGCTACTGAAGGCCGAGCAACTCGCGCATTGTTACCAGAGACCCCCACGACCAGCTTCAGTGACTGCAAGCCTAATGTCCATAGGGCCAGATGCTAGGGTTTGAACAAAATACTTTGACTAGGGGCACTATGACAGGGCTGCCATGAGTGTCAGTGAGAGCGTGGTCTTTGGGGATGTATGAACATGTGTGCGAATTAATGGGATATATGTGTATGGGTGACTGAGAGCCTGTGTCGTATGTACTAGTGGCACAGGACATAACTTTAGCCATATGAGCACCATCAGAAGTACAATACAAACATACAACCGTTTTTTTATTTTTAAATGGGAGAAATTTAAAGTGCAGAAAAATGTTCTGCAAAAATGTTTATAATATGGAACATTTTTCTGCACTTTAAATTCCTCCCACCTAAAATAATGGCTGTATTTTTCAGTTATAAATATGGCAGTGTGACCAGCCTCTGGGAGCAAAATACCTGCTGTGTCTAAAGGCGACATTTGGAAATGTGAGAAAATTAAACTGAAGCGTTAACTTTATGTTTGTATGGATTCCATAAACTTCATCATTTAGATTCTCTTCCATTTCAATGTGTCACATTTAGTAACAGTAGGTATCTTGCTCCCAGTGGCCTGTAGACACGGTGCCATATTTATAACAGAAAAATACAGCCATTTGTTTAAATGGGAGGAACTTAAAATGAAGAAACATGCTTCATAAAACATTAAGACTTAATTAGCCTAATTGAAAGTGGAGAAAAACATTAAGACTTGATATAGCCTTATAGCCCGCCATAGCGGGCTATATTGGCCATTAAAGGCCCACTCCAGCATTAAAGGCCTGATCCATAGGAGAGGGCCTTTAACAAGGGAGTGGGCCTTTAATGGCCAGTAGAGCCCGCTTTGGAGGGCTTTAAGACTATTAGAACATTCCTCCCCTAGAGGGCAGAATGTTCTAATTTGGAAAACAAAGGCCTCAAGGAGCCCAAGGGAGTTGAAATCCCCTCGGGCTCTGTGAGGCCTTTGTTCACAGCAACAGCTGTGAAAGGAAAACATTGGAATGTTGATGCTCCGGGCTTCTACCGGCCATTAGAAGCCCAGAGCACTCCATTGTTTTCAATGGAGCACCCAACATTCCAATGTTCTAATATCTCACAGAAATATTTTTCTTCACTTTAAATTTCTCCCATTTAGGGGGCGCTAGAGGGTGCGCTGCGGAATGGCTGCACGCTAGTGCCGCTCCGCCGGACGGGGGACCTGATCCTGCTATAAACTACTAAAATTGATGCACCCTGCTGTGGGAGACCCTGGGAAAAGTCGTCGGAACATGTTGACTCCACAAGAATGCCCTCTGCGTTGCGGGGGACAGTGCCACAGCAGAGAAAATTGGAGTAGAAGCTAGGACTCACCCGGCCACGAACGCTTACACAAGATGGCGGCGGCAGCGATGGCAGTAGTGAACTACGCGAAATGAAATGGCGGCGCAGACCTAAGAGAAAGAACGAAAACGTTGCAGAGCTGTCGCCCGGCGGATAACTCCCCCCTGCGGGAGGCTTCGCTGCGGACGAAGGACGACCTGAGGGAGCGGTGAAGCCCGCGTACCGATCCTGGTTACGGACAAGATATTCAGCATATATATGGTACGTGTCGAAACAGGCAATATACTCCGGCGCCTCTCCCCCACTGATTATAGACTTTGGCGGCCCCTGCCCTCGGCGCGAAACAGCACTATCACAACTTTAAAGGCTGTGGCGGCCTGCGGCTGATTGGCGCTTTCATCCGGCAATACAGCGTACGACATGCATCCTTGACTGTGAATCTGCTCCGGCTGGGAGGGACGCGCCGGTGACAACGCGACCCGCCAAAACGATACCCACTTGGTGCGCAAATACCTTCACTGCCTAGCGAGGCTATATGCAGGGGATGTGCGCTGTGAGGCGAGCTCCGGAACAATCCTGGCAGTTTGAGTGCAATGTATTATACTGACAGGACGTTATGCAGAGGGCCGCGTTAGGAGATTGATCTGCGGCATCAATAAATCACTGCCAGATACGACAAGAGTACCCGATCGGATATCTCCCATAGCCCACGAGCTGGGGCAGCCTTCGCCTGCAGGAGGGGCTGGTTAGCACAGTGACCAGAATATCGTGGAAAGAACCGTGAGTGCTGTAACTTGCCGCTCTACTCTCCAGACGCACTTTAGGCATCTGTGATACCGGCGGGCAGCGGCCCACTCCTCAATTAGGGACATAATACCGCTACACTCCCTCCAACTGCTCGGAGCATATAAAAAAAACAGGGGGGACAAAGAAATTAAGGAACAAGGGAAAAACCTCAGCACTAAAAAATAGACACTGATATAATGGGTAAACCAGACAGACAACAGCCGAAGTCGACTTTTGAAAACAAACGATCCACCAAGATGACGATGGCACACTCCGACACCGAACTGGATTCGGACCATGCACAACAATCAAAAATGGACACCGCCTTACAGGCCATTCAACAGAGTCTTCAGGCTATCAACGGCAAACTAGACTCCCTCACGCAGCGAGTGGATAATATGGCATCTAAACTCAATAAGCAGGGTGAGCGTCTGACCGAGGCAGAGGTACGCATATCTGCGGTTGAGGATGAATCTAGCGCAACGACACGCAAATGCGCAGAGATGGACAAAATACTGGCGGTTATACAACAGAAAAACGAGGATTTGGAAGCTCGGTCCCGCCGTAATAATGTGAGAATAATTGGAATTCCGGAGAGCACCAACACGGGTAAGATGGAGACCTATGTGGAAGACATGCTACGAGCCATCTTCGGAACTGAGAGCTTCTCTAACCTACTCGTTATTGAACGCGCGCACAGATCTCTTGCACCTCCTCCTGTTCCAGGTAGCCCACCAAGGCCCATTATTGCACGTGTCCTAAACTATCGAGACAGAGACGTGATCTTACGCATGGCGAGAGAGAAACAACAGATAAACTACAAGGGTAATAATATCTCCTTCTACCCTGACTTCACGATGGCGGTGCAATCGGCCCGCAAAGAGTTTACCCCCATCAAAAAGAAACTGAGGGAACTGGGTCTGGAGTACGCGATGCTGTACCCGGCGAGACTACGCATTACACAAGATGGACGCTCGAAAATTTGTGTAACACCCAAAGCTGCACAAGACTTTCTTAAAAAGACTCTATCTGATCGTAAAGCCCATCGTGCAGCCGCACCTGATCCGGACTCTGACTGAACTTCCTATACTGAGTGGTAACGTATTTCATGTTCTCTACAGGTGAGGTTTCACGCAGTGTAGGTTCTGTTCCTCGCCTGGCATGGTATGTATCGCCACTGGGATGCTCCCCTACATATGCATTGACTTACTACTCCGAAGACAAGTCCCAATCAAAGGCTATATGGCTGAAGATACCCACATATGGGAGATGAAGTGACCCCGGCACACTGGGCGTACACGTATGACTTTTCACTAAAAGAGTTATTGCTATATTTTGATCCCCATCTTTGTTCAGGTTGTTTCACACATAGAGTGCCTATGATACATGCGTTGTTAAGTTAAGAATACATACCAAAGGCATAGAGCGGTTAATTGATATATACCGTCCCGCTCCCGCACGATTAGCCCTGACTGCTAAGCAGTGGATACCTATTTAAGATACCGACTATGCTCAGAGGTTGTAAGTACTCTGTTTCTTTTACGCACTACAATGTTGTATATATAGTGCTGTGGGTTCGCCCATGCACTGTTGTCGCCTGCGACACGGGACGTTGTGATTCACCCCTGGGTCTCCCATGAGAGTGAAGTAACTAGATAATACATCACATGAACGTAGATACCCCGACCACATCTGTTTGTTACAGATGTTGAGACGAGCACTCAGCGGCCCCCTCGAGGGTGCTCCCCATATTGGTTAGTGCAATGGCACTTTTGGTTACAGGGGGATGGCTTTGGCATAATTGGGATGCCAAAGTGGGTGGGGGGTTTACAAGGGTTGTTACTGTTTTTTAACGGGTTGAAATCATTGAAGTACACCAAAATGATTTCTACAATGCATACATGGTTTGATATAATTGTAATATTGATGTGTGTTGCACTATATGAATGCATAAGAAATAACTGTCTGATCTCGCACCTCTCAGTCCCCGGGTGAATCTCAGGAAGTTAAACTAAAATCATCACAGCTTCGATTCTTAACCTGGAACGTCAGGGGTCTAAATAACCCTAAAAAAATAAGACAAGTATTTGCCTACTTAGACCGTCACCATGTGGATGTGGTGCTGCTACAGGAGTCCCACCTAGATAAAGCTAATAAATACCCTCTAGGCAGTAAATGGGCTGAAACTGTCCTTATGTCCTCATACTCTTCTTATTCTCGGGGAGTTATCCTATTAGTAAAAAAGGAGTTAACTTCACTATAGAACGCACCATAACTGATGAGCAAGGCCGCTACATTATTGTCACGGGACATCTGCGAGGGCATCAACTGGCACTAATTAATACATACTGCCCCAATATAGATGACCCCGACTTCTTCTACAATATATGGCGCACCCTTAGAGAGTTACCAGACATGGAATTGTTATGGGGTGGCGATCTCAACCTATCATTAGTGGAGGAAGTCGATAGATCGGGTAATACTAGGGAACCACACAAACGGGCGGTGAAGGCGGTTATAGAGGGTATGGCAGAATTCAACATGGTAGACATCTGGCGCCTACGCAACCCCAGCAACACAGAAGCCACACACTATGCCGCACCACACGGAAGTTGGTCACGTATTGACTACTGGCTCGTGACAGACACAATGTCCACCTGGACCACTGATATACAACATCTACCAAAAACTTTGTCGGATCATAAGCCTATTATTCTAACATTGCAGCCCCCCTCCTATACCCCACCTCCATACATCTGGAGATTTAATGCTAAGGCACTCCTAGACTCTAACTATGATACCACTATTAGACAGGCCATCGAGGAATATTTCACGATAAACCAGCCCTCAGTGACAGACCCAAGTCTCTTATGGGAGGCCTTCAAGGCGACAATACGCGGGGTATGTATTAGTACAACCTCGGGTATTCTCAAAGACATACGTCAACAACTTACTCAGCGGGAAGAGAAACTTAAAATTCTGGAACGACAATACGAACATACCCAAGACTTGGCACTTCTAGGTGAGATTCGTCACATAATTACAGAATACCAAGACTATGCTGACCAAGGACTTAAATATATCGCCAAACGAGGTGTGGCCAGGTCCTATGGGGAGGGTGGTAGACCAGGACGTACATTGGCTCATAAAATTTGCTCCGGACGCACCACACATACAGTGACTAAAATTATAGATCGCCAAGATGTCACACATTATGACACAGCCGGTATCCTAGGCGCATTCATGGACACGTACGTGGATCTATAAAACACCCGAAAGATAGCTACATCTCCTGACATCACTCAATACCTTGAGGACGTGGCCATGGCCTGGCTCTCGGACTCCCAACGTGAGTACCTCTCCCAAGCAGTTACGATTGAAGAGGTTACGGCCATAATAAAATCACTACCTAATGGCAAAGCCCCAGGCCCCGATGGATTCACCAATGAATTTTACAAAGCATACGCAGGCCTAATTGCCCCATATTTGGTAGAGATGTATGGGGATGCACATGAAAAGCAGATTCTGCCACCCACCTTAAGAGAGGCTATGATCATAGCCCTGTTAAAGCCAGATAAAGACCCTAACTACTGTGACTCCTACAGACCACTGTCACTGATTAACACCGACACAAAAATTCTGGCTAAATTGGTTGCCACTAGACTCAAACCTCTGATGCCCAACATAGTCTTGCCAGACCAGTCAGGGTTCATACCCCACCGCTCTACTGCACACAACATTCGTACCTTATTCGCATTATCCCATCAACTCGACCCTGATCTACAAGCTGCTGCAGTATTACTAGATGCTGCAAAAGCGTTTGATTCAATTGAATGGAATGACCTATTTACAGTATTGCAGAGGATGGGTCTCCCTGCCATCTTTCTACAGTGGATTAAACTATTATATACGCAACCTACGGCTAGGATACGAGTAAACCAATATGTCTCAGATTCAATACGCATTACAAGGGGTACCAGGCAGGGATGCCCATTATCGCCGCTATTATTTGCTATTGCGCTAGAGCCACTAGCGTGTAAAATAAGGCAATGCCATAAGATTACAGCCTTGCAATTCCCACAACGTCCTCTGAACATCTCACTATATGCTGATGATATGGTGCTGTATGTCCGGGATCCGGCTATTAACCTCTCCCCCCTAATCAGGGAATATATTAAATTCGGGGGACACTCAGGACTCCAAATAAACTGGAGTAAATCGACCATCATATCGCTGACCGACACTACCCTATCCTCTCCAATAGAGTTCCCACTGGAATGGCGAGCGGACTCCGTTAAATACTTAGGAATCTGGTTCCATCGCAATCCAGAAGTGGTTCTGCGCAAAAATTATGGCGCGGTTATTAGCAAGTTGGAAGATAAAGTGGAGCGGTGGATCACACTTCCACTGTCATTGGCAGACCGCATGGCCATTGTTAAGATGCCTAAATATGCCTAATACTGCCTAAACTTCTCTACCTCTTCACTAACATTCCCGTCACACCGCCGAAGGCCATATTTCGCAGAATATCCGCCATGATCACTCGTCTTATCTGGGCTGGCAAACAAGCGCGTATTGATCTCGGTACACTGACTCTGCCATATTCAGAGGGTGGTTTCAAAGTCCCTGACTTCTTATTATACTACTTGTGTGCTCAGGCACACTACGCACACTATTGGTATCACCCGATCAGATATCTACCACATACAGTGGTCGAAGAAGGTGACGCACACCCGATACCACTCCGCAACATATTACCATACTCACGCACACATGTTCACAAAACTGAGATTAATACGATTCGTACCACAAACTTAGCCTGGCAGAGGCTGGGGAAGCTCGCGAATAAATGGCCACTATATGCCCCTGCACTGCCACTACAGCACCACCCGGCATTATCTGTCACGCAAGAAAAGGTGGGAATGGAACAATTACAAAATGTGGGGATAACCACGATGGAAGACCTATATGACAAGGGCGTATTCATAGACTGTGAACAGCTAGATTATATCAGCAACCCCACTCTGCTCTTTACATTCACATATCATAGGTTGCAAGGCGCTATCAAACAATTCTACCCATCGTACCCACGAGAACCGCCCGCCCTACAAGCTCTACAAATGATTATCCAAAACCCATACAATTTGCACCTTGTCAAGAAACTATATATATTGCTGCAGACGGATATAGGGGGTAAAGCATCTAAAGCACTCGACAGATGGAACACGATACTGGATATACATATTACGGAGAAGGAATGGCATACCTGCTGCTCCCTAACTGAGATGCTCACCCCAAATGGAAACTTACGGGTTATACATTATAAATATCTTCATCAAATATACTATACCCCACAAAAGTTATATCGATTTGGTCTTCGGCAAAATGCACCTTGCCAAAGATGTGGCACTGACAATGCAGACTTTCTCCACCTGGCGTGGCACTGCCCTGATATTAGAGCATACTGGGAAAGCGTGGTAACTATGCTTGGTACAATGCTTGCGATGCAAATAGAATGCACAATTAAGATTTGTCTCCTGGGATTAGTGCCCAACTTAAAATCCCTTAAACGCAAGTTCTGTGTGATTGCATTACTTTTAGCTAAAAGACGAGTCTCCATGCATTGGGGGGCAAGAGCTATCCTAACACTAAACAGTGGCTTCGAGATATGACGTATTGTAAAGATACATTGCAGACCTATGAGGAAGAATTGCCTTCTTGTTCCCGGCCTAGGGACTTCTGGGTAGCGTTAACTGATTATCTTGACACACATCAAGCTGTAACCATGTCACCGACAGAATGAACAATTGTTAGATGACAGCTCACACCATGTAATGATGTAAAATGATGTACTGACCAGCTGATTCTCCTTTTATACCCGAATTGTTTTGTTGCATAAGTTGTATGTGAACAATGTATGAAAGAAAAAGCAATAAAAAAATAAAATAAAAATAATTTCTCCCATTTAAACAGAAATGACTATTTTGCAGTTATAAGTATGTATGGCACTGTGTCTACTGAGCACAGGGAGCAAGAGGCCTGCTGTTTGCAAATGCAACACTGAAATGGGAGACAATTAAAAAGAAGTGTTTACTTAATGATCAGGTTAACTCTTCACTTTAATTTTCTCACATCTAAAAGCATTTGGCAACATCACTTTATACTCATGCTCCAATATTGAGTTGACAAGGACTTTTATTTAAGAGTTAAATACATCACTGCCTCAGTTCTTCACCTCTGTGCCTCAGCCCAGGTCATAGATCTAACTGAGCACTGCTCATTATCAGGCCCTGCTATCTGTTGCCTGATGATAAAAATGTAAAATAAACAGGGGCTTCCCTTAATTTTAAAAGGAAAATGTGACTGTGTGCTTATTTAAAAATGAACTCAAGGCTGTGAACTACTCTGAAAGTGTCTGTGAGCTACTGGTACATCAGGTGCACTGGTTGCAGACACCTGACTTAAACAAATCTGATTGGATATTTTGGAGACAAGAGTCGAAATGATGAGTAGAGACATTACTAAACCAGGGAAACTACTCTCTATGAAGCAGCAATAGCTCCTATCTGGCAAAGCTAACATTTACCCACATCCTGCTTTGGATCACAAACTATCACTGCTTGTACCAGTTACTGTTGCCAGCAATGAGCGTGGTTTTAGCCAACTAAAACTGGTAAAGAATGACCTTAGATCCACAGTGACAGCTGAGCGCTTAAATCATTTGATGCTCATCACCTGTGAAGCAGATATCGGGGATGAACTGAACTTGGACAGCACAGCTTCAAAGTGGAGCATTTTCAAGGATCGACACGTTTCGGTTTAAGGTCCCACTTTATTTTGCTCCTCGACACAAGCAATGCTTTATTTTTTATACAGGGTCCACGTATTATGATTTTGGTCCTCTTCTCTTTTGTGAATTGGTGTTTATGTGGCTTAAAGGTTTAACGTGCCAATGATAAACTGATCCACAGAATACTTCCAAAGGACACATAAACTGATACAGAATGATAACAGACTAGTTGAATTCTAATAGTGTACAAAGGTTCTGATAGTTCCAGACCCGTGGAAAACAATCAATAAAATAAAATTTTCAGGTAAAAGCTGTTTGTTTCCAATTGTAAGTGTTCTATCGTGCCTGTTAAGCACATGCTAAAAAACTTTAGTTATAGTTACTACCGTTTGCAAATACTTAGTAGACACTTCTATGCTAACCCGTGTTGTGGCTTATGACTATATTATTGTTACCATAAAGCCCTTGCTTTACTATATAATTTAAAACGAATGCCCCTAAGCTTGTCCGTTATTCGCATTCAGTGACCTCAGTCCATCGCTACTCTTTTCAGTTGAGTCCACCATGTTGCTAGTTAGGATATCTCAGACTCACAACCCCCTAACATTTTTGACCAAGGTACGCTCCTGCCTGGGTCTGCACATGGTGTACCAGGGTAGGCAATGGAGGCCAAACTCTGCACATGCAGTGACAAGGAAGAGGCCCAGAGAGGCCAGGCTCTGCACCCAGTGTGACAGGAGAGACCCAAAGAGGCCAGGCTCTGCACCCAGTGTGACAGGAGAGACCCAAAGAGGCCAGGCTCTGCACCCAGTGTGACAGGAGAGACCCAGAGAGGCCAGGCTCTGCACCCAGTGTGACAGGAGAGACCCAAAGAGGCCAGGCTCTGCACCCAGTGTGACAGGAGAGACCCAGAGAGGCCAGGCTCTGCACCCAGTGTGACAGGAGAGACCCAGAGAGGCCAGGCTCTGCACCCAGTGTGACAGGAGAGACCCAGAGAGGATAGGCTCTGCAGCCAGTGTGACAGGAGAGACCCAGAGAGACCAGGCTCTGCACCCAGAGTGACAGGAGAGACCCAAAGAGGCCAGGCTCTGCACCCAGTGTGACAGGAGAGACCCAGAGAGGCCAGGCTCTGCACCCAGTGTGACAGGAGAGACCCAAAGAGGGCAGGCTCTGCACCCAGTGTGACAGGAGAGACCCAAAGAGGCCAAGCTCTGCACCTAGTGTGACAGGAGAGACCCAGAGAGGCCAGGCTCTTCACCCAGTGTGACAGGAGAGACCCAAAGAGGCCAGGCTCTGTACCCAGTGTGACAGGAGAGACCCAAAGAGGCCAGGCTCTGTACCCAGTGTGACAGGAGAGACCCAAAGAGGTCAAGTGTTGCACCTACTACGATAGGGGTGACACGAAAGAGACAATACTCTCCACTCAGTGTGATAAGAAAGGCCCAAAGTGTCTGGGCTCTGTACACAGTGTCACGGGGGTCCCAGAGAAGCTGAACTCTCCACCCAGACTGATAGAGGCCTGGCTCTGCAACCAGGTTAATTAGGGCAGGACCACGCCATTCACCCAGCCTGACGGAGACTGATAGCGGCCAGGTTCTGCAACCAAGTCATTTAAGGCGGGTCACACCTTTCACCCAGCGGGGCAGAGAGAAACTGATCGAGGCCAGGCTCTGCAACCAGGTTAATTAAGGCAGAGCCATTCCTTTCACCCGGCGAGGCCAGGCTCTGCAACCAGGTTAATTAAGGCAGAGCCATTCCCTTCACCCGGCGAGGCCAGGCTCTGCAACCAGGTTAATTAAGGCAGAGCCATTCCCTTCACCCGGCGAGGCCAGGCTCTGCAACCAGGTTAATTAAGGCAGAGCCAATCCCTTCACCCGGTTTGACAGAGAGAGACTAATAGAGGCCAGGATCTGCAGCCAGGTAATAAAGGTGAGGCCACGCCCTTCACCCAGCCCGCAGAGAGAAACTGGTAGAGACCAGTCTCTGCAGCCTAGTTAACAAAGGTGAGACCATGCCCTTCGTCCATCTC
The DNA here is from genome assembly GCA_963921515.1 of Calotriton arnoldi. Taxonomy (NCBI): domain Eukaryota; kingdom Metazoa; phylum Chordata; class Amphibia; order Caudata; family Salamandridae; genus Calotriton; species Calotriton arnoldi. Next base: position 403,218 of record CAWUFW010000408.1, read on the forward strand.
GACAAAGAGAGACTGATATACAGGGGCGGCTCATCTGCTAGGGTGGAGGAGCGTCGCCCCACTGATCTGCGAGCAGTGTAAAAAGGAAAACTAAAATGATAATAACTAATGTTATTATTGTTTTAGTTTTCCTTCCTGCTCGGGTGCGGGGCGGCGCGGGTGGTCCGGGCTGGACAGTGCAGGGGGCAGGAAAGGAGTACAAAGCACACTCTAAAGTGCGCATGAGGGCCGGTCAGACCGCCTTGCGCACTTTGCATCTTCCCCACCAGGCTGCATTACATTAACCCTGGGCAGTAATTCCGCTCCGCCAGCGGAGTTTCCGGAGTTTTGCCTACTCCGCGTTCTATTGCGAACAGGGAGTTTAGGCAAAACTCCGACTCCGTGGCGGAGCGGAGTTAGCCGGCCCCCCACTCTTTCAAAGTAATTATAGTGTAAAATAAAAGCACTTACCTGCCATGGCTGGCTCCTCCTGCACATGGCCGCTCTCCTTCCTCGTCTTCGCCGTCGTTCTTCTTTGATAACCCCTACATAGTGCTTCATGCACGTGCTTTTGTTTTACATTATAATTACTTTGGGAGGGGGGAGCGGAGTGGAGTTCCACAGAGTTTTTTTCCAACTCCGTGGAACTCCACGTAGAGGCACTACGCCTGCTCCGCCCACCCTTACATTACATAGCCCGGTGGAGAATATGCAAAGCCTCCAAGCCCCTGTCTGAGCATCCATTCCACGGCACTCAGACCAATCACAACGCTGCTTAAGGCAGCGTTGTGATTGGATAGGGGATTCTGGGAGGCTGGGAGCTTCCTGTTGCGGCACAGAGGAGACGGAGCAGAGGCGGCGGCACCCAGGTAGGTCAGTTTATTTTTATTTGTTTTCTTCCCCCTTCCACTCCCTCCCAATTCGCAACCCCCCCCACCCCACCACTCACGCTTAGTAGCGGCCGCTGCTGCTGATATATGCCAGGCTCTGCAGTCAGGTTAATAAATGTGAGGCCACGCCCTTCACCAGCCCAGTAGAGAGAGACTGATAGAGGCCAGGCTCAGCAGCCAGGTTAACAAAGGTAAGACCACGTCCTTAACCCAGCCCAGTAGAGAGAGACTGATAGAGGACAGGCTCAGCAGCCAGGTTAACAAAGGTAAGACCACGTCCTTAACCCAGCCTGACAGAGATAGACTGACAGAGGTCGGGCTCTGCAGCCAGGTTAATATGTTATGTTAGGTTATTATCACTTAGTATAGCACAACGATTCATACCCGTAGGTGTATCTCGGCGCTTCACTAACACAGGGACTAACATCAAACTAAAACAACCATGTCTTCAAGAAGTGAAGTCTGGACAAGTGTGGATGCAGCACAGAAGTTGATTCGAAACTGAAGGGGCGGTAAAGGAAAAGAATCTTCTGCCAAATCTAGAAGTACGAATGCAGGGGATGGTCAGAAAGGCTTTGTCGCTAGAGCTGAGGTTTCTAGCCAGACAATAGTGACACAGTTTCTTCATTAGGTAAGTGGAGCCCCTGCCCATCAGAGTCTTGTGGGTGAGACAGCAAAGCTTGAAAACCTCACACTTCCTGACTGGCAGCCAATGTAAGGTTCTTAGCGTAGGAGCCGAAGGAGAGCCTGCCGGGAGGTTACAAACCAGGCGTGCAGCAGAATTTTGAACCACCTGAAGTTTCGATAACAGAGTGTGCTGGAACTGGCACTTTCTGGTTGGCTGAGGCGATGCCCCCAGTCAGGCAGAACCTACCGCTCCAGTCGGGGGCGGGTGATTACACACACTGTATAACCTGCACTCACCCTTGGGTAGCTTGGCACTGAGCAGTCAGGCTTACTACAGAGGCAATGTGTAAAGCATTGGCACAGCACTCACTGACAATAGATACACTGAGCATCACAAAAAAGACTTCACGCGGGATGTATGTAAATAACATTTGTATTCAACACACACAGTGATCAATAAAACATGAACATCATGTATTGTGGGGCATAAATCACACTTGGAAATATTACTAGCAGCACTAGGCCCAACCGTGTTGAAATGACATCAATAATATGCACACTTGAAAAAGATCCTACTCTAACCCCCAGCACCCTTATGCGGTGCAAAACGTTGTCAACCCCAGGCCCACCCCAGCAATTCTTATAATTCAATACCACATAGTTAGAGGGTACATCTTGGGTCACAACGATATCAGAAATATGTACATGCAAAGAATTATTCCACTTTTTAGCAGCACAGCGGCCTAGTCCGCGTGGGTAAAACCAATGTCAACCGTAGTGTTTCTCTGGCAAGAAATCAACGTTCAAAGCAATACGACCGGCCAGTGTCATGAATCACAGCGGGGCGGGCTGCAGACTGTCACTCCCACACACACACTCACTCCGCACTGATAAGTGGTGCAACAGGTATGAGGCAGCGGAACGCGCTCGCACACATACGCACTCAGCACCCTAATGTGGTGTACTGATACCCAGCAGTTCAATTGATAGCACGCTGCAGACCCCGTTGCCCAAGCCTCCCTCCATCCTCCAGCTCACCCCGATTATTCTATGCCCACAGATGAAGGATAACCAGCCCTCCCCCTGATACTAGGCGGCACGCAGCTGAAGTCACACTTTGTCAGGGTCCCATGGAAGCAGGTGGGGTAGGTAGCAGAACTAATTAGGAGGCAGTCATCAAAGGAGGGCTTTGCAGCCACTTGGGAGGTTCACCCACAGGATGCAGAGCAGAAGTGGGCTGAGGGCAATAGTCGGTCACTCAAAAAGGGTTCCACAAGGGCCTTCCAGCACCAGCCCAGTTCGGCGAAGCACAGGAGGGTCACGCAGTCCTTGAGCTGCTTCCAATCGCTCTCGGAAGCGTTCCTTCTGCCCAGTCAATCACTGTAACTACTGTAACTACTGTAACTACGAGCAATACTACCTGGATACACACAATGTCGTCGAGGGCCGGGTGAGGAGAGGGCAGTTGGTCCGCAGCACTGAGGGACAAAAAGGGAGCAATGGATGAATGGTGAATGAAGCAGGGGAGCCTCTCAGAAGAAGGAGGCACCCCGTCTGGTACATGTCAATCAGAGTCGCAACCAGGTCATCCGGGCACAACGTCTGGTTCGCATTGATACAGGTCGCACCAGACCGTTACGGTCACACACAACGAAAATTTGCAAATTCTGTACCTGCCTAGAAATGAGGCCCACCGTCCGGTGCACGTTGATATGGGTCGCACCAGACACTTCTGGTGACACACAATGAAGAGTTGCAAAGTCTGTACCTCTCTGGAAATGAGGCACAACACCTGGTGCGCATTGATACTGGTCGCACCAGGCAATTCCAGTCACACACACAGGCGCAAGTTCAGCAATGCCTCACGAGGTAGAGTAAAGCACTACTACAGTTACACCCCCACCTCAGAGGGCCGCAACATGTGAATTGGACAACACGCGCAATAAGCATGCAGTCGGAGTGTTGCACAAGAGAGATGTGGCATGATCGATGAAGAGGGCCACGCTAGATCCCGCAACCAGTGAATCCGCTCACCACCAACAACACGCTTATGCGTGCTGAGGTACCCATAATGCTCGGGTCACACATCTTAGATGCAGGCACGATTTCGGGGGCTCCGCACAAGGCGATCCAGTCTCCAGACACAATTCTTAGTTCCACGCTCACGCTGCGATTCCAGTTGGGATCCAGCAGATGATGTGGGCACTTAAGAGGGCCCCACTCTCCAAGTGTCACAAGTCGACGGTGTGGGTCCCTCTTAGGAGATCTTTGATGTCCCTGAGACCTCCAAAAGAACAGGGGGTAAGCCAACAAGCCCCTGGAGAGCACACTTCAGGGTGCCACACAGAAGCAGGTAGTCAGCCCAGGCCAGCCACTATTCAGGAAGGGTGCATGTTCCCTTTCAATGGCAGTAATCCTCCTTGTGCACAACAGAGTCCTCTGGCAATGTGCACCACGCAGTTCCAGGTTCTCCGGTCCCACATCCCCACAAGTGTATCTCTCCCCTACTGAAGTATGACACCAGTAGTTATACTGTAGTGTGCCTTTGAAGTTGGGGGTGCTTTAAAGGGTCTTCCTTTGAACCACAGATGTCTCCGCTAAATTTCAGTCCTGTCTGCCATGAGGCCATGGATGCAGATCTTAATCATTAGTGGGGCGATGATCTGGCTCCCAGAGGCCAAGTGTCAAAACCTCTTCCTCCAATATATCCAGCCAGGCCCACAAATGGTAGAGGTCTGTCATTCCAGTCACATGCCAAATGTTCATGGCTGTCACTGGGGAATGGGCAGATGTGCTCCCCCAGCCTCCAGTGTGGACTGGAGTCAAAGTAAAAGGCACATAAAGAGTTTTAGAGCAGAGAAATGCCCACATTCTAGGAGGACAAAACAATGGGGTAACCCAAAATTAACCCGAAGGACCTGGGTAACTTATGATACAGACAAACAATGATCCGATCGGAAAAAGCAACAAGAGGCATAGGAGAACTGAATATATCAAAAAGGAGAATTATTAGTTTTTTGTTTGAGACAGTGCAGTTACCGGTCCCTTTTTTCCCCCTTCTCACAGGGCCCGTTGATTAACTCCATTTTGTGTGCCCCAAACCCCACTTGTAGATCTTTTCCTAGACATGGCCAGTTGAGTGGAAACGGGGTGAGCTTGACAAGAGACTCCACCCTTTAATTCTACATTCTTGTCAATATGCAGCAATTACAGTGCTCCCGTTTTTGTGATTTGTTAGGCTGGATCACGCGGCTAAGCTGAATTTGAAGGCTTTTGTTCTCCCCATTATGGTCACTGGTACGACCACATATTAAAGTGGAGATTGTTCACCCATCTGTGTGGAGCCTTTGGGCCCTTCTGCTGCATGGAATTATCCAGGTCTATTTTCTCAGTTGGAAGACTTCAGCATCCAGGTCGCTCCTTCACCTTCCTGGTCCTGATGAAGGCCCGCGTTTGAGGCATTCAGTGGCCCCTTTCCCTCCCCAGGTGTCAGGTCGAAACGTTGACGCTCTTTCATTAAGCCTGGATCGTTTGGATATCTGTGCAGAGTGGCAAAAGTAACTTAACAACTGGACCACTTCTAGATGCGATATATGTTATTAGAAATTATATACCGGACAGGCTTCCATGTACAATAATATGATTTGTGAAAAGGTCTAAAGGACCATCCCCCTTTTTTCTTTTCCTGTTTCTACTCCTTATCGACACAAGCACCTTCTCTGCGCACTCATCTTTATCACTTTATCCATTTGTGGATCTAAGAGTTTTCTATATAATGTGTAAATAAGAATGTTGTTTGAGACTGACTTATATGTAACTAAACTTTCAGAAATGCAATTATGTGTATGTGTCTTAATCTTCTGGTTTTGAAATCTTGTCTGCTGCCCTAACCTCGTAACTGTGGATTGACTCTACGAGACTGTTTTTCTTCTTTTCCATATAGTGGTAGGAGATCTTTTGATATATTCAGTTCTCCTATGCCTCTTGTTGCTTTTTCCGATCGGACCATTGTTTGTCTGTATCACTTTCTAGGAGAGGCATTTCTAAGCTATTAATGAGAAATCCACTTTTACCACAGGAGAGAGTTTGTCATATGAATCCAATGAAAGGAAACATGATGAGGCTACTCCCCTGCAATCCACTATTGCAGCCGGAAGTAATTCCAACCGTTTCCCCATGTTAGCCTATGGGAAACCTCATAGGTAGTGAAAACACGCATGGGTATTCCTCACTACCTGGGCACGGAACACACATGCCCGGCCTTTCACCCACCACTCGCTTCAGCCCTTAAGACGTACCCTTGGGGTGCTCTAGTGGTAGTGAAAGATCCTCTCAGAATGGATAGTGATTTCAAGAAGCCAGCCTGAGCATAAGTGCAATTGCACACACACAGACCTGCAATGGCAGGCTGGACACATGTTCAAGTGCATCATTGGTGCAACTTCAGACACCGGCCTTCATTGGCAGGCTGGACACATGTTTAAGTACATCATTGGTGCAACTGCAGACACCGGCCTTCATTGGCAGGCTGGACACATGTTTAAGTACATCATTGGTGCACGTGCGGACACCAGCCTGCATTGGCAGGCTGGACACATGGTTAAGTACATCATTGGTGCAAGTGCGGACACCAGCCTGCATTGGCAGGCTGGACACATGTTGAAGCATATCATTGGTGCAAGTGCGATCACCGGCCTGCATTGGCAGGCTGGACACATGTTGAAACACATCATTGGTGCAAGTGCGGACACCGGCCTGCATTGGCAGGCTGGACACATGTTTAAGTACATCATTGGTGCAAGTGCGGACACCGGCCTGCATTGGCAGGCTGGACACATGTTGAAGTATTTCATTGGTGCAAGTGCGGAGACCGGCCTGCATTGGCAGGCTGGACACATGTTGAAACACATCATTGATGCAAGTGCGGACACCGGCCTGCATTGGCAGGCTGGACACATGTGTAAGCACATCATTGGTGCAAGTGTACAGACCGGCCTGCAAAGGCAGGCTGGACACATGATTAAGCACATCATTGGTGCAAGTGCGCAGACTGGCCTGTAATGGCAGGCTGGACACATGTTTATGCACATCACTGGTGCAAGTGTGCACACCGGCCTGCAATGGCAGGCTGAACACATAATTAAGCCCATCATTGGTGCAAGTGCGCAGACTGGCCTGTAATGGCAGGCTGGACACATGTTTATGCACATCACTGGTGCAAGTGTGCACACCGGCCTGCAACAGTGGGCTGGACACATGTTTAAGCACATCATTAATGCAAGTGCACAGACCAGCCTGCAATGGCAGGCTGGACACATGTTTTACAAACATCAGGTAAGCACCACTTCCTGACATGGGTAGAAAGGGTGCGTGCACTTTCACACTGTATTTACAGTGGGAAAGTGCCCAGAGCTCGAAGGCAGCAACAAGAGATTCAGCAAAACTCAGGAGGTGTCCCATGGGAAGAGCCGACGCCCCCCATAGGTAGGGCAAACCTACATGGGGATTCTTCCCTACCCGGGCAGTGAACACACAGGTGTCCCTACTCAGCTTTGTAGCTGTTCAGTTGGAGACAGTTCGCCATCATCCAGGAAGCAATCCTGCTCATGCACTGATTGAAAAGGGGTTTTACCCCGTGAAGGTCCTGGCCAAACGAGATGATTAGCTGGGTATCATCTGCGGATGATACGACATCAAAGCCATTAAATTAAAATTAAAAAAGCCACACGATTTAACAATCTGGGCGAGGGGGGACACCTAGATGTTAAATAACGTACGGCTCAACGTTGAGCCCTGGGGCACTCCCTTGTTGATGGGGATGGTGCGAAACTTGAAAGAGCCCGGAGTGGTCATTGTGTCCTGCTATCTAGGAAGTCAACAAGGCAATGCTTTGCCACTGATGCCTATCTCACACAACCTGCGAATCAGTATTGCATGAGAAACGGCATTGAAGGCTGACGACAAGTCCAGCAGTACGAGTATGGCAGGAAAGCCGGCATCTAAGGATAGATGGATGGTATTAGTGACTGCCACCAACGCGGTACTATGGCTGAATCCAGATGGGGAGGAATTGAGAACCTTTAAGTCCTCAGAAAATGCCCTAAGCTGATTATTGACTAGACTGATAGACGCCAGGCTCTGTAGCCAGGTCAATAAAAGAGAGGCCAGGTCCTTCCCCCTGTCTGACACATAGAGACCGGTAGAGGCTCTGCAGCCAGGTCAATAAAAGAGAGACACGTCCTTCCCACTGTCTGACACATAGAGACAGGTAGAGGCTTTGCAGCCAGGTCAATAAAAGAGAGGCACGTCCTTCCCCCTGTCTGACACATAGAGACCGGTAGAGGCTCTGCAGCCAGGTCAATAAAAGAGAGGCACGTCCTTCCCCATGTCTGACACATAGAGACCGGTAGAGGCTCTGCAGCCAGGTAATAAAGGCGAGGCCACGTCCTTCCCCCTGTCTGACACATAGAGACCGGTAGAGGCTCTGCATCCAGGTCAATAAAAGAGAGGCACGTCCTTCCCCCTGTCTGACACATAGAGACCGGTAGAGGCTCTGCAGCCAGGTCAATAAAAGAGAGGCCACGTCCTTCCCCCTGTCTGACACATAGAGACCGGTAGAGGCTCTGCAGCCAGGTCAATAAAAGAGAGGCCACGTCCTTCCCCCTGTGTGACACATAGAGACCGGTAGAGGCTCTGCAGCCAGGTCAATAAAAGAGAGGCACGTCCTTCCCCCTGTCTGACACATAGAGACCGGTAGAGGCTCTGCAGCCAGGTCAATAAAAGAGAGGGACGTCCTTCCCCCTGTCTGACACATAGAGACAGGTAGAGGCTCTGCAGCCAGGTCAATAAAAGAGAGGCCAAGCTCCGCACCCTGTGTGACACATAGAGACCGGTAGAGGCTCTGCAGCCAGGTCAAGAAAAGAGAGGCCACGTCCTTCCCCCTGTCTGACACATAGAGACCGGTTGAGGCTCTGCAGCCAGGTCAATAAAAGAGAGGACACGCTCCGCACCCTGTGTGACACATAGAGACCGGTAGAGGCTCTGCAGCCAGGTCAATAAAAGAGAGGCACGTCCTTCCCCCTGTCTGACACATAGAGACCGGTAGAGGCTCTGCAGCCAGGTCAATAAAAGAGAGGCACGTCCTTCCCCCTGTCTGACACATAGAGACCGGTAGAGGCTCTGCAGCCAGGTCAATAAAAGAGAGGCACGTCCTTCCTCCTGTCTGACACATAGAGACCGGTAGAGGCTCTGCAGCCAGGTCAATAAAAGAGAGGCCACGTCCTTCCCCCTGTCTGACACATAGAGACCGGTAGAGGCTTTGCAGCCAGGTCAATAAAAGAGAGGCCACGTCCTTCCCCCTGTCTGACACATAGAGACCGGTAGAGGCTTTGCAGCCAGGTCAATAAAAGAGAGGCACCTCCTTCCCCCTGTCTGACACATAGAGACCGGTAGAGGCTCTGCAGCCAGGTCAATAAAGGCGAGGCACGTCCTTCCCCCTGTCTGACACATAGAGACCAGTAGAGGCTCTGCAGCCAGGTCAATAAAAGAGAGGCACGTACTTCCCCCTGTCTGACACATAGAGACCGGTAGAGGCTCTGCAGCCAGGTCAATAAAAGAGAGGCACGTCCTTCCCCCTGTCTGACACATAGAGACCGGTAGAGGCTCTGTAGCCAGGTCAATAAAAGAGAGGCACGTCCTTCCCCCTGTCTGACACATAGAGACCGGTAGCGGCTCTGCAGCCAGGTCAATAAAAGAGAGACCACGCTCCGCACCCTGTGTGACACATAGAGACCAGTAGAGGCTCTGCAGCCAGGTCAATAAAAGAGAGGCCACGTCCTTCCCCCTGTCTGACACATAGAGACCGGTAGAGGCTCTGCAGCCAGGTCAATAAAAGAGAGGCACGTCCTTCCCCCTGTCTGACACATAGAGACCGGTAGAGGCTCTGCAGCCAGGTCAATAAAAGAGAGGCTCGTCCTTCCCCTGTCTGACACATAGAGACCGGTAGAGGCTCTGCAGCCAGGTCAATAAAAGAGAGGCCACGTCCTTCCCCTTGTCTGACACATAGAGACCAGTAGAGGCTCTGCAGCCAGGTAATAAAGGCGAGGCACGTCCTTCCCCCTGTCTGACACATAGAGACTGGTAGAGGTTCTGCAGTCAGGTCAATAAAAGAGAGGCCACGTCCTTCCCCCTGTCTCACAAATAGAGACCGGTAGAGGCTCTGCAGCCAGGTAAATAAAAGAGAGGCATGTCCTTCCCCCTGTCTGACACATAGAGACCGGTAGAGGCTCTGCAGCCAGGTCAATAAAAGAGAGGCCACGCTCTGCACCCTGTGTGACACATAGAGACCGGTAGAGGCTCTGCAGCCAGGTCAATAAAAGAGAGGCCACGCTCCGCACCCTGTGTGACACATAGACACCGGTAGAGGCTCTGCAGCCAGGTTAATAAAAGAGAGGCACGTCCTTCCCCCTGTATGACACATAGAGACCGGTAGAGGCTCTGCATCCAGGTCAATAAAAGAGAGGCCACGTCCTTTCCCCTGTCTGACACATAGAGAACGGTAGAGGCTCTGCAGCCAGGTCAATAAAAGAGAGGCACGTCCTTCCCCCTGTCTGACACATACAGACCGGTAGAGGCTCTGCAGCCAGGTCAATAAAAGAGAGGCCACGTCCTTCCCCCTGTCTGACACATAGAGACCGGTAGAGGCTCTGCAGCCAGGTCAATAAAGAGAGGCACGTCCTTCCCCCTGTCTGACACATAGAGACCGGTAGAGGCTCTGCAGCCCGGTCAATTAAAGAGAGGCCACGCTCCGCACCCTGTGTGACACATAGAGACCGGTAGAGGCTCTGCAGCCAGGTCAATAAAAGAGAGGCACCTCCTTCCCCCTGTCTGACAAATAGAGACCGGTAGAGGCTCTGCAGCCAGGTCAATAAAAGAGAGGCACGTCCTTCCCCCTGTCTGACACATAGAGACCGGTAGCGGCTCTGCAGCCAGGTCAATAAAAGAGAGGCTCGTCCTTCCCCCTGTCTGACACAAAGAGACCGGTAGAGGCTCTGCAGCCAGGTCAATAAAAGAGAGGCCACGTCCTTCCCCCTGTCTGACACATAGAGACCGGTAGAGGCTGTGCAGCCAGGTCAATAAAAGAGAGGCACGTCCTTCCCCCTGTCTGACACATAGAGACCGGTAGAGGCTCTGCAGCCAGGTCAATAAAAGAGAGGCACGTCCTTCCTCCTGTCTGACACATAGAGACCGGTAGAGGCTCTGCAGCCAGGTAATAAAAGAGAGGCACGTCCTTCCCCCTGTCTGACACATAGAGACCGGTAGAGGCTCTGCAGCCAGGTAATAAAGGCGAGGCCACGTCCTTCCCCCTGTCTGACACATAGAGACCGGTAGAGGCTCTGCAGCCAGGTAATAAAGGCGAGGCCACGTCCTTCCCCCAGTCTGACACATAGAGACTGGTAGAGGCTCTGCAGCCAGGTAATAAAGGCGAGGCCACGTCCTTCCCCCTGTCTGACACATAGAGACCGGTAGAGGTTCTGCAGCCAGGTAATAAAGGCGAGGCCACGTCCTTCCCCCAGTCTGACACATAGAGACCGGTAGAGGCTCTGCAGCCAGGTAATAAAGGCGAGGCCACCTCCTTCCCCCTGTCTGACAGATAGAGATTGGTAGAGGCTCTGCAGCCAGATCAATAAAAGAGAGGCCACGCTCCGCACCCTGTGTGACACATAGACACCGGTAGAGGCTCTGCAGCCAGGTAATAAAAGAGAGGCACGTCCTTCCCCCTGACTGACACATAGAGACCGGTAGAGGCTCTGCAGCCAGGTAATAAAGGCGAGGCCACGTCCTTCCCCCTGTCTGACACATAGAGACCGGTAGAGGCTCTGCAGCCAGGTAATAAAGGCGAGGCCATGTCCTTCCCCCAGTCTGACACATAGAGACCGGTAGAGGCTTTGCAGCCAGGTCAATAAAAGAGAGGCACGTCCTTCCCCCTGTCTGACACATAGAGACCGGTAGAGGCTCTGCAGCCAGGTCAATAAAAGAGAGGCACGTCCTTCCCCATGTCTGACACATAGAGACCGGTAGAGGCTCTGCAGCCAGGTAATAAAGGCGAGGCCACGTCCTTCCCCCTGTCTGACACATAGAGACCGGTAGAGGCTCTGCAGCCAGGTCAATAAAAGAGAGGCACGTCCTTCCCCCTGTCTGACACATAGAGACCGGTAGAGGCTCTGCAGCCAGGTCAATAAAAGAGAGGCACATCCTTCCCCCTGTCTGACACATAGAGACCGGTAGAGGCTCTGCAGCCAGGTCAATAAAAGAGAGGCACGTCCTTCCCCCTGTCTGACACCTAGAGACCGGTAGGGGCTCTGCAGCCAGGTCAATAAAAGAGAGGCACGTCCTTCCCCCTGTCTGACACATAGAGACCGGTAGAGGCTCTGCAGCCAGGTAATAAAGGCGAGGCCACGTCCTTCCCCCTGTCTGACACATAGAGACCGGTAGAGGCTCTGCAGCCAGGTCAATAAAAGAGAGGCCACGTCCTTCCGCCTGTCTGACACATAGAGACCGGTAGAGGCTCTGCAGCCAGGTCAATAAAAGAGAGGCCACGTCCTTCCCCCTGTGTGACACATAGAGACCGGTAGAGGCTCTGCAGCCAGGTCAATAAAAGAGAGGCACGTCCTTCCCCCTGTCTGACACATAGAGACCGGTAGAGGCTGTGCAGCCAGGTCAATAAAGAGAGGCACGTCCTTCCCCCTGTCTGACACATAGAGACCGGTAGAGGCTCTGCAGCCAGGTCAATAAAAGAGAGGCCAAGCTCCGCACCCTGTGTGACACATAGAGACCGGTAGAGGCTCTGCAGCCAGGTCAAGAAAAGAGAGGCCACGTCCTTCCCCCTGTCTGACACATAGAGACCGGTTGAGGCTCTGCAGCCAGGTCAATAAAAGAGAGGACACGCTCCGCACCCTGTGTGACACATAGAGACCGGTAAAGGCTCTGCAGCCAGGTCAATAAAAGAGAGGCACGTCCTTCCCCCTGTCTGACACATAGAGACCGGTAGAGGCTCTGCAGCCAGGTCAATAAAAGAGAGGCACGTCCTTCCCCCTGTCTGACACATAGAGACCGGTAGAGCTCTGCAGCCAGGTCAATAAAAGAGAGGCACGTCCTTCCTCCTGTCTGACACATAGAGACCGGTAGAGGCTCTGCAGCCAGGTCAATAAAAGAGAGGCCACGTCCTTCCCCCTGTCTGACACATAGAGACCGGTAGAGGCTTTGCAGCCAGGTCAATAAAAGAGAGGCCACGTCCTTCCCCCTGTCTGACACATAGAGACCGGTAGAGGCTTTGCAGCCAGGTCAATAAAAGAGAGGCACCTCCTTCCCCCTGTCTGACACATAGAGACCGGTAGAGGCTCTGCAGCCAGGTCAATAAAGGCGAGGCACGTCCTTCCCCCTGTCTGACACATAGAGACCAGTAGAGGCTCTGCAGCCAGGTCAATAAAAGAGAGGCACGTACTTCCCCTGTCTGACACATAGAGACCGGTAGAGGCTCTGCAGCCAGGTCAATAAAAGAGAGGCACGTCCTTCCCCCTGTCTGACACATAGAGACCGGTAGAGGCTCTGTAGCCAGGTCAATAAAAGAGAGGCACGTCCTTCCCCCTGTCTGACACATAGAGACCGGTAGCGGCTCTGCAGCCAGGTCAATAAAAGAGAGACCACGCTCCGCACCCTGTGTGACACATAGAGACCAGTAGAGGCTCTGCAGCCAGGTCAATAAAAGAGAGGCCACGTCCTTCCCCCTGTCTGACACATAGAGACCGGTAGAGGCTCTGCAGCCAGGTCAATAAAAGAGAGGCACGTCCTTCCCCCTGTCTGACACATAGAGACCGGTAGAGGCTCTGCAGCCAGGTCAATAAAAGAGAGGCACGTCCTTCCCCCTGTCTGACACATAGAGACCGGTAGAGGCTCTGCAGCCAGGTCAATAAAAGAGAGGCATGTCCTTCCTCCTGTCTGACACATAGAGACCGGTAGAGGCTCTGCAGCCAGGTCAATAAAAGAGAGGCCACGTCCTTCCCCCTGTCTGACACATAGAGACCGGTAGAGGCTTTGCAGCCAGGTCAATAAAAGAGAGGCCACGTCCTTCCCCCTGTCTGACACATAGAGACCGGTAGAGGCTTTGCAGCCAGGTCAATAAAAGAGAGGCACCTCCTTCCCCCTGTCTGACACATAGAGACCGGTAGAGGCTCTGCAGCCAGGTCAATAAAGGCGAGGCACGTCCTTCCCCCTGTCTGACACATAGAGACCAGTAGAGGCTCTGCAGCCAGGTCAATAAAAGAGAGGCACGTACTTCCCCCTGTCTGACACATAGAGACCGGTAGAGGCTCTGCAGCCAGGTCAATAAAAGAGAGGCACGTCCTTCCCCTGTCTGACACATAGAGACCGGTAGAGGCTCTGTAGCCAGGTCAATAAAAGAGAGGCACGTCCTTCCCCCTGTCTGACACATAGAGACCGGTAGCGGCTCTGCAGCCAGGTCAATAAAAGAGAGACCACGCTCCGCACCCTGTGTGACACATAGAGACCAGTAGAGGCTCTGCAGCCAGGTCAATAAAAGAGAGGCCACGTCCTTCCCCCTGTCTGACACATAGAGACCGGTAGAGGCTCTGCAGCCAGGTCAATAAAAGAGAGGCACGTCCTTCCCCCTGTCTGACACATAGAGACCGGTAGAGGCTCTGCAGCCAGGTCAATAAAAGAGAGGCTCGTCCTTCCCCCTGTCTGACACATAGAGACCGGTAGAGGCTCTGCAGCCAGGTCAATAAAAGAGAGGCCACGTCCTTCCCCTTGTCTGACACATAGAGACCAGTAGAGGCTCTGCAGCCAGGTAATAAAGGCGAGGCACGTCCTTCCCCCTGTCTGACACATAGAGACTGGTAGAGGTTCTGCAGTCAGGTCAATAAAAGAGAGGCCACGTCCTTCCCCCTGTCTCACAAATAGAGACCGGTAGAGGCTCTGCAGCCAGGTCAATAAAGAGAGGCATGTCCTTCCCCCTGTCTGACACATAGAGACCGGTAGAGGCTCTGCAGCCAGGTCAATAAAAGAGAGGCCACGCTCTGCACCCTGTGTGACACATAGAGACCGGTAGAGGCTCTGCAGCCAGGTCAATAAAAGAGAGGCCATGCTCCGCACCCTGTGTGACACATAGACACCGGTAGAGGCTCTGCAGCCAGGTTAATAAAAGAGAGGCACGTCCTTCCCCCTGTATGACACATAGAGACCGGTAGAGGCTCTGCATCCAGGTCAATAAAGAGAGGCCACGTCCTTTCCCCTGTCTGACACATAGAGAACGGTAGAGGCTCTGCAGCCAGGTCAATAAAAGAGAGGCACGTCCTTCCCCCTGTCTGACACATACAGACCGGTAGAGGCTCTGCAGCCAGGTCAATAAAAGAGAGGCCACGTCCTTCCCCCTGTCTGACACATAGAGACCGGTAGAGGCTCTGCAGCCAGGTCAATAAAAGAGAGGCACGTCCTTCCCCCTGTCTGACACATAGAGACCGGTAGAGGCTCTGCAGCCCGGTCAATAAAAGAGAGGCCACGCTCCGCACCCTGTGTGACACATAGAGACCGGTAGAGGCTCTGCAGCCAGGTCAATAAAAGAGAGGCACCTCCTTCCCCCTGTCTGACAAATAGAGACCGGTAGAGGCTCTGCAGCCAGGTCAATAAAAGAGAGGCACGTCCTTCCCCCTGTCTGACACATAGAGACCGGTAGCGGCTCTGCAGCCAGGTCAATAAAAGAGAGGCTCGTCCTTCCCCCTGTCTGACACAAAGAGACCGGTAGAGGCTCTGCAGCCAGGTCAATAAAAGAGAGGCCACGTCCTTCCCCCTGTCTGACACATAGAGACCGGTAGAGGCTGTGCAGCCAGGTCAATAAAAGAGAGGCACGTCCTTCCCCCTGTCTGACACATAGAGACCGGTAGAGGCTCTGCAGCCAGGTCAATAAAAGAGAGGCACGTCCTTCCTCCTGTCTGACACATAGAGACCGGTAGAGGCTCTGCAGCCAGGTAATAAAAGAGAGGCACGTCCTTCCCCCTGTCTGACACATAGAGACCGGTAGAGGCTCTGCAGCCAGGTAATAAAGGCGAGGCCACGTCCTTCCCCCTGTCTGACACATAGAGACCGGTAGAGGCTCTGCAGCCAGGTAATAAAGGCGAGGCCACGTCCTTCCCCCAGTCTGACACATAGAGACTGGTAGAGGCTCTGCAGCCAGGTAATAAAGGCGAGGCCACGTCCTTCCCCCTGTCTGACACATAGAGACCGGTAGAGGTTCTGCAGCCAGGTAATAAAGGCGAGACCACGTCCTTCCCCCAGTCTGACACATAGAGACCGGTAGAGGCTCTGCAGCCAGGTAATAAAGGCGAGGCCACCTCCTTCCCCCTGTCTGACAGATAGAGATCGGTAGAGGCTCTGCAGCCAGATCAATAAAAGAGAGGCCACGCTCCGCACCCTGTGTGACACATAGACACCGGTAGAGGCTCTGCAGCCAGGTAATAAAAGAGAGGCACGTCCTTCCCCCTGACTGACACATAGAGACCGGTAGAGGCTCTGCAGCCAGGTAATAAAGGCGAGGCCACGTCCTTCCCCCTGTCTGACACATAGAGACCGGTAGAGGCTCTGCAGCCAGGTAATAAAGGCGAGGCCACGTCCTTCCCCCAGTCTGACACATAGAGACCGGTAGAGGCTTTGCAGCCAGGTCAATAAAAGAGAGGCACGTCCTTCCCCCTGTCTGACACATAGAGACCGTAGAGGCTCTGCAGCCAGGTCAATAAAAGAGAGGCACGTCCTTCCCCATGTCTGACACATAGAGACCGGTAGAGGCTCTGCAGCCAGGTAATAAAGGCGAGGCCACGTCCTTCCCCCTGTCTGACACATAGAGACCGGTAGAGGCTCTGCAGCCAGGTCAATAAAAGAGAGGCACGTCCTTCCCCCTATCTGACACATAGAGACCGGTAGAGGCTCTGCAGCCAGGTCAATAAAAGAGAGGCACGTCCTTCCGTCTGTCTGACACATAGAGACCGGTAGAGGCTCTGCAGCCAGGTCAATAAAAGAGAGGCACGTCCTTCCCCTGTCTGACACCTAGAGACCGGTAGGGGCTCTGCAGCCAGGTCAATAAAAGAGAGGCCACGTCCTTCCCCCTGTGTGACACATAGAGACCGGTAGAGGCTCTGCAGCCAGGTCAATAAAAGAGAGGCACGTCCTTCCCCCTGTCTGACACATAGAGACCGGTAGAGGCTGTGCAGCCAGGTCAATAAAAGAGAGGCACGTCCTTCCCCCTGTCTGACACATAGAGACCGGTAGAGGCTCTGCAGCCAGGTCAATAAAAGAGAGGCCAAGCTCCGCACCCTGTGTGACACATAGAGACCGGTAGAGGCTCTGCAGCCAGGTCAAGAAAAGAGAGGCCACGTCCTTCCCCCTGTCTGACACATAGAGACCGGTTGAGGCTCTGCAGCCAGGTCAATAAAAGAGAGGACACGCTCCGCACCCTGTGTGACACATAGAGACCGGTAAAGGCTCTGCAGCCAGGTCAATAAAAGAGAGGCACGTCCTTCCCCCTGTCTGACACATAGAGACCGGTAGAGGCTCTGCAGCCAGGTCAATAAAAGAGAGGCACGTCCTTCCCCCTGTCTGACACATAGAGACCGGTAGAGCTCTGCAGCCAGGTCAATAAAAGAGAGGCACGTCCTTCCTCCTGTCTGACACATAGAGACCGGTAGAGGCTCTGCAGCCAGGTCAATAAAAGAGAGGCCACGTCCTTCCCCCTGTCTGACACATAGAGACCGGTAGAGGCTTTGCAGCCAGGTCAATAAAAGAGAGGCCACGTCCTTCCCCCTGTCTGACACATAGAGACCGGTAGAGGCTTTGCAGCCAGGTCAATAAAGAGAGGCACCTCCTTCCCCCTGTCTGACACATAGAGACCGGTAGAGGCTCTGCAGCCAGGTCAATAAAGCCGAGGCACGTCCTTCCCCCTGTCTGACACATAGAGACCAGTAGAGGCTCTGCAGCCAGGTCAATAAAGAGAGGCACGTACTTCCCCCTGTCTGACACATAGAGACCGGTAGAGGCTCTGCAGCCAGGTCAATAAAAGAGAGGCACGTCCTTCCCCCTGTCTGACACATAGAGACCGGTAGAGGCTCTGTAGCCAGGTCAATAAAAGAGAGGCACGTCCTTCCCCCTGTCTGACACATAGAGACCGGTAGCGGCTCTGCAGCCAGGTCAATAAAAGAGAGACCACGCTCCGCACCCTGTGTGACACATAGAGACCAGTAGAGGCTCTGCAGCCAGGTCAATAAAAGAGAGGCCACGTCCTTCCCCCTGTCTGACACATAGAGACCGGTAGAGGCTCTGCAGCCAGGTCAATAAAAGAGAGGCACGTCCTTCCCCCTGTCTCACACATAGAGACCGCTAGAGGCTCTGCAGCCAGGTCAATAAAAGAGAGGCTCGTCCTTCCCCCTGTCTCACACATAGAGACCGGTAGAGGCTCTGCAGCAAGGTCAATAAAAGAGAGGCCAGGTCCTTCCCCTTGTCTGACACATAGAGACCAGTAGAGGCTCTGCAGCCAGGTAATAAAGGCGAGGCACGTCCTTCCCCCTGTCTGACACATAGAGACTGGTAGAGGTTCTGCAGTCAGGTCAATAAAAGAGAGGCCACGTCCTTCCCCCTGTCTCACAAATAGAGACCAGTAGAGGCTCTGCAGCCAGGTCAATAAAAGAGAGGCATGTCCTTCCCCCTGTCTGACACATAGAGACCGGTAGAGGCTCTGCAGCCAGGTCAATAAAAGAGAGGCCACGCTCTGCACCCTGTGTGACACATAGAGACCGGTAGAGGCTCTGCAGCCAGGTCAATAAAAGAGAGGCCACGCTCCGCACCCTGTGTGACACATAGACACCGGTAGAGGCTCTGCAGCCAGGTTAATAAAAGAGAGGCACGTCCTTCCCCCTGTATGACACATAGAGACCGGTAGAGGCTCTGCATCCAGGTCAATAAAAGAGAGGCCACGTCCTTTCCCCTGTCTGACACATAGAGAACGGTAGAGGCTCTGCAGCCAGGTCAATAAAAGAGAGGCACGTCCTTCCCACTGTCTGACACATAGAGACCGGTAGAGGCTCTGCAGCCAGGTCAATAAAAGAGAGGCAATGCTCCGCACCCTGTGTGACACATAGAGACCGGTAGAGGCTCTGTAGCCAGGTCAATAAAAGAGAGGCCATGCTCTGCACACTGTCTGACACATAGAGACCGGTAGAGGGTCTGCAGCCAGGTCAATAAAAGAGAGGCCACGTCCTTCCCCCTGTCTGACACATAGAGACCAGTAGAGGCTCTGCAGCCAGGTCAATAAAGAGAGGCCAGGTCCTTCCCCCTGTCTGACACATAGAGACCGGTAGAGGCTCTGCAGCCAGGTCAATTAAAGAGAACACGTCCTTCCCCCTGTCTGACACATAGAGACCGGTAGAGGCTCTGCAGCCAGGTAATAAAGTCGAGGCACGTCCTTCCCCCTGTCTGACACATAGAGACTGGTAGAGGCTCTGCAGCCAGGTCAATAAAACAGAGGCACGTCCTTCCCCCTGTCTGACACATAGAGACCGGTAGAGGCTCTGCAGCCAGGTCAAAAAAGAGAGGCACGTCCTTCCCCCTGTCTGACACATAGAGACCGGTAGAGGCTCTGCAGCCAGGTCATTAAAGAGAGGCACGTCCTTCCCACTGTCTGACACATAGAGACCGGTAGAGGCTCTGCAGCCAGGTCAATAAAAGAAAGGCACGTCCTTCCCCCTGTCTGACACATAGAGACCGGTAGAGGCTCTGCAGCCATGTAATAAAGGCGAGGCCACGTCCTTCCCCCTGTCTGACACATAGAGACCGGTAGAGTCTCTGCAGCCAGGTCAATAAAAGAGAGGCCACGCTCCGCACCCTGTGTGACACATAGAGACTGGTAGAGGCTCTGCAGCCAGGTCAATAAAAGAGAGGCCACGTACTTCCCCCTGTCTGACACATAGAGACCGGTAGAGGCTCTGCAGCCAGGTCAATAAAAGAGAGGCACGTCCTTCCCCCTGTCTGACACATAGAGACCGGTAGAGGCTCTGTAGCCAGGTCAATAAAAGAGAGGCACGTCCTTCCCCCTGTCTGACACATAGAGACCGGTAGCGGCTCTGCAGCCAGGTCAATAAAAGAGAGACCACGCTCCGCACCCTGTGTGACACATAGAGACCAGTAGAGGCTCTGCAGCCAGGTCAATAAAAGAGAGGCCACGTCCTTCCCCCTGTCTGACACATAGAGACCGGTAGAGGCTCTGCAGCCAGGTCAATAAAAGAGAGGCACGTCCTTCCCCCTGTCTGACACATAGAGACCGGTAGAGGCTCTGCAGCCAGGTCAATAAAAGAGAGGCTCGTCCTTCCCCCTGTCTGACACATAGAGACCGGTAGAGGCTCTGCAGCCAGGTCAATAAAAGAGAGGCCACGTCCTTCCCCTTGTCTGACACATAGAGACCAGTAGAGGCTCTGCAGCCAGGTAATAAAGGCGAGGCACGTCCTTCCCCCTGTCTGACACATAGAGACTGGTAGAGGTTCTGCAGTCAGGTCAATAAAAGAGAGGCCACGTCCTTCCCCCTGTCTCACAAATAGAGACCGGTAGAGGCTCTGCAGCCAGGTCAATAAAGAGAGGCATGTCCTTCCCCCTGTCTGACACATAGAGACCGGTAGAGGCTCTGCAGCCAGGTCAATAAAAGAGAGGCCACGCTCTGCACCCTGTGTGACACATAGAGACCGGTAGAGGCTCTGCAGCCAGGTCAATAAAAGAGAGGCCATGCTCCGCACCCTGTGTGACACATAGACACCGGTAGAGGCTCTGCAGCCAGGTTAATAAAAGAGAGGCACGTCCTTCCCCCTGTATGACACATAGAGACCGGTAGAGGCTCTGCATCCAGGTCAATAAAAGAGAGGCCACGTCCTTTCCCCTGTCTGACACATAGAGAACGGTAGAGGCTCTGCAGCCAGGTCAATAAAAGAGAGGCACGTCCTTCCCCTGTCTGACACATACAGACCGGTAGAGGCTCTGCAGCCAGGTCAATAAAAGAGAGGCCACGTCCTTCCCCCTGTCTGACACATAGAGACCGGTAGAGGCTCTGCAGCCAGGTCAATAAAAGAGAGGCACGTCCTTCCCCCTGTCTGACACATAGAGACCGGTAGAGGCTCTGCAGCCCGGTCAATAAAAGAGAGGCCACGCTCCGCACCCTGTGTGACACATAGAGACCGGTAGAGGCTCTGCAGCCAGGTCAATAAAAGAGAGGCACCTCCTTCCCCCTGTCTGACAAATAGAGACCGGTAGAGGCTCTGCAGCCAGGTCAATAAAAGAGAGGCACGTCCTTCCCCCTGTCTGACACATAGAGACCGGTAGCGGCTCTGCAGCCAGGTCAATAAAAGAGAGGCTCGTCCTTCCCCCTGTCTGACACAAAGAGACCGGTAGAGGCTCTGCAGCCAGGTCAATAAAAGAGAGGCCACGTCCTTCCCCCTGTCTGACACATAGAGACCGGTAGAGGCTGTGCAGCCAGGTCAATAAAAGAGAGGCACGTCCTTCCCCCTGTCTGACACATAGAGACCGGTAGAGGCTCTGCAGCCAGGTCAATAAAGAGAGGCACGTCCTTCCTCCTGTCTGACACATAGAGACCGGTAGAGGCTCTGCAGCCAGGTAATAAAAGAGAGGCACGTCCTTCCCCCTGTCTGACACATAGAGACCGGTAGAGGCTCTGCAGCCAGGTAATAAAGGCGAGGCCACGTCCTTCCCCCTGTCTGACACATAGAGACCGGTAGAGGCTCTGCAGCCAGGTAATAAAGGCGAGGCCACGTCCTTCCCCCAGTCTGACACATAGAGACTGGTAGAGGCTCTGCAGCCAGGTAATAAAGGCGAGGCCACGTCCTTCCCCCTGTCTGACACATAGAGACCGGTAGAGGTTCTGCAGCCAGGTAATAAAGGCGAGACCACGTCCTTCCCCCAGTCTGACACATAGAGACCGGTAGAGGCTCTGCAGCCAGGTAATAAAGGCGAGGCCACCTCCTTCCCCCTGTCTGACAGATAGAGATCGGTAGAGGCTCTGCAGCCAGATCAATAAAAGAGAGGCCACGCTCCGCACCCTGTGTGACACATAGACACCGGTAGAGGCTCTGCAGCCAGGTAATAAAAGAGAGGCACGTCCTTCCCCTGACTGACACATAGAGACCGGTAGAGGCTCTGCAGCCAGGTAATAAAGGCGAGGCCACGTCCTTCCCCCTGTCTGACACATAGAGACCGGTAGAGGCTCTGCAGCCAGGTAATAAAGGCGAGGCCACGTCCTTCCCCCAGTCTGACACATAGAGACCGGTAGAGGCTTTGCAGCCAGGTCAATAAAAGAGAGGCACGTCCCTTCCCCCTGTCTGACACATAGAGACCGTAGAGGCTCTGCAGCCAGGTCAATAAAAGAGAGGCACGTCCTTCCCCATGTCTGACACATAGAGACCGGTAGAGGCTCTGCAGCCAGGTAATAAAGGCGAGGCCACGTCCTTCCCCCTGTCTGACACATAGAGACCGGTAGAGGCTCTGCAGCCAGGTCAATAAAAGAGAGGCACGTCCTTCCCCCTATCTGACACATAGAGACCGGTAGAGGCTCTGCAGCCAGGTCAATAAAAGAGAGGCACGTCCTTCCGTCTGTCTGACACATAGAGACCGGTAGAGGCTCTGCAGCCAGGTCAATAAAAGAGAGGCACGTCCTTCCCCCTGTCTGACACCTAGAGACCGGTAGGGGCTCTGCAGCCAGGTCAATAAAAGAGAGGCCACGTCCTTCCCCCTGTGTGACACATAGAGACCGGTAGAGGCTCTGCAGCCAGGTCAATAAAAGAGAGGCACGTCCTTCCCCCTGTCTGACACATAGAGACCGGTAGAGGCTGTGCAGCCAGGTCAATAAAAGAGAGGCACGTCCTTCCCCCTGTCTGACACATAGAGACCGGTAGAGGCTCTGCAGCCAGGTCAATAAAAGAGAGGCCAAGCTCCGCACCCTGTGTGACACATAGAGACCGGTAGAGGCTCTGCAGCCAGGTCAAGAAAAGAGAGGCCACGTCCTTCCCCCTGTCTGACACATAGAGACCGGTTGAGGCTCTGCAGCCAGGTCAATAAAAGAGAGGACACGCTCCGCACCCTGTGTGACACATAGAGACCGGTAAAGGCTCTGCAGCCAGGTCAATAAAAGAGAGGCACGTCCTTCCCCCTGTCTGACACATAGAGACCGGTAGAGGCTCTGCAGCCAGGTCAATAAAGAGAGGCACGTCCTTCCCCCTGTCTGACACATAGAGACCGGTAGAGCTCTGCAGCCAGGTCAATAAAAGAGAGGCACGTCCTTCCTCCTGTCTGACACATAGAGACCGGTAGAGGCTCTGCAGCCAGGTCAATAAAAGAGAGGCCACGTCCTTCCCCCTGTCTGACACATAGAGACCGGTAGAGGCTTTGCAGCCAGGTCAATAAAAGAGAGGCCACGTCCTTCCCCCTGTCTGACACATAGAGACCGGTAGAGGCTTTGCAGCCAGGTCAATAAAAGAGAGGCACCTCCTTCCCCCTGTCTGACACATAGAGACCGGTAGAGGCTCTGCAGCCAGGTCAATAAAGCCGAGGCACGTCCTTCCCCCTGTCTGACACATAGAGACCAGTAGAGGCTCTGCAGCCAGGTCAATAAAAGAGAGGCACGTACTTCCCCCTGTCTGACACATAGAGACCGGTAGAGGCTCTGCAGCCAGGTCAATAAAAGAGAGGCACGTCCTTCCCCCTGTCTGACACATAGAGACCGGTAGAGGCTCTGTAGCCAGGTCAATAAAAGAGAGGCACGTCCTTCCCCCTGTCTGACACATAGAGACCGGTAGCGGCTCTGCAGCCAGGTCAATAAAAGAGAGACCACGCTCCGCACCCTGTGTGACACATAGAGACCAGTAGAGGCTCTGCAGCCAGGTCAATAAAAGAGAGGCCACGTCCTTCCCCCTGTCTGACACATAGAGACCGGTAGAGGCTCTGCAGCCAGGTCAATAAAAGAGAGGCACGTCCTTCCCCCTGTCTCACACATAGAGACCGCTAGAGGCTCTGCAGCCAGGTCAATAAAAGAGAGGCTCGTCCTTCCCCCTGTCTCACACATAGAGACCGGTAGAGGCTCTGCAGCAAGGTCAATAAAAGAGAGGCCAGGTCCTTCCCCTTGTCTGACACATAGAGACCAGTAGAGGCTCTGCAGCCAGGTAATAAAGGCGAGGCACGTCCTTCCCCCTGTCTGACACATAGAGACTGGTAGAGGTTCTGCAGTCAGGTCAATAAAAGAGAGGCCACGTCCTTCCCCCTGTCTCACAAATAGAGACCAGTAGAGGCTCTGCAGCCAGGTCAATAAAAGAGAGGCATGTCCTTCCCCCTGTCTGACACATAGAGACCGGTAGAGGCTCTGCAGCCAGGTCAATAAAAGAGAGGCCACGCTCTGCACCCTGTGTGACACATAGAGACCGGTAGAGGCTCTGCAGCCAGGTCAATAAAAGAGAGGCCACGCTCCGCACCCTGTGTGACACATAGACACCGGTAGAGGCTCTGCAGCCAGGTTAATAAAAGAGAGGCACGTCCTTCCCCCTGTATGACACATAGAGACCGGTAGAGGCTCTGCATCCAGGTCAATAAAAGAGAGGCCACGTCCTTTCCCCTGTCTGACACATAGAGAACGGTAGAGGCTCTGCAGCCAGGTCAATAAAAGAGAGGCACGTCCTTCCCACTGTCTGACACATAGAGACCGGTAGAGGCTCTGCAGCCAGGTCAATAAAAGAGAGGCAATGCTCCGCACCCTGTGTGACACATAGAGACCGGTAGAGGCTCTGTAGCCAGGTCAATAAAAGAGAGGCCATGCTCTGCACACTGTCTGACACATAGAGACCGGTAGAGGGTCTGCAGCCAGGTCAATAAAAGAGAGGCCACGTCCTTCCCCCTGTCTGACACATAGAGACCAGTAGAGGCTCTGCAGCCAGGTCAATAAAAGAGAGGCCAGGTCCTTCCCCCTGTCTGACACATAGAGACCGGTAGAGGCTCTGCAGCCAGGTCAATTAAAGAGAACACGTCCTTCCCCCTGTCTGACACATAGAGACCGGTAGAGGCTCTGCAGCCAGGTAATAAAGTCGAGGCACGTCCTTCCCCCTGTCTGACACATAGAGACTGGTAGAGGCTCTGCAGCCAGGTCAATAAAACAGAGGCACGTCCTTCCCCCTGTCTGACACATAGAGACCGGTAGAGGCTCTGCAGCCAGGTCAAAAAAGAGAGGCACGTCCTTCCCCCTGTCTGACACATAGAGACCGGTAGAGGCTCTGCAGCCAGGTCATTAAAGAGAGGCACGTCCTTCCCACTGTCTGACACATAGAGACCGGTAGAGGCTCTGCAGCCAGGTCAATAAAAGAAAGGCACGTCCTTCCCCCTGTCTGACACATAGAGACCGGTAGAGGCTCTGCAGCCATGTAATAAAGGCGAGGCCACGTCCTTCCCCCTGTCTGACACATAGAGACCGGTAGAGTCTCTGCAGCCAGGTCAATAAAAGAGAGGCCACGCTCCGCACCCTGTGTGACACATAGAGACTGGTAGAGGCTCTGCAGCCAGGTCAATAAAAGAGAGGCCACGTCCTTCCCCCTGTCTGACACATAGAGACTGGTAGAGGCTCTGCAGCCAAGTCAATAAAAGAGAGGCCACATCCTTCCCCCTGTCTGACACATAGAGACTGGTAGAGGCTCTGCAGCCAGGTCAATAAAAGAGAGGCCACGTCCTTCCCCCTGTCTGACACATAGAGACCGGTAGAGGCTCTGCAGCCAGGTCAATAAATGAGAGGCCACGTCCATCCCCCTGTCTGACACATAGAGACCGATAGAGGCTCTGCAGCCAGGTCAATGAAAGAGAGGCCACGTCCTTCCCCCTGTCTGACACGTAGAGACCGGTAGAGGCTCTGCAGCCAGGTCAATAAAAGAGACGCCACGCTCCGCACCCTGTGTGACACATAGAGACCGGTAGAGGCTCTGCAGCCAGGTCAATAAAAGAGAGGCCACGTCCTTCCCCCTGTCTGACACATAGAGACCGGTAGAGGCTCTGCAGCCAGGTCAATAAAAGAGAGGCACGTCCTTCCCACTGTCTGACACATAGAGACCGGTAGAGGCTCTGCAGCCAGGTCAGTAAAAGAGAGGCACGTCCTTCCCCCTGTCTGACACATAGAGACCGGTAGAGGCTCTGGAGCCAGGTCAATAAAAGAGAGGCACGTCCTTCCCCCTGTCTGACACATACAGACCGGTAGAGGCTCTGCAGCCAGGTCAATAAAAGAGAGGCCACGTCCTTCCCCCTGTCTGACACATAGAGACCGGTAGAGGCTCTGCAGCCAGGTCAATAAAAGAGAGGCACGTCCTTCCCCCTGTCTGACACATAGAGACCGGTAGAGGCTCTGCAGCCAGGTCAATAAAAGAGAGGCCACGTCCTTCCCCCTGTCTGACACATAGAGACCGGTGGAGGCTCTGCAGCCAGATCAATAAAAGAGAGGCCACGCTCCGCACCCTGTGTGACACATAGACACCGGTAGAGGCTCTGCAGCCAGGTAATAAAAGAGAGGCACGTCCTTCCCCCTGTCTGACACATAGAGACCGGTAGAGGCTCTGCAGCCAGGTAATAAAGGCGAGGCCACGTCCTTCCCCCTGTCTGACACATAGAGACCGGTAGAGGCTCTGCAGCCAGGTAATAAAGGCGAGGCCACGTCCTTCCCCCAGTCTGACACATAGAGACCGGTAGAGGCTCTGCAGCCAGGTAATAAAGGCGAGGCCACGTCCTTCCCACTGTCTGACACATAGAGACCGGTAGAGGCTCTGCAGCCAGGTAATAAAGGCGAGGCCACGTCCTTCCCCCTGTCTGACACATAGAGACCGGTAGAGGCTCTGCAGCCAGGTCAATAAAAGAGAGGCACGTCCTTCCCACTGTCTGACACATAGAGACCGGTAGAGGCTCTGCAGCCAGGTCAATAAAAGAGAGGCAATGCTCCGCACCCTGTGTGACACATAGAGACCGGTAGAGGCTCTGTAGCCAGGTCAATAAAAGAGAGGCCATGCTCTGCACACTGTCTGACACATAGAGACCGGTAGAGGGTCTGCAGCCAGGTCAATAAAAGAGAGGCCACGTCCTTCCCCCTGTCTGACACATAGAGACCAGTAGAGGCTCTGCAGCCAGGTCAATAAAAGAGAGGCCAGGTCCTTCCCCTGTCTGACACATAGAGACCGGTAGAGGCTCTGCAGCCAGGTCAATTAAAGAGAACACGTCCTTCCCCCTGTCTGACACATAGAGACCGGTAGAGGCTCTGCAGCCAGGTAATAAAGTCGAGGCACGTCCTTCCCCCTGTCTGACACATAGAGACTGGTAGAGGCTCTGCAGCCAGGTCAATAAAACAGAGGCACGTCCTTCCCCCTGTCTGACACATAGAGACCGGTAGAGGCTCTGCAGCCAGGTCAAAAAAGAGAGGCACGTCCTTCCCCCTGTCTGACACATAGAGACCGGTAGAGGCTCTGCAGCCAGGTCATTAAAGAGAGGCACGTCCTTCCCACTGTCTGACACATAGAGACCGGTAGAGGCTCTGCAGCCAGGTCAATAAAAGAAAGGCACGTCCTTCCCCCTGTCTGACACATAGAGACCGGTAGAGGCTCTGCAGCCATGTAATAAAGGCGAGGCCACGTCCTTCCCCCTGTCTGACACATAGAGACCGGTAGAGGCTCTGCAGCCAGGTCAATAAAAGAGAGGCCACGCTCCGCACCCTGTGTGACACATAGAGACTGGTAGAGGCTCTGCAGCCAGGTCAATAAAAGAGAGGCCACGTCCTTCCCCCTGTCTGACACATAGAGACTGGTAGAGGCTCTGCAGCCAAGTCAATAAAAGAGAGGCCACATCCTTCCCCCTGTCTGACACATAGAGACTGGTAGAGGCTCTGCAGCCAGGTCAATAAAAGAGAGGCCACGTCCTTCCCCCTGTCTGACACATAGAGACCGGTAGAGGCTCTGCAGCCAGGTCAATAAATGAGAGGCCACGTCCATCCCCCTGTCTGACACATAGAGACCGATAGAGGCTCTGCAGCCAGGTCAATGAAAGAGAGGCCACGTCCTTCCCCCTGTCTGACACGTAGAGACCGGTAGAGGCTCTGCAGCCAGGTCAATAAAAGAGACGCCACGCTCCGCACCCTGTGTGACACATAGAGACCGGTAGAGGCTCTGCAGCCAGGTCAATAAAAGAGAGGCCACGTCCTTCCCCCTGTCTGACACATAGAGACCGGTAGAGGCTCTGCAGCCAGGTCAATAAAAGAGAGGCACGTCCTTCCCACTGTCTGACACATAGAGACCGGTAGAGGCTCTGCAGCCAGGTCAATAAAAGAGAGGCCACCTCCTTCCCCCTGTCTGACAGATAGAGACCGGTAGAGGCTCTGCAGCCAGGTCAATAAAAGAGAGGCCAGGCCCTTCCCCCTGTCTGACACATAGAGACCGGTAGAGGCTCTGCAGCCAGGTCAGTAAAAGAGAGGCACGTCCTTCCCCCTGTCTGACACATAGAGACCGGTAGAGGCTCTGGAGCCAGGTCAATAAAGAGAGGCACGTCCTTCCCCCTGTCTGACACATACAGACCGGTAGAGGCTCTGCAGCCAGGTCAATAAAAGAGAGGCCACGTCCTTCCCCCTGTCTGACACATAGAGACCGGTAGAGGCTCTGCAGCCAGGTCAATAAAAGAGAGGCACGTCCTTCCCCCTGTCTGACACATAGAGACCGGTAGAGGCTCTGCAGCCAGGTCAATAAAAGAGAGGCCACGTCCTTCCCCCTGTCTGACACATAGAGATCGGTGGAGGCTCTGCAGCCAGATCAATAAAAGAGAGGCCACGCTCCGCACCCTGTGTGACACATAGACACCGGTAGAGGCTCTGCAGCCAGGTAATAAAAGAGAGGCACGTCCTTCCCCCTGTCTGACACATAGAGACCGGTAGAGGCTCTGCAGCCAGGTAATAAAGGCGAGGCCACGTCCTTCCCCCTGTCTGACACATAGAGACCGGTAGAGGCTCTGCAGCCAGGTAATAAAGGCGAGGCCACGTCCTTCCCCCAGTCTGACACATAGAGACCGGTAGAGGCTCTGCAGCCAGGTAATAAAGACGAGGCCACGTCCTTCCCCCTGTCTGACACATAGAGACCGGTAGAGGCTCTGCAGCCAGGTAATAAAGGCGAGGCCACGTCCTTCCCCCTGTCTGACACATAGAGACCGGTAGAGGCTCTGCAGCCAGGTAATAAAGGCGAGGCCACGTCCTTCCCCCTGTCTGACAAATAGAGACCGGTAGAGGCTCTGCAGCCAGGTCAATAAAAGAGAGGCCACGTCCTTCCCCCTGTCTGACACATAGAGACCGGTAGAGGCTCTGCAGCCAGGTCAATAAAAGAGAGGCCACGTCCTTCCCCTGTCTGACACATAGAGACCGGTAGAGGCTCTGCAGCCAGGTCAATAAAAGAGAGGCACGTCCTTCCCCCTGTCTGACACATAGAGACCGGTAGAGGCTCTGCAGCCAGGTCAATAAAAGAGAGGCACGTCCTTCCCCCTGTCTGACACATAGAGACCGGTAGAGGCTCTGCAGCCAGGTCAATAAAAGAGAGGCACGTCCTTCCCCCTGTCTGACACATAGAGACCGGTAGAGGCTCTGCAGCCAGGTAATAAAAGAGAGGCATGTCCTTCCCCCTGTCTGACACATAGAGACCGGTAGAGGCTCTGCAGCCAGGTAATAAAGGCGAGGCCACGTCCTTCCCCCTGTCTGACACATAGAGACCGGTAGAGGCTCTGCAGCCAGGTAATAAAGGCGAGGCCACGTCCTTCCAAAAGTCTGACACATAGAGACCGGTAGAGGCTCTGCAGCCAGGTCAATAAAAGAGAGGCCACGTCCTTCCCCTGTCTGACACATAGAGACCGGTAGAGGCTCTGCAGCCAGGTCAATAAAAGAGAGGCCATGTCCTTCCCCCTGTCTGACACATAGAGACCGGTAGAGGCTCTGCAGCCAGGTCAATAAAAGAGAGGCCACGTCCTTCCCCCTGTCTGACACATAGAGACCGGTAGAGGCTCTGCAGCCAGGTCAATAAAAGAGAGGCACGTCCTTCCCCCTGTCTGACACATAGAGACCGGTAGAGGCTCTGCAGCCAGGTCAATAAAAGAGAGGCCACGTCCTTCCCCCTGTCTGACACATAGAGACCGGTAGAGGCTCTGCAGCCAGGTCAATAAAAGAGAGGCACGTCCTTCCCCCTGTCTGACACATAGATACCGGTAGAGGCTCTGCAGCCAGGTCAATAAAAGAGAGGCCACGTCCTTCCCCCTGTCTGACACATAGAGACCAGTAGAGGCTCTGCAGCCAGGTAATAAAGGCGAGGCCACGTCCTTCCCCCAGTCTGATACATAGAGACCGGTAGAGGCTCTGCAGCCAGGTAATAAAGGCGAGGCCACGTCCTTCCCCCTGTCTGACACATAGAGACCGGTAGAGGCTCTGCAGCCAGGTAATAAAGGCGAGGCCACGTCCTTCCCCCTGTCTGACACATAGAGACCGGTAGAGGCTCTGCAGCCAGGTCAATAAAAGAGAGGCCACGTCCTTCCCCCTGTCTGACACATAGAGACCGGTAGAGGCTCTACAGCCAGATCAATAAAAGAGAGGCCACGCTCCGCACCCTGTGTGACACATAGACACCGGTAGAGGCTCTGCAGCCAGGTAATAAAAGAGAGGCACGTCCTTCCCCCTGTCTGACACATAGAGACCGGTAGAGGCTCTGCAGCCAGGTAATAAAGGCGAGGCCACGTCCTTCCCCCTGTCTGACACATAGAGACCGGTAGAGGCTCTGCAGCCAGGTAATAAAGGCGAGGCCACGTCCTTCCCCCAGTCTGACACATAGAGACCGGTAGAGGCTCTGCAGCCAGGTAATAAAGGCGAGGCCACGTCCTTCCCCCTGTCTGACACATAGAGACCGGTAGAGGCTCTGCAGCCAGGTAATAAAGGCGAGGCCACGTCCTTCCCCCTGTCTGACACATAGAGACCGGTAGAGGCTCTGCAGCCAGATCAATAAAAGAGAGGCCACGCTCCGCACCCTGTGTGACACATAGACACCGGTAGAGGCTCTGCAGCCAGGTAATAAAAGAGAGGCACGTCCTTCCCCCTGTCTGACACATAGAGACCGGTAGAGGCTCTGCAGCCAGGTAATAAAGGCGAGGCCACGTCCTTCCCCCTGTCTGACACATAGAGACCGGTAGAGGCTCTGCAGCCAGGTAATAAAGGCGAGGCCACGTCCTTCCCCCTGTCTGACACATAGAGACCGGTAGAGGCTCTGCAGCCAGGTAATAAAGGCGAGGCCACGTCCTTCCCCCAGTCTGACACATAGAGACCGGTAGAGGCTCTGCAGCCAGGTAATAAAGGCGAGGCCACGTCCTTCCCCCTGTCTGACACATAGAGACCGGTAGAGGCTCTGCAGCCAGGTAATAAAGGCGAGGCCACGTCCTTCCCCCTGTCTGACACATAGAGACCGGTAGAGGCTCTGCAGCCAGGTAATAACGTCGAGGCCACGTCCTTCCCCCTGTCT
Source organism: Calotriton arnoldi (assembly GCA_963921515.1). Classification (NCBI taxonomy): domain Eukaryota; kingdom Metazoa; phylum Chordata; class Amphibia; order Caudata; family Salamandridae; genus Calotriton; species Calotriton arnoldi. The sequence goes on from CAWUFW010000408.1 coordinate 434,362, forward strand.
GACAAATAGAGACCGGTAGAGGCTCTGCAGCCAGGTCAATAAAAGAGAGGCCACGTCCTTCCCCCTGTCTGACACATAGAGACCGGTAGAGGCTCTGCAGCCAGGTCAATAAAAGAGAGGCCACGTCCTTCCCCCTGTCTGACACATAGAGACCGGTAGAGGCTCTGCAGCCAGGTAATAAAAGAGAGGCACGTCCTTCCCCCTGTCTGACACATAGAGACCGGTAGAGGCTCTGCAGCCAGGTAATAAAAGAGAGGCACGTCCTTCCCCCTGTCTGACACATTGAGACCGGTAGAGGCTCTGCAGCCAGGTAATAAAGGCGAGGCCACGTCCTTCCCCCTGTCTGACACATAGAGACCGGTAGAGGCTCTGCAGCCAGGTAATAAAGGCGAGGCCACGTCCTTCCAAAAGTCTGACACATAGAGACCGGTAGAGGCTCTGCAGCCAGGTCAATAAAAGAGAGGCCACGTCCTTCCCCCTGTCTGACACATAGAGACCGGTAGAGGCTCTGCAGCCAGGTCAATAAAAGAGAGGCCACGTCCTTCCCCCTGTCTGACACATAGAGACCGGTAGAGGCTCTGCAGCCAGGTCAATAAAAGAGAGGCCACGTCCTTCCCCCTGTCTGACACATAGAGACCGGTAGAGGCTCTGCAGCCAGGTCAATAAAAGAGAGGCACGTCCTTCCCCCTGTCTGACACATAGAGACCGGTAGAGGCTCTGCAGCCAGGTCAATAAAAGAGAGGCCACGTCCTTCCCCCTGTCTGACACATAGAGACCGGTAGAGGCTCTGCAGCCAGGTCAATAAAAGAGAGGCACGTCCTTCCCCTGTCTGACACATAGAGACCGGTAGAGGCTCTGCAGCCAGGTCAATAAAAGAGAGGCCACGTCCTTCCCCCTGTCTGACACATAGAGACCAGTAGAGGCTCTGCAGCCAGGTAATAAAGGCGAGGCCACGTCCTTCCCCCAGTCTGATACATAGAGACCGGTAGAGGCTCTGCAGCCAGGTAATAAAGGCGAGGCCACGTCCTTCCCCCTGTCTGACACATAGAGACCGGTAGAGGCTCTGCAGCCAGGTAATAAAGGCGAGGCCACGTCCTTCCCCCTGTCTGACACATAGAGACCGGTAGAGGCTCTGCAGCCAGGTAATAAAAGAGAGGCACGTCCTTCCCCCTGTCTGACACATAGAGACCGGTAGAGGCTCTGCAGCCAGGTAATAAAAGAGAGGCACGTCCTTCCCCCTGTCTGACACATAGAGACCGGTAGAGGCTCTGCAGCCAGGTAATAAAGGCGAGGCCACGTCCTTCCCCCAGTCTGACACATAGAGACCGGTAGAGGCTCTGCAGCCAGGTAATAAAGGCGAGGCCACGTCCTTCCCCCTGTCTGACACATAGAGACCGGTAGAGGCTCTGCAGCCAGGTAATAAAGGCGAGGCCACGTCCTTCCCCCAGTCTGACACATAGAGACCGGTAGAGGCTCTGCAGCCAGGTAATAAAGGCGAGGCCACCTCCTTCCCCCTGTCTGACAGATAGAGACCTGCAGCCAGGTCAATAAAAGAGAGGCCAAGCTCCGCACCCTGTGTGACACATAGAGACCGGTAGAGGCTCTGCAGCCAGGTCAAGAAAAGAGAGGCCACGTCCTTCCCCCTGTCTGACACATAGAGACCGGTAGAGGCTCTGCAGCCAGATCAATAAAAGAGAGGCCACGCTCCGCACCCTGTGTGACACATAGACACCGGTAGAGGCTCTGCAGCCAGGTAATAAAAGAGAGGCACGTCCTTCCCCCTGTCTGACACATAGAGACCGGTAGAGGCTCTGCAGCCAGGTAATAAAGGCGAGGCCACGTCCTTCCCCCTGTCTGACACATAGAGACCGGTAGAGGCTCTGCAGCCAGGTAATAAAGGCGAGGCCACGTCCTTCCCCTAGTCTGACACATAGAGACCGGTAGAGGCTCTGCAGCCAGGTAATAAAGGCGAGGCCACGTCCTTCCCCCTGTCTGACACATAGAGACCGGTAGAGGCTCTGCAGCCAGGTAATAAAGGCGAGGCCACGTCCTTCCCCCTGTCTGACACATAGAGACCGGTAGAGGCTCTGCAGCCAGGTCAATAAAAGAGAGGCCACGTCCTTCCCCCTGTCTGACACATAGAGACCGGTAGAGGCTCTGCAGCCAGGTCAATAAAAGAGAGGCCACGTCCTTCCCCCTGTGTGACACATAGAGACCGGTAGAGGCTCTGCAGCCAGGTCAATAAAGAGAGGCACGTCCTTCCCCCTGTCTGACACATAGAGACCGGTAGAGGCTGTGCAGCCAGGTCAATAAAAGAGAGGCACGTCCTTCCCCCTGTCTGACACATAGAGACCGGTAGAGGCTCTGCAGCCAGGTCAATAAAAGAGAGGCCAAGATCCGCACCCTGTGTGACACATAGAGACCGGTAGAGGCTCTGCAGCCAGGTCAAGAAAAGAGAGGCCACGTCCTTCCCCCTGTCTGACACATAGAGACCGGTTGAGGCTCTGCAGCCAGGTCAATAAAAGAGAGGACACGCTCCGCACCCTGTGTGACACATAGAGACCGGTAAAGGCTCTGCAGCCAGGTCAATAAAAGAGAGGCACGTCCTTCCCCCTGTCTGACACATAGAGACCGGTAGAGGCTCTGCAGCCAGGTCAATAAAAGAGAGGCACGTCCTTCCCCCTGTCTGACACATAGAGACCGGTAGAGCTCTGCAGCCAGGTCAATAAAAGAGAGGCACGTCCTTCCTCCTGTCTGACACATAGAGACCGGTAGAGGCTCTGCAGCCAGGTCAATAAAAGAGAGGCCACGTCCTTCCCCCTGTCTGACACATAGAGACCGGTAGAGGCTTTGCAGCCAGGTCAATAAAAGAGAGGCCACGTCCTTCCCCTTGTCTGACACATAGAGACCGGTAGAGGCTTTGCAGCCAGGTCAATAAAAGAGAGGCACCTCCTTCCCCCTGTCTGACACATAGAGACCGGTAGAGGCTCTGCAGCCAGGTCAATAAAGGCGAGGCACGTCCTTCCCCCTGTCTGACACATAGAGACCAGTAGAGGCTCTGCAGCCAGGTCAATAAAAGAGAGGCACGTACTTCCCCCTGTCTGACACATAGAGACCGGTAGAGGCTCTGCAGCCAGGTCAATAAAAGAGAGGCACAACCTTCCCCCTGTCTGACACATAGAGACCGGTAGAGGCTCTGTAGCCAGGTCAATAAAAGAGAGGCACGTCCTTCCCCTGTCTGACACATAGAGACCGGTAGCGGCTCTGCAGCCAGGTCAATAAAAGAGAGACCACGCTCCGCACCCTGTGTGACACATAGAGACCAGTAGAGGCTCTGCAGCCAGGTCAATAAAAGAGAGGCCACGTCCTTCCCCCTGTCTGACACATAGAGACCGGTAGAGGCTCTGCAGCCAGGTCAATAAAAGAGAGGCACGTCCTTCCCCCTGTCTCACACATGGAGACCGCTAGAGGCTCTGCAGCCAGGTCAATAAAAGAGAGGCTCGTCCTTCCCCCTGTCTCACACATAGAGACCGGTAGAGGCTCTGCAGCCAGGTCAATAAAAGAGAGGCCACGTCCTTCCCCTTGTCTGACACATAGAGACCAGTAGAGGCTCTGCAGCCAGGTAATAAAGGCGAGGCACGTCCTTCCCCCTGTCTGACACATAGAGACTGGTAGAGGTTCTGCAGTCAGGTCAATAAAGAGAGGCCACGTCCTTCCCCCTGTCTCACAAATAGAGACCGGTAGAGGCTCTGCAGCCAGGTCAATAAAAGAGAGGCATGTCCTTCCCCCTGTCTGACACATAGAGACCGGTAGAGGCTCTGCAGCCAGGTCAATAAAAGAGAGGCCACGCTCTGCACCCTGTGTGACACATAGAGACCGGTAGAGGCTCTGCAGCCAGGTCAATAAAAGAGAGGCCACGCTCCGCACCCTGTGTGACACATAGACACCGGTAGAGGCTCTGCAGCCAGGTTAATAAAAGAGAGGCACGTCCTTCCCCCTGTATGACACATAGAGACCGGTAGAGGCTCTGCATCCAGGTCAATAAAAGAGAGGCCACGTCCTTTCCCCTGTCTGACACATAGAGAACGGTAGAGGCTCTGCAGCCAGGTCAATAAAAGAGAGGCACGTCCTTCCCACTGTCTGACACAAAGAGACCGGTAGAGGCTCTGCAGCCAGGTCAATAGAAGAGAGGCAATGCTCCGCACCCTGTGTGACACATAGAGACCGGTAGAGGCTCTGTAGCCAGGTCAATAAAAGAGAGGCCATGCTCTGCACACTGTCTGACACATAGAGACCGGTAGAGGGTCTGCAGCCAGGTCAATAAAAGAGAGGCCACGTCCTTCCCCTGTCTGACACATAGAGACCAGTAGAGGCTCTGCAGCCAGGTCAATAAAAGAGAGGCCAGGTCCTTCCCCCTGTCTGACACATAGAGACCGGTAGAGGCTCTGCAGCCAGGTCAATTAAAGAGAACACGTCCTTCCCCCTGTCTGACACATAGAGACCGGTAGAGGCTCTGCAGCCAGGTAATAAAGTCGAGGCACGTCCTTCCCCCTGTCTGACACATAGAGACTGGTAGAGGCTCTGCAGCCAGGTCAATAAAACAGAGGCACGTCCTTCCCCCTGTCTGACACATAGAGACCGGTAGAGGCTCTGCAGCCAGGTCAATAAAAGAGAGGCACGTCCTTCCCCTGTCTGACACATAGAGACCGGTAGAGGCTCTGCAGCCAGGTCAATTAAAAGAGAGGCACGTCCTTCCCACTGTCTGACACATAGAGACCGGTAGAGGCTCTGCAGCCAGGTCAATAAAAGAAAGGCACGTCCTTCCCCCTGTCTGACACATAGAGACCGGTAGAGGCTCTGCAGCCATGTAATAAAGGCGAGGCACGTCCTTCCCCCTGTCTGACACATAGAGACCGGTAGATGCTCTGCAGTCAGGTCAATAAAAGAGAGGCCACGTCCTTCCCCTGTCTGACACATAGAGACCGGTAGAGGCTCTGCAGCCAGGTCAATAAAAGAGAGGCCACGCTCCGCACCCTGTGTGACACATAGAGACTGGTAGAGGCTCTGCAGCCAGGTCAATAAAAGAGAGGCCACGTCCTTCCCCCTGTCTGACACATAGAGACTGGTAGAGGCTCTGCAGCCAAGTCAATAAAAGAGAGGCCACATCCTTCCTTTGTCTGACACATAGAGACTGGTAGAGGCTCTGCAGCCAGGTCAATAAAAGAGAGGCCACGTCCTTCCCCCTGTCTGACTCATAGAGACCGGTAGAGGCTCTGCAGCCAGGTCAATAAATGAGAGGCCACCTCCATCCCCCTGTCTGACACATAGAGACCGGTAGAGGCTCTGCAGCCAGGTCAATAAAAGAGAGGCCACGTCCTTCCCCCTGTCTGACACGTAGAGACCGGTAGAGGCTCTGCAGCCAGGTCAATAAAAGAGACGCCACGCTCCGCACCCTGTGTGACACATAGAGACCGGTAGAGGCTCTGCAGCCAGGTCAATAAAAGAGAGGCCACGTCCTTCCCCCTGTCTGACACATAGAGACCGGTAGAGGCTCTGCAGCCAGGTCAATAAAAGAGAGGCACGTCCTTCCCACTGTCTGACACATAGAGACCGGTAGAGGCTCTGCAGCCAGGTCAATAAAAGAGAGGCCACCTCCTTCCCCCTGTCTGACAGATAGAGACCGGTAGAGGCTCTGCAGCCAGGTCAATAAAAGAGAGGCCAGGCCCTTCCCCTGTCTGACACATAGAGACCGGTAGAGGCTCTGCAGCCAGGTCAGTAAAAGAGAGGCACGTCCTTCCCCCTGTCTGACACATAGAGACCGGTAGAGGCTCTGGAGCCAGGTCAATAAAAGAGAGGCACGTCCTTCCCCCTGTCTGACACATACAGACCGGTAGAGGCTCTGCAGCCAGGTCAATAAAAGAGAGGCCACGTCCTTCCCCCTGTCTGACACATAGAGACCGGTAGAGGCTCTGCAGCCAGGTCAATAAAAGAGAGGCACGTCCTTCCCCCTGTCTGACACATAGAGACCGGTAGAGGCTCTGCAGCCAGGTCAATAAAAGAGAGGCCACGTCCTTCCCCCTGTCTGACACATAGAGACCGGTAGAGGCTCTGCAGCCAGATCAATAAAAGAGAGGCCACGCTCCGCACCCTGTGTGACACATAGACACCGGTAGAGGCTCTGCAGCCAGGTAATAAAAGAGAGGCACGTCCTTCCCCCTGTCTGACACATAGAGACCGGTAGAGGCTCTGCAGCCAGGTAATAAAGGCGAGGCCACGTCCTTCCCCCTGTCTGACACATAGAGACCGGTAGAGGCTCTGCAGCCAGGTAATAAAGGCGAGGCCACGTCCTTCCCCAGTCTGACACATAGAGACCGGTAGAGGCTCTGCAGCCAGGTAATAAAGGCGAGGCCACGTCCTTCCCCCTGTCTGACACATAGAGACCGGTAGAGGCTCTGCAGCCAGGTAATAAAGGCGAGGCCACGTCCTTCCCCCTGTCTGACACATAGAGACCGGTAGAGGCTCTGCAGCCAGGTAATAAAGGCGAGGCCACGTCCTTCCCCCTGTCTGACAAATAGAGACCGGTAGAGGCTCTGCAGCCAGGTCAATAAAAGAGAGGCCACGTCCATCCCCCTGTCTGACACATAGAGACCGGTAGAGGCTCTGCAGCCAGGTCAATAAAAGAGAGGCCACGTCCTTCCCCCTGTCTGACACATAGAGACCGGTAGAGGCTCTGCAGCCAGGTCAATAAAAGAGAGGCACGTCCTTCCCCTGTCTGACACATAGAGACCGGTAGAGGCTCTGCAGCCAGGTCAATAAAAGAGAGGCACGTCCTTCCCCTGTCTGACACATAGAGACCGGTAGAGGCTCTGCAGCCAGGTCAATAAAAGAGAGGCACGTCCTTCCCCCTGTCTGACACATAGAGACCGGTAGAGGCTCTGCAGCCAGGTAATAAAAGAGAGGCACGTCCTTCCCCCTGTCTGACACATAGAGACCGGTAGAGGCTCTGCAGCCAGGTAATAAAAGAGAGGCACGTCCTTCCCCTGTCTGACACATAGAGACCGGTAGAGGCTCTGCAGCCAGGTAATAAAGGCGAGGCCACGTCCTTCCCCCTGTCTGACACATAGAGACCGGTAGAGGCTCTGCAGCCAGGTAATAAAGGCGAGGCCACGTCCTTCCAAAAGTCTGACACATAGAGACCGGTAGAGGCTCTGCAGCCAGGTCAATAAAAGAGAGGCCACGTCCTTCCCCCTGTCTGACACATAGAGACCGGTAGAGGCTCTGCAGCCAGGTCAATAAAAGAGAGGCCACGTCCTTCCCCCTGTCTGACACATAGAGACCGGTAGAGGCTTTGCAGCCAGGTCAATAAAAGAGAGGCCACGTCCTTCCCCCTGTCTGACACATAGAGACCGGTAGAGGCTTTGCAGCCAGGTCAATAAAAGAGAGGCACCTCCTTCCCCCTGTCTGACACATAGAGACCGGTAGAGGCTCTGCAGCCAGGTCAATAAAGGCGAGGCACGTCCTTCCCCCTGTCTGACACATAGAGACCAGTAGAGGCTCTGCAGCCAGGTCAATAAAAGAGAGGCACGTACTTCCCCTGTCTGACACATAGAGACCGGTAGAGGCTCTGCAGCCAGGTCAATAAAAGAGAGGCACGTCCTTCCCCTGCCTGACACATAGAGACCGGTAGCGGCTCTGCAGCCAGGTCAATAAAAGAGAGACCACGCTCCGCACCCTGTGTGACACATAGAGACCAGTAGAGGCTCTGCAGCCAGGTCAATAAAAGAGAGGCCACGTCCTTCCCCCTGTCTGACACATAGAGACCGGTAGAGGCTCTGCAGCCAGGTCAATAAAAGAGAGGCACGTCCTTCCCCCTGTCTCACACATAGAGACCGCTAGAGGCTCTGCAGCCAGGTCAATAAAAGAGAGGCTCGTCCTTCCCCCTGTCTCACACATAGAGACCGGTAGAGGCTCTGCAGCAAGGTCAATAAAAGAGAGGCCACGTCCTTCCCCTTGTCTGACACATAGAGACCAGTAGAGGCTCTGCAGCCAGGTAATAAAGGCGAGGCACGTCCTTCCCCCTGTCTGACACATAGAGACTGGTAGAGGTTCTGCAGTCAGGTCAATAAAAGAGAGGCCACGTCCTTCCCCCTGTCTCACAAATAGAGACCGGTAGAGGCTCTGCAGCCAGGTCAATAAAAGAGAGGCATGTCCTTCCCCCTGTCTGACACATAGAGACCGGTAGAGGCTCTGCAGCCAGGTCAATAAAGAGAGGCCACGCTCTGCACCCTGTGTGACACATAGAGACCGGTAGAGGCTCTGCAGCCAGGTCAATAAAGAGAGGCCACGCTCCGCACCCTGTGTGACACATAGACACCGGTAGAGGCTCTGCAGCCAGTTTAATAAAAGAGAGGCACGTCCTTCCCCCTGTATGACACATAGAGACCGGTAGAGGCTCTGCATCCAGGTCAATAAAAGAGAGGCCACGTCCTTTCCCCTGTCTGACACATAGAGAACGGTAGAGGCTCTGCAGCCAGGTCAATAAAAGAGAGGCACGTCCTTCCCACTGTCTGACACATAGAGACCGGTAGAGGCTCTGCAGCCAGGTCAATAAAAGAGAGGCAATGCTCCGCACCCTGTGTGACACATAGAGACCGGTAGAGGCTCTGTAGCCAGGTCAATAAAAGAGAGGCCATGCTCTGCACACTGTCTGACACATAGAGACCGGTAGAGGGTCTGCAGCCAGGTCAATAAAAGAGAGGCCACGTCCTTCCCCCTGTCTGACACATGGAGACCAGTAGAGGCTCTGCAGCCAGGTCAATAAAAGAGAGGCCAGGTCCTTCCCCTGTCTGACACATAGAGACCGGTAGAGGCTCTGCAGCCAGGTCAATTAAAGAGAACACGTCCTTCCCCCTGTCTGACACATAGAGACCGGTAGAGGCTCTGCAGCCAGGTAATAAAGTCGAGGCACGTCCTTCCCCCTGTCTGACACATAGAGACTGGTAGAGGCTCTGCAGCCAGGTCAATAAAACAGAGGCACGTCCTTCCCCCTGTCTGACACATAGAGACCGGTAGAGGCTCTGCAGCCAGGTCAATAAAAAGAGAGGCACGTCCTTCCCCCTGTCTGACACATAGAGACCGGTAGAGGCTCTGCAGCCAGGTCAATAAAAGAGAGGCACGTCCTTCCCACTGTCTGACACATAGAGACCGGTAGAGGCTCTGCAGCCAGGTCAATAAAAGAAAGGCACGTCCTTCCCCCTGTCTGACACATAGAGACCGGTAGAGGCTCTGCAGCCATGTAATAAAGGCGAGGCACGTCCTTCCCCCTGTCTGACACATAGAGACCGGTAGATGCTCTGCAGCCAGGTCAATAAAAGAGAGGCCACGTCCTTCCCCCTGTCTGACACATAGAGACCGGTAGAGGCTCTGCAGCCAGGTCAATAAAAGAGAGGCCACGCTCCGCACCCTGTGTGACACATAGAGACTGGTAGAGGCTCTGCAGCCAGGTCAATAAAAGAGAGGCCACGTCCTTCCCCCTGTCTGACACATAGAGACTGGTAGAGGCTCTGCAGCCAAGTCAATAAAAGAGAGGCCACATCCTTCCCCCTGTCTGACACATAGAGACTGGTAGAGGCTCTGCAGCCAGGTCAATAAAAGAGAGGCCACGTCCTTCCCCCTGTCTGACACATAGAGACCGGTAGAGGCTCTGCAGCCAGGTCAATAAATGAGAGGCCACGTCCATCCCCCTGTCTGACACATAGAGACCGATAGACGCTCTGCAGCCAGGTCAATAAAAGAGAGGCCACGTCCTTCCCCCTGTCTGACACGTAGAGACCGGTAGAGGTTCTGCAGCCAGGTCAATAAAAGAGACGCCACGCTCCGCACCCTGTGTGACACATAGAGACCGGTAGAGGCTCTGCAGCCAGGTCAATAAAAGAGAGGCCACGTCCTTCCCCTGTCTGACACATAGAGACCGGTAGAGGCTCTGCAGCCAGGTCAATAAAAGAGAGGCACGTCCTTCCCACTGTCTGACACATAGAGACCGGTAGAGGCTCTGCAGCCAGGTCAATAAAAGAGAGGCCACCTCCTTCCCCCTGTCTGACAGATAGAGACCGGTAGAGGCTCTGCAGCCAGGTCAATAAAAGAGAGGCCAGGCCCTTCCCCCTGTCTGACACATAGAGACCGGTAGAGGCTCTGCAGCCAGGTCAGTAAAAGAGAGGCACGTCCTTCCCCCTGTCTGACACATAGAGACCGGTAGAGGCTCTGGAGCCAGGTCAATAAAAGAGAGGCAAGTCCTTCCCCCTGTCTGACACATACAGACCGGTAGAGGCTCTGCAGCCAGGTCAATAAAAGAGAGGCCACGTCCTTCCCCCTGTCTGACACATAGAGACCGGTAGAGGCTCTGCAGCCAGGTCAATAAAAGAGAGGCACGTCCTTCCCCCTGTCTGACACATAGAGACCGGTAGAGGCTCTGCAGCCAGGTCAATAAAAGAGAGGCCACGTCCTTCCCCCTGTCTGACACATAGAGACCGGTAGAGGCTCTGCAGCCAGATCAATAAAAGAGAGGCCACGCTCCGCACCCTGTGTGACACATAGACACCGGTAGAGGCTCTGCAGCCAGGTAATAAAAGAGAGGCACGTCCTTCCCCCTGTCTGACACATAGAGACCGGTAGAGGCTCTGCAGCCAGGTAATAAAGGCGAGGCCACGTCCTTCCCCCTGTCTGACACATAGAGACCGGTAGAGGCTCTGCAGCCAGGTAATAAAGGCGAGGCCACGTCCTTCCCCCAGTCTGACACATAGAGACCGGTAGAGGCTCTGCAGCCAGGTAATAAAGGCGAGGCCACGTCCTTCCCCCTGTCTGACACATAGAGACCGGTAGAGGCTCTGCAGCCAGGTAATAAAGGCGAGGCCACGTCCTTCCCCCTGTCTGACACATAGAGACCGGTAGAGGCTCTGCAGCCAGGTCAATAAAAGAGAGGCCACGTCCTTCCCCCTGTCTGACACATAGAGACCGGTAGAGGCTCTACAGCCAGATCAATAAAAGAGAGGCCACGCTCCGCACCCTGTGTGACACATAGACACCGGTAGAGGCTCTGCAGCCAGGTAATAAAAGAGAGGCACGTCCTTCCCCCTGTCTGACACATAGAGACCGGTAGAGGCTCTGCAGCCAGGTAATAAAGGCGAGGCCACGTCCTTCCCCCTGTCTGACACATAGAGACCGGTAGAGGCTCTGCAGCCAGGTAATAAAGGCGAGGCCACGTCCTTCCCCCAGTCTGACACATAGAGACCGGTAGAGGCTCTGCAGCCAGGTAATAAAGGCGAGGCCACGTCCTTCCCCCTGTCTGACACATAGAGACCGGTAGGGGCTCTGCAGCCAGATCAATAAAAGAGAGGCCACGCTCCGCACCCTGTGTGACACATAGACACCGGTAGAGGCTCTGCAGCCAGGTAATAAAAGAGAGGCACGTCCTTCCCCTGTCTGACACATAGAGACCGGTAGAGGCTCTGCAGCCAGGTAATAAAGGCGAGGCCACGTCCTTCCCCCTGTCTGACACATAGAGACCGGTAGAGGCTCTGCAGCCAGGTAATAAAGGCGAGGCCACGTCCTTCCCCCTGTCTGACACATAGAGACCGGTAGAGGCTCTGCAGCCAGGTAATAAAGGCGAGGCCACGTCCTTCCCCCAGTCTGACACATAGAGACCGGTAGAGGCTCTGCAGCCAGGTAATAAAGGCGAGGCCACGTCCTTCCCCCTGTCTGACACATAGAGACCGGTAGAGGCTCTGCAGCCAGGTAATAAAGGCGAGGCCACGTCCTTCCCCCTGTCTGACAAATAGAGACCGGTAGAGGCTCTGCAGCCAGGTCAATAAAAGAGAGGCCACGTCCTTCCCCCTGTCTGACACATAGAGACCGGTAGAGGCTCTGCAGCCAGGTCAATAAAAGAGAGGCCACGTCCTTCCCCCTGTCTGACACATAGAGACCGGTAGAGGCTCTGCAGCCAGGTCAATAAAAGAGAGGCCACGCTCCGCACCCTGTGTGACACATAGAGACTGGTAGAGGCTCTGCAGCCAGGTCAATAAAAGAGAGGCCACGTCCTTCCCCTGTCTGACACATAGAGACTGGTAGAGGCTCTGCAGCCAAGTCAATAAAAGAGAGGCCACATCCTTCCCCTGTCTGACACATAGAGACTGGTAGAGGCTCTGCAGCCAGGTCAATAAAAGAGAGGCCACGTCCTTCCCCCTGTCTGACACATAGAGACCGGTAGAGGCTCTGCAGCCAGGTCAATAAATGAGAGGCCACGTCCATCCCCCTGTCTGACACATAGAGACCGATAGAGGCTCTGCAGCCAGGTCAATAAAAGAGAGGCCACGTCCTTCCCCCTGTCTGACACGTAGAGACCGGTAGAGGCTCTGCAGCCAGGTCAATAAAAGAGACGCCACGCTCCGCACCCTGTGTGACACATAGAGACCGGTAGAGGCTCTGCAGCCAGTTCAATAAAAGAGAGGCCACGTCCTTCCACCTGTCTGACACATAGAGACCGGTAGAGGCTCTGCAGCCAGGTCAATAAAAGAGAGGCACGTCCTTCCCACTGTCTGACACATAGAGACCGGTAGAGGCTCTGCAGCCAGGTCAATAAAAGAGAGGCCACCTCCTTCCCCCTGTCTGACAGATAGAGACCGGTAGAGGCTCTGCAGCCAGGTCAATAAAAGAGAGGCCAGGCCCTTCCCCCTGTCTGACACATAGAGACCGGTAGAGGCTCTGCAGCCAGGTCAGTAAAAGAGAGGCACGTCCTTCCCCCTGTCTGACACATAGAGACCGGTAGAGGCTCTGGAGCCAGGTCAATAAAAGAGAGGCACGTCCTTCCCCCTGTCTGACACATAGAGACCGGTAGAGGCTCTGCAGCCAGGTCAATAAAAGAGAGGCACGTCCTTCCCCCTGTCTGACACATACAGACCGGTAGAGGCTCTGCAGCCAGGTCAATAAAAGAGAGGCCACGTCCTTCCCCCTGTCTGACACATAGAGACCGGTGGAGGCTCTGCAGCCAGATCAATAAAAGAGAGGCCACGCTCCGCACCCTGTGTGACACATAGACACCGGTAGAGGCTCTGCAGCCAGGTAATAAAAGAGAGGCACGTCCTTCCCCCTGTCTGACACATAGAGACCGGTAGAGGCTCTGCAGCCAGGTAATAAAGGCGAGGCCACGTCCTTCCCCCTGTCTGACACATAGAGACCGGTAGAGGCTCTGCAGCCAGGTAATAAAGGCGAGGCCACGTCCTTCCCCCAGTCTGACACATAGAGACCGGTAGAGGCTCTGCAGCCAGGTAATAAAGGCGAGGCCACGTCCTTCCCCCTGTCTGACACATAGAGACCGGTAGAGGCTCTGCAGCCAGGTAATAAAGGCGAGGCCACGTCCTTCCCCCTGTCTGACACATAGAGACCGGTAGAGGCTCTGCAGCCAGGTAATAAAGGCGAGGCCACGTCCTTCCCCCTGTCTGACAAATAGAGACCGGTAGAGGCTCTGCAGCCAGGTCAATAAAAGAGAGGCCACGTCCTTCCCCCTGTCTGACACATAGAGACCGGTAGAGGCTCTGCAGCCAGGTCAATAAAAGAGAGGCACGTCCTTCCCCCTGTCTGACACATAGAGACCGGTAGAGGCTCTGCAGCCAGGTCAATAAAAGAGAGGCACGTCCTTCCCCCTGTCTGACACATAGAGACCGGTAGAGGCTCTGCAGCCAGGTCAATAAAAGAGAGGCACGTCCTTCCCCCTGTCTGACACATAGAGACCGGTAGAGGCTCTGCAGCCAGGTAATAAAAGAGAGGCATGTCCTTCCCCCTGTCTGACACATAGAGACCGGTAGAGGCTCTGCAGCCAGGTAATAAAGGCGAGGCCACGTCCTTCCCCCTGTCTGACACATAGAGACCGGTAGAGGCTCTGCAGCCAGGTAATAAAGGCGAGGCCACGTCCTTCCAAAAGTCTGACACATAGAGACCGGTAGAGGCTCTGCAGCCAGGTCAATAAAAGAGAGGCCACGTCCTTCCCCCTGTCTGACACATAGAGACCGGTAGAGGCTCTGCAGCCAGGTCAATAAAAGAGAGGCCATGTCCTTCCCCCTGTCTGACACATAGAGACCGGTAGAGGCTCTGCAGCCAGGTCAATAAAAGAGAGGCCACGTCCTTCCCCCTGTCTGACACATAGAGACCGGTAGAGGCTCTGCAGCCAGGTCAATAAAAGAGAGGCACGTCCTTCCCCTGTCTGACACATAGAGACCGGTAGAGGCTCTGCAGCCAGGTCAATAAAAGAGAGGCCACGTCCTTCCCCCTGTCTGACACATAGAGACCGGTAGAGGCTCTGCAGCCAGGTCAATAAAAGAGAGGCACGTCCTTCCCCCTGTCTGACACATAGAGACCGGTAGAGGCTCTGCAGCCAGGTCAATAAAAGAGAGGCCACGTCCTTCCCCCTGTCTGACACATAGAGACCAGTAGAGGCTCTGCAGCCAGGTAATAAAGGCGAGGCCACGTCCTTCCCCCAGTCTGATACATAGAGACCGGTAGAGGCTCTGCAGCCAGGTAATAAAGGCGAGGCCACGTCCTTCCCCCTGTCTGACACATAGAGACCGGTAGAGGCTCTGCAGCCAGGTAATAAAGGCGAGGCCACGTCCTTCCCCCTGTCTGACACATAGAGACCGGTAGAGGCTCTGCAGCCAGGTCAATAAAAGAGAGGCCACGTCCTTCCCCCTGTCTGACACATAGAGACCGGTAGAGGCTCTACAGCCAGATCAATAAAAGAGAGGCCACGCTCCGCACCCTGTGTGACACATAGACACCGGTAGAGGCTCTGCAGCCAGGTAATAAAAGAGAGGCACGTCCTTCCCCCTGTCTGACACATAGAGACCGGTAGAGGCTCTGCAGCCAGGTAATAAAGGCGAGGCCACGTCCTTCCCCCTGTCTGACACATAGAGACCGGTAGAGGCTCTGCAGCCAGGTAATAAAGGCGAGGCCACGTCCTTCCCCCAGTCTGACACATAGAGACCGGTAGAGGCTCTGCAGCCAGGTAATAAAGGCGAGGCCACGTCCTTCCCCCTGTCTGACACATAGAGACCGGTAGAGGCTCTGCAGCCAGGTAATAAAGGCGAGGCCACGTCCTTCCCCCTGTCTGACACATAGAGACCGGTAGAGGCTCTGCAGCCAGATCAATAAAAGAGAGGCCACGCTCCGCACCCTGTGTGACACATAGACACCGGTAGAGGCTCTGCAGCCAGGTAATAAAAGAGAGGCACGTCCTTCCCCCTGTCTGACACATAGAGACCGGTAGAGGCTCTGCAGCCAGGTAATAAAGGCGAGGCCACGTCCTTCCCCCTGTCTGACACATAGAGACCGGTAGAGGCTCTGCAGCCAGGTAATAAAGGCGAGGCCACGTCCTTCCCCCTGTCTGACACATAGAGACCGGTAGAGGCTCTGCAGCCAGGTAATAAAGGCGAGGCCACGTCCTTCCCCCAGTCTGACACATAGAGACCGGTAGAGGCTCTGCAGCCAGGTAATAAAGGCGAGGCCACGTCCTTCCCCCTGTCTGACACATAGAGACCGGTAGAGGCTCTGCAGCCAGGTAATAAAGGCGAGGCCACGTCCTTCCCCCTGTCTGACACATAGAGACCGGTAGAGGCTCTGCAGCCAGGTAATAACGTCGAGGCCACGTCCTTCCCCCTGTCTGACAAATAGAGACCGGTAGAGGCTCTGCAGCCAGGTCAATAAAAGAGAGGCCACGTCCTTCCCCCTGTCTGACACATAGAGACCGGTAGAGGCTCTGCAGCCAGGTCAATAAAAGAGAGGCCACGTCCTTCCCCCTGTCTGACACATAGAGACCGGTAGAGGCTCTGCAGCCAGGTAATAAAAGAGAGGCACGTCCTTCCCCCTGTCTGACACATAGAGACCGGTAGAGGCTCTGCAGCCAGGTAATAAAAGAGAGGCACGTCCTTCCCCCTGTCTGACACATAGAGACCGGTAGAGGCTCTGCAGCCAGGTAATAAAGGCGAGGCCACGTCCTTCCCCCTGTCTGACACATAGAGACCGGTAGAGGCTCTGCAGCCAGGTAATAAAGGCGAGGCCACGTCCTTCCAAAAGTCTGACACATAGAGACCGGTAGAGGCTCTGCAGCCAGGTCAATAAAAGAGAGGCCACGTCCTTCCCCCTGTCTGACACATAGAGACCGGTAGAGGCTCTGCAGCCAGGTCAATAAAAGAGAGGCCATGTCCTTCCCCTGTCTGACACATAGAGACCGGTAGAGGCTCTGCAGCCAGGTCAATAAAAGAGAGGCCACGTCCTTCCCCCTGTCTGACACATAGAGACCGGTAGAGGCTCTGCAGCCAGGTCAATAAAAGAGAGGCACGTCCTTCCCCCTGTCTGACACATAGAGACCGGTAGAGGCTCTGCAGCCAGGTCAATAAAAGAGAGGCCACGTCCTTCCCCCTGTCTGACACATAGAGACCGGTAGAGGCTCTGCAGCCAGGTCAATAAAAGAGAGGCACGTCCTTCCCCTGTCTGACACATAGAGACCGGTAGAGGCTCTGCAGCCAGGTCAATAAAAGAGAGGCCACGTCCTTCCCCCTGTCTGACACATAGAGACCAGTAGAGGCTCTGCAGCCAGGTAATAAAAGCGAGGCCACGTCCTTCCCCCAGTCTGATACATAGAGACCGGTAGAGGCTCTGCAGCCAGGTAATAAAGGCGAGGCCACGTCCTTCCCCCTGTCTGACACATAGAGACCGGTAGAGGCTCTGCAGCCAGGTAATAAAGGCGAGGCCACGTCCTTCCCCCTGTCTGACACATAGAGACCGGTAGAGGCTCTGCAGCCAGGTAATAAAAGAGAGGCACGTCCTTCCCCCTGTCTGACACATAGAGACCGGTAGAGGCTCTGCAGCCAGGTAATAAAAGAGAGGCACGTCCTTCCCCCTGTCTGACACATAGAGACCGGTAGAGGCTCTGCAGCCAGGTAATAAAGGCGAGGCCACGTCCTTCCCCCAGTCTGACACATAGAGACCGGTAGAGGCTCTGCAGCCAGGTAATAAAGGCGAGGCCACGTCCTTCCCCCTGTCTGACACATAGAGACCGGTAGAGGCTCTGCAGCCAGGTAATAAAGGCGAGGCCACGTCCTTCCCCCAGTCTGACACATAGAGACCGGTAGAGGCTCTGCAGCCAGGTAATAAAGGCGAGGCCACCTCCTTCCCCTGTCTGACAGATAGAGACCTGCAGCCAGGTCAATAAAAGAGAGGCCAAGCTCCGCACCCTGTGTGACACATAGAGACCGGTAGAGGCTCTGCAGCCAGGTCAAGAAAAGAGAGGCCACGTCCTTCCCCCTGTCTGACACATAGAGACCGGTAGAGGCTCTGCAGCCAGATCAATAAAAGAGAGGCCACGCTCCGCACCCTGTGTGACACATAGACACCGGTAGAGGCTCTGCAGCCAGGTAATAAAAGAGAGGCACGTCCTTCCCCCTGTCTGACACATAGAGACCGGTAGAGGCTCTGCAGCCAGGTAATAAAGGCGAGGCCACGTCCTTCCCCCTGTCTGACACATAGAGACCGGTAGAGGCTCTGCAGCCAGGTAATAAAGGCGAGGCCACGTCCTTCCCCTAGTCTGACACATAGAGACCGGTAGAGGCTCTGCAGCCAGGTAATAAAGGCGAGGCCACGTCCTTCCCCCTGTCTGACACATAGAGACCGGTAGAGGCTCTGCAGCCAGGTAATAAAGGCGAGGCCACGTCCTTCCCCCTGTCTGACACATAGAGACCGGTAGAGGCTCTGCAGCCAGGTCAATAAAAGAGAGGCCACGTCCTTCCCCCTGTCTGACACATAGAGACCGGTAGAGGCTCTGCAGCCAGGTCAATAAAAGAGAGGCCACGTCCTTCCCCCTGTGTGACACATAGAGACCGGTAGAGGCTCTGCAGCCAGGTCAATAAAAGAGAGGCACGTCCTTCCCCCTGTCTGACACATAGAGACCGGTAGAGGCTGTGCAGCCAGGTCAATAAAAGAGAGGCACGTCCTTCCCCCTGTCTGACACATAGAGACCGGTAGAGGCTCTGCAGCCAGCTCAATAAAAGAGAGGCCAAGCTCCGCACCCTGTGTGACACATAGAGACCGGTAGAGGCTCTGCAGCCAGGTCAAGAAAAGAGAGGCCACGTCCTTCCCCCTGTCTGACACATAGAGACCGGTTGAGGCTCTGCAGCCAGGTCAATAAAAGAGAGGACACGCTCCGCACCCTGTGTGACACATAGAGACCGGTAAAGGCTCTGCAGCCAGGTCAATAAAAGAGAGGCACGTCCTTCCCCCTGTCTGACACATAGAGACCGGTAGAGGCTCTGCAGCCAGGTCAATAAAAGAGAGGCACGTCCTTCCCCCTGTCTGACACATAGAGACCGGTAGAGCTCTGCAGCCAGGTCAATAAAAGAGAGGCACGTCCTTCCTCCTGTCTGACACATAGAGACCGGTAGAGGCTCTGCAGCCAGGTCAATAAAGAGAGGCCACGTCCTTCCCCCTGTCTGACACATAGAGACCGGTAGAGGCTTTGCAGCCAGGTCAATAAAAGAGAGGCCACGTCCTTCCCCTTGTCTGACACATAGAGACCGGTAGAGGCTTTGCAGCCAGGTCAATAAAAGAGAGGCACCTCCTTCCCCCTGTCTGACACATAGAGACCGGTAGAGGCTCTGCAGCCAGGTCAATAAAGGCGAGGCACGTCCTTCCCCCTGTCTGACACATAGAGACCAGTAGAGGCTCTGCAGCCAGGTCAATAAAAGAGAGGCACGTACTTCCCCCTGTCTGACACATAGAGACCGGTAGAGGCTCTGCAGCCAGGTCAATAAAAGAGAGGCACAACCTTCCCCCTGTCTGACACATAGAGACCGGTAGAGGCTCTGTAGCCAGGTCAATAAAAGAGAGGCACGTCCTTCCCCCTGTCTGACACATAGAGACCGGTAGCGGCTCTGCAGCCAGGTCAATAAAAGAGAGACCACGCTCCGCACCCTGTGTGACACATAGAGACCAGTAGAGGCTCTGCAGCCAGGTCAATAAAAGAGAGGCCACGTCCTTCCCCCTGTCTGACACATAGAGACCGGTAGAGGCTCTGCAGCCAGGTCAATAAAAGAGAGGCACGTCCTTCCCCCTGTCTCACACATGGAGACCGCTAGAGGCTCTGCAGCCAGGTCAATAAAAGAGAGGCTCGTCCTTCCCCCTGTCTCACACATAGAGACCGGTAGAGGCTCTGCAGCCAGGTCAATAAAAGAGAGGCCACGTCCTTCCCCTTGTCTGACACATAGAGACCAGTAGAGGCTCTGCAGCCAGGTAATAAAGGCGAGGCACGTCCTTCCCCCTGTCTGACACATAGAGACTGGTAGAGGTTCTGCAGTCAGGTCAATAAAAGAGAGGCCACGTCCTTCCCCCTGTCTCACAAATAGAGACCGGTAGAGGCTCTGCAGCCAGGTCAATAAAAGAGAGGCATGTCCTTCCCCCTGTCTGACACATAGAGACCGGTAGAGGCTCTGCAGCCAGGTCAATAAAAGAGAGGCCACGCTCTGCACCCTGTGTGACACATAGAGACCGGTAGAGGCTCTGCAGCCAGGTCAATAAAAGAGAGGCCACGCTCCGCACCCTGTGTGACACATAGACACCGGTAGAGGCTCTGCAGCCAGGTTAATAAAAGAGAGGCACGTCCTTCCCCCTGTATGACACATAGAGACCGGTAGAGGCTCTGCATCCAGGTCAATAAAAGAGAGGCCACGTCCTTTCCCCTGTCTGACACATAGAGAACGGTAGAGGCTCTGCAGCCAGGTCAATAAAAGAGAGGCACGTCCTTCCCACTGTCTGACACAAAGAGACCGGTAGAGGCTCTGCAGCCAGGTCAATAGAAGAGAGGCAATGCTCCGCACCCTGTGTGACACATAGAGACCGGTAGAGGCTCTGTAGCCAGGTCAATAAAAGAGAGGCCATGCTCTGCACACTGTCTGACACATAGAGACCGGTAGAGGGTCTGCAGCCAGGTCAATAAAAGAGAGGCCACGTCCTTCCCCCTGTCTGACACATAGAGACCAGTAGAGGCTCTGCAGCCAGGTCAATAAAAGAGAGGCCAGGTCCTTCCCCCTGTCTGACACATAGAGACCGGTAGAGGCTCTGCAGCCAGGTCAATTAAAGAGAACACGTCCTTCCCCCTGTCTGACACATAGAGACCGGTAGAGGCTCTGCAGCCAGGTAATAAAGTCGAGGCACGTCCTTCCCCCTGTCTGACACATAGAGACTGGTAGAGGCTCTGCAGCCAGGTCAATAAAACAGAGGCACGTCCTTCCCCCTGTCTGACACATAGAGACCGGTAGAGGCTCTGCAGCCAGGTCAATAAAAGAGAGGCACGTCCTTCCCCCTGTCTGACACATAGAGACCGGTAGAGGCTCTGCAGCCAGGTCAATTAAAAGAGAGGCACGTCCTTCCCACTGTCTGACACATAGAGACCGGTAGAGGCTCTGCAGCCAGGTCAATAAAAGAAAGGCACGTCCTTCCCCCTGTCTGACACATAGAGACCGGTAGAGGCTCTGCAGCCATGTAATAAAGGCGAGGCACGTCCTTCCCCCTGTCTGACACATAGAGACCGGTAGATGCTCTGCAGTCAGGTCAATAAAAGAGAGGCCACGTCCTTCCCCCTGTCTGACACATAGAGACCGGTAGAGGCTCTGCAGCCAGGTCAATAAAAGAGAGGCCACGCTCCGCACCCTGTGTGACACATAGAGACTGGTAGAGGCTCTGCAGCCAGGTCAATAAAAGAGAGGCCACGTCCTTCCCCCTGTCTGACACATAGAGACTGGTAGAGGCTCTGCAGCCAAGTCAATAAAAGAGAGGCCACATCCTTCCTTTGTCTGACACATAGAGACTGGTAGAGGCTCTGCAGCCAGGTCAATAAAAGAGAGGCCACGTCCTTCCCCCTGTCTGACACATAGAGACCGGTAGAGGCTCTGCAGCCAGGTCAATAAATGAGAGGCCACCTCCATCCCCCTGTCTGACACATAGAGACCGGTAGAGGCTCTGCAGCCAGGTCAATAAAAGAGAGGCCACGTCCTTCCCCCTGTCTGACACGTAGAGACCGGTAGAGGCTCTGCAGCCAGGTCAATAAAAGAGACGCCACGCTCCGCACCCTGTGTGACACATAGAGACCGGTAGAGGCTCTGCAGCCAGGTCAATAAAAGAGAGGCCACGTCCTTCCCCCTGTCTGACACATAGAGACCGGTAGAGGCTCTGCAGCCAGGTCAATAAAAGAGAGGCACGTCCTTCCCACTGTCTGACACATAGAGACCGGTAGAGGCTCTGCAGCCAGGTCAATAAAGAGAGGCCACCTCCTTCCCCCTGTCTGACAGATAGAGACCGGTAGAGGCTCTGCAGCCAGGTCAATAAAAGAGAGGCCAGGCCCTTCCCCTGTCTGACACATAGAGACCGGTAGAGGCTCTGCAGCCAGGTCAGTAAAAGAGAGGCACGTCCTTCCCCCTGTCTGACACATAGAGACCGGTAGAGGCTCTGGAGCCAGGTCAATAAAGAGAGGCACGTCCTTCCCCCTGTCTGACGCATACAGACCGGTAGAGGCTCTGCAGCCAGGTCAATAAAAGAGAGGCCACGTCCTTCCCCCTGTCTGACACATAGAGACCGGTAGAGGCTCTGCAGCCAGGTCAATAAAAGAGAGGCACGTCCTTCCCCCTGTCTGACACATAGAGACCGGTAGAGGCTCTGCAGCCAGGTCAATAAAAGAGAGGCCACGTCCTTCCCCCTGTCTGACACATAGAGACCGGTAGAGGCTCTGCAGCCAGATCAATAAAAGAGAGGCCACGCTCCGCACCCTGTGTGACACATAGACACCGGTAGAGGCTCTGCAGCCAGGTAATAAAAGAGAGGCACGTCCTTCCCCCTGTCTGACACATAGAGACCGGTAGAGGCTCTGCAGCCAGGTAATAAAGGCGAGGCCACGTCCTTCCCCCTGTCTGACACATAGAGACCGGTAGAGGCTCTGCAGCCAGGTAATAAAGGCGAGGCCACGTCCTTCCCCCAGTCTGACACATAGAGACCGGTAGAGGCTCTGCAGCCAGGTAATAAAGGCGAGGCCACGTCCTTCCCCCTGTCTGACACATAGAGACCGGTAGAGGCTCTGCAGCCAGGTAATAAAGGCGAGGCCACGTCCTTCCCCCTGTCTGACACATAGAGACCGGTAGAGGCTCTGCAGCCAGGTAATAAAGGCGAGGCCACGTCCTTCCCCCTGTCTGACAAATAGAGACCGGTAGAGGCTCTGCAGCCAGGTCAATAAAAGAGAGGCCACGTCCATCCCCCTGTCTGACACATAGAGACCGGTAGAGGCTCTGCAGCCAGGTCAATAAAAGAGAGGCCACGTCCTTCCCCCTGTCTGACACATAGAGACCGGTAGAGGCTCTGCAGCCAGGTCAATAAAAGAGAGGCACGTCCTTCCCCTGTCTGACACATAGAGACCGGTAGAGGCTCTGCAGCCAGGTCAATAAAGAGAGGCACGTCCTTCCCCCTGTCTGACACATAGAGACCGGTAGAGGCTCTGCAGCCAGGTCAATAAAAGAGAGGCACGTCCTTCCCCCTGTCTGACACATAGAGACCGGTAGAGGCTCTGCAGCCAGGTAATAAAAGAGAGGCACGTCCTTCCCCCTGTCTGACACATAGAGACCGGTAGAGGCTCTGCAGCCAGGTAATAAAAGAGAGGCACGTCCTTCCCCCTGTCTGACACATAGAGACCGGTAGAGGCTCTGCAGCCAGGTAATAAAGGCGAGGCCACGTCCTTCCCCCTGTCTGACACATAGAGACCGGTAGAGGCTCTGCAGCCAGGTAATAAAGGCGAGGCCACGTCCTTCCAAAAGTCTGACACATAGAGACCGGTAGAGGCTCTGCAGCCAGGTCAATAAAAGAGAGGCCACGTCCTTCCCCCTGTCTGACACATAGAGACCGGTAGAGGCTCTGCAGCCAGGTCAATAAAAGAGAGGCCACGTCCTTCCCCCTGTCTGACACATAGAGACCGGTAGAGGCTTTGCAGCCAGGTCAATAAAAGAGAGGCCACGTCCTTCCCCCTGTCTGACACATAGAGACCGGTAGAGGCTTTGCAGCCAGGTCAATAAAAGAGAGGCACCTCCTTCCCCCTGTCTGACACATAGAGACCGGTAGAGGCTCTGCAGCCAGGTCAATAAAGGCGAGGCACGTCCTTCCCCCTGTCTGACACATAGAGACCAGTAGAGGCTCTGCAGCCAGGTCAATAAAAGAGAGGCACGTACTTCCCCCTGTCTGACACATAGAGACCGGTAGAGGCTCTGCAGCCAGGTCAATAAAAGAGAGGCACGTCCTTCCCCCTGCCTGACACATAGAGACCGGTAGCGGCTCTGCAGCCAGGTCAATAAAAGAGAGACCACGCTCCGCACCCTGTGTGACACATAGAGACCAGTAGAGGCTCTGCAGCCAGGTCAATAAAAGAGAGGCCACGTCCTTCCCCCTGTCTGACACATAGAGACCGGTAGAGGCTCTGCAGCCAGGTCAATAAAAGAGAGGCACGTCCTTCCCCCTGTCTCACACATAGAGACCGCTAGAGGCTCTGCAGCCAGGTCAATAAAAGAGAGGCTCGTCCTTCCCCCTGTCTCACACATAGAGACCGGTAGAGGCTCTGCAGCAAGGTCAATAAAAGAGAGGCCACGTCCTTCCCCTTGTCTGACACATAGAGACCAGTAGAGGCTCTGCAGCCAGGTAATAAAGGCGAGGCACGTCCTTCCCCCTGTCTGACACATAGAGACTGGTAGAGGTTCTGCAGTCAGGTCAATAAAAGAGAGGCCACGTCCTTCCCCTGTCTCACAAATAGAGACCGGTAGAGGCTCTGCAGCCAGGTCAATAAAAGAGAGGCATGTCCTTCCCCCTGTCTGACACATAGAGACCGGTAGAGGCTCTGCAGCCAGGTCAATAAAAGAGAGGCCACGCTCTGCACCCTGTGTGACACATAGAGACCGGTAGAGGCTCTGCAGCCAGGTCAATAAAAGAGAGGCCACGCTCCGCACCCTGTGTGACACATAGACACCGGTAGAGGCTCTGCAGCCAGTTTAATAAAAGAGAGGCACGTCCTTCCCCCTGTATGACACATAGAGACCGGTAGAGGCTCTGCATCCAGGTCAATAAAAGAGAGGCCACGTCCTTTCCCCTGTCTGACACATAGAGAACGGTAGAGGCTCTGCAGCCAGGTCAATAAACGAGAGGCACGTCCTTCCCACTGTCTGACACATAGAGACCGGTAGAGGCTCTGCAGCCAGGTCAATAAAAGAGAGGCAATGCTCCGC
Organism: Calotriton arnoldi; assembly: GCA_963921515.1. Taxonomy (NCBI): domain Eukaryota; kingdom Metazoa; phylum Chordata; class Amphibia; order Caudata; family Salamandridae; genus Calotriton; species Calotriton arnoldi. Next base: position 458,703 of record CAWUFW010000408.1, read on the forward strand.
ACCCTGTGTGACACATAGAGACCGGTAGAGGCTCTGTAGCCAGGTCAATAAAAGAGAGGCCATGCTCTGCACACTGTCTGACACATAGAGACCGGTAGAGGGTCTGCAGCCAGGTCAATAAAAGAGAGGCCACGTCCTTCCCCCTGTCTGACACATAGAGACCAGTAGAGGCTCTGCAGCCAGGTCAATAAAAGAGAGGCCAGGTCCTTCCCCCTGTCTGACACATAGAGACCGGTAGAGGCTCTGCAGCCAGGTCAATTAAAGAGAACACGTCCTTCCCCCTGTCTGACACATAGAGACCGGTAGAGGCTCTGCAGCCAGGTAATAAAGTCGAGGCACGTCCTTCCCCCTGTCTGACACATAGAGACTGGTAGAGGCTCTGCAGCCAGGTCAATAAAACAGAGGCACGTCCTTCCCCCTGTCTGACACATAGAGACCGGTAGAGGCTCTGCAGCCAGGTCAATAAAAGAGAGGCACGTCCTTCCCCCTGTCTGACACATAGAGACCGGTAGAGGCTCTGCAGCCAGGTCAATAAAAGAGAGGCACGTCCTTCCCACTGTCTGACACATAGAGACCGGTAGAGGCTCTGCAGCCAGGTCAATAAAAGAAAGGCACGTCCTTCCCCCTGTCTGACACATAGAGACCGGTAGAGGCTCTGCAGCCATGTAATAAAGGCGAGGCACGTCCTTCCCCCTGTCTGACACATAGAGACCGGTAGATGCTCTGCAGCCAGGTCAATAAAAGAGAGGCCACGTCCTTCCCCCTGTCTGACACATAGAGACCGGTAGAGGCTCTGCAGCCAGGTCAATAAAAGAGAGGCCACGCTCCGCACCCTGTGTGACACATAGAGACTGGTAGAGGCTCTGCAGCCAGGTCAATAAAAGAGAGGCCACGTCCTTCCCCCTGTCTGACACATAGAGACTGGTAGAGGCTCTGCAGCCAAGTCAATAAAAGAGAGGCCACATCCTTCCCCCTGTCTGACACATAGAGACTGGTAGAGGCTCTGCAGCCAGGTCAATAAAAGAGAGGCCACGTCCTTCCCCCTGTCTGACACATAGAGACCGGTAGAGGCTCTGCAGCCAGGTCAATAAATGAGAGGCCACGTCCATCCCCCTGTCTGACACATAGAGACCGATAGACGCTCTGCAGCCAGGTCAATAAAAGAGAGGCCACGTCCTTCCCCCTGTCTGACACGTAGAGACCGGTAGAGGCTCTGCAGCCAGGTCAATAAAAGAGACGCCACGCTCCGCACCCTGTGTGACACATAGAGACCGGTAGAGGCTCTGCAGCCAGGTCAATAAAAGAGAGGCCACGTCCTTCCCCCTGTCTGACACATAGAGACCGGTAGAGGCTCTGCAGCCAGGTCAATAAAAGAGAGGCACGTCCTTCCCACTGTCTGACACATAGAGACCGGTAGAGGCTCTGCAGCCAGGTCAATAAAAGAGAGGCCACCTCCTTCCCCCTGTCTGACAGATAGAGACCGGTAGAGGCTCTGCAGCCAGGTCAATAAAAGAGAGGCCAGGCCCTTCCCCCTGTCTGACACATAGAGACCGGTAGAGGCTCTGCAGCCAGGTCAGTAAAAGAGAGGCACGTCCTTCCCCCTGTCTGACACATAGAGACCGGTAGAGGCTCTGGAGCCAGGTCAATAAAAGAGAGGCACGTCCTTCCCCCTGTCTGACACATACAGACCGGTAGAGGCTCTGCAGCCAGGTCAATAAAAGAGAGGCCACGTCCTTCCCCCTGTCTGACACATAGAGACCGGTAGAGGCTCTGCAGCCAGGTCAATAAAAGAGAGGCACGTCCTTCCCCCTGTCTGACACATAGAGACCGGTAGAGGCTCTGCAGCCAGGTCAATAAAAGAGAGGCCACGTCCTTCCCCCTGTCTGACACATAGAGACCGGTAGAGGCTCTGCAGCCAGATCAATAAAAGAGAGGCCACGCTCCGCACCCTGTGTGACACATAGACACCGGTAGAGGCTCTGCAGCCAGGTAATAAAAGAGAGGCACGTCCTTCCCCCTGTCTGACACATAGAGACCGGTAGAGGCTCTGCAGCCAGGTAATAAAGGCGAGGCCACGTCCTTCCCCCTGTCTGACACATAGAGACCGGTAGAGGCTCTGCAGCCAGGTAATAAAGGCGAGGCCACGTCCTTCCCCCAGTCTGACACATAGAGACCGGTAGAGGCTCTGCAGCCAGGTAATAAAGGCGAGGCCACGTCCTTCCCCCTGTCTGACACATAGAGACCGGTAGAGGCTCTGCAGCCAGGTAATAAAGGCGAGGCCACGTCCTTCCCCCTGTCTGACACATAGAGACCGGTAGAGGCTCTGCAGCCAGGTCAATAAAAGAGAGGCCACGTCCTTCCCCCTGTCTGACACATAGAGACCGGTAGAGGCTCTACAGCCAGATCAATAAAGAGAGGCCACGCTCCGCACCCTGTGTGACACATAGACACCGGTAGAGGCTCTGCAGCCAGGTAATAAAAGAGAGGCACGTCCTTCCCCCTGTCTGACACATAGAGACCGGTAGAGGCTCTGCAGCCAGGTAATAAAGGCGAGGCCACGTCCTTCCCCCTGTCTGACACATAGAGACCGGTAGAGGCTCTGCAGCCAGGTAATAAAGGCGAGGCCACGTCCTTCCCCCAGTCTGACACATAGAGACCGGTAGAGGCTCTGCAGCCAGGTAATAAAGGCGAGGCCACGTCCTTCCCCCTGTCTGACACATAGAGACCGGTAGAGGCTCTGCAGCCAGGTAATAAAGGCGAGGCCACGTCCTTCCCCCTGTCTGACACATAGAGACCGGTAGAGGCTCTGCAGCCAGGTAATAAAGGCGAGGCCACGTCCTTCCCCCTGTCTGACACATAGAGACCGGTAGAGGCTCTGCAGCCAGGTAATAAAGGCGAGGCCACGTCCTTCCCCCAGTCTGACACATAGAGACCGGTAGAGGCTCTGCAGCCAGGTAATAAAGGCGAGGCCACGTCCTTCCCCCTGTCTGACACATAGAGACCGGTAGAGGCTCTGCAGCCAGGTAATAAAGGCGAGGCCACGTCCTTCCCCCTGTCTGACACATAGAGACCGGTAGAGGCTCTGCAGCCAGGTAATAAAGGCGAGGCCACGTCCTTCCCCCTGTCTGACAAATAGAGACCGGTAGAGGCTCTGCAGCCAGGTCAATAAAAGAGAGGCCACGTCCTTCCCCCTGTCTGACACATAGAGACCGGTAGAGGCTCTGCAGCCAGGTCAATAAAAGAGAGGCCACGTCCTTCCCCCTGTCTGACACATAGAGACCGGTAGAGGCTCTGCAGCCAGGTCAATAAAAGAGAGGCCACGCTCCGCACCCTGTGTGACACATAGAGACTGGTAGAGGCTCTGCAGCCAGGTCAATAAAAGAGAGGCCACGTCCTTCCCCCTGTCTGACACATAGAGACTGGTAGAGGCTCTGCAGCCAAGTCAATAAAAGAGAGGCCACATCCTTCCCCTGTCTGACACATACGAGACTGGTAGAGGCTCTGCAGCCAGGTCAATAAAAGAGAGGCCACGTCCTTCCCCCTGTCTGACACATAGAGACCGGTAGAGGCTCTGCAGCCAGGTCAATAAATGAGAGGCCACGTCCATCCCCCTGTCTGACACATAGAGACCGATAGAGGCTCTGCAGCCAGGTCAATAAAAGAGAGGCCACGTCCTTCCCCCTGTCTGACACGTAGAGACCGGTAGAGGCTCTGCAGCCAGGTCAATAAAAGAGACGCCACGCTCCGCACCCTGTGTGACACATAGAGACCGGTAGAGGCTCTGCAGCCAGTTCAATAAAAGAGAGGCCACGTCCTTCCACCTGTCTGACACATAGAGACCGGTAGAGGCTCTGCAGCCAGGTCAATAAAAGAGAGGCACGTCCTTCCCACTGTCTGACACATAGAGACCGGTAGAGGCTCTGCAGCCAGGTCAATAAAAGAGAGGCCACCTCCTTCCCCCTGTCTGACAGATAGAGACCGGTAGAGGCTCTGCAGCCAGGTCAATAAAAGAGAGGCCAGGCCCTTCCCCCTGTCTGACACATAGAGACCGGTAGAGGCTCTGCAGCCAGGTCAGTAAAAGAGAGGCACGTCCTTCCCCCTGTCTGACACATAGAGACCGGTAGAGGCTCTGGAGCCAGGTCAATAAAAGAGAGGCACGTCCTTCCCCCTGTCTGACACATACAGACCGGTAGAGGCTCTGCAGCCAGGTCAATAAAAGAGAGGCCACGTCCTTCCCCCTGTCTGACACATAGAGACCGGTAGAGGCTCTGCAGCCAGGTCAATAAAGAGAGGCACGTCCTTCCCCCTGTCTGACACATAGAGACCGGTAGAGGCTCTGCAGCCAGGTCAATAAAAGAGAGGCCACGTCCTTCCCCCTGTCTGACACATAGAGACCGGTAGAGGCTCTGCAGCCAGATCAATAAAAGAGTGGCCACGCTCCGCACCCTGTGTGACACATAGACACCGGTAGACGCTCTGCAGCCAGGTAATAAAAGAGAGGCACGTCCTTCCCCCTGTCTGACACATAGAGACCGGTAGAGGCTCTGCAGCCAGGTAATAAAGGCGAGGCCACGTCCTTCCCCCTGTCTGACACATAGAGACCGGTAGAGGCTCTGCAGCCAGGTAATAAAGGCGAGGCCACGTCCTTCCCCCAGTCTGACACATAGAGACCGGTAGAGGCTCTGCAGCCAGGTAATAAAGGCGAGGCCACGTCCTTCCCCCTGTCTGACACATAGAGACCGGTAGAGGCTCTGCAGCCAGGTAATAAAGGCGAGGCCACGTCCTTCCCCCTGTCTGACACATAGAGACCGGTAGAGGCTCTGCAGCCAGGTAATAAAGGCGAGGCCACGTCCTTCCCCCTGTCTGACAAATAGAGACCGGTAGAGGCTCTGCAGCCAGGTCAATAAAAGAGAGGCCACGTCCTTCCCCCTGTCTGACAAATAGAGACCGGTAGAGGCTCTGCAGCCAGGTCAATAAAAGAGAGGCCACGTCCTTCCCCTGTCTGACACATAGAGACCGGTAGAGGCTCTGCAGCCAGGTCAATAAAAGAGAGGCCACGTCCTTCCCCCTGTCTGACACATAGAGACCGGTAGAGGCTCTGCAGCCAGGTCAATAAAAGAGAGGCACGTCCTTCCCCCTGTCTGACACATAGAGACCGGTAGAGGCTCTGCAGCCAGGTCAATAAAAGAGAGGCACGTCCTTCCCCCTGTCTGACACATAGAGACCGGTAGAGGCTCTGCAGCCAGGTCAATAAAGAGAGGCACGTCCTTCCCCTGTCTGACACATAGAGACCGGTAGAGGCTCTGCAGCCAGGTAATAAAAGAGAGGCACGTCCTTCCCCCTGTCTGACACATAGAGACCGGTAGAGGCTCTGCAGCCAGGTCAATAAAAGAGAGGCACGTCCTTCCCCCTGTCTGACACATAGAGACCGGTAGCGGCTCTGCAGCCAGGTAATAAAGGCGAGGCCACGTCCTTCCCCCTGTCTGACACATAGAGACCGGTAGAGGCTCTGCAGCCAGGTAATAAAGGCGAGGCCACGTCCTTCCAAAAGTCTGACACATAGAGACCGGTAGAGGCTCTGCAGCCAGGTCAGTAAAAGAGAGGCCACGTCCTTCCCCCTGTCTGACACATAGAGACCGGTAGAGGCTCTGCAGCCAGGTCAATAAAAGAGAGGCCATGTCCTACCCCCTGTCTGACACATAGAGACCGGTAGAGGCTCTGCAACCAGGTCAATAAAAGAGAGGCCACGTCCTTCCCCCTGTCTGACACATAGAGACCGGTAGAGGCTCTGCAGCCAGGTAATAAAGGCGAGGCCACGTCCTTCCCCCAGTCTGACACATAGAGACCGGTAGAGGCTCTGCAGCCAGGTAATAAAGGCGAGGCCACGTCCTTCCCCCTGTCTGACACATAGAGACCGGTAGAGGCTCTGCAGCCAGGTAATAAAGGCGAGGCCACGTCCTTCCCCCTGTCTGACACATAGAGACCGGTAGAGGCTCTGCAGCCAGGTCAATAAAAGAGAGGCCACGTCCTTCCCCCTGTCTGACACATAGAGACCGGTAGAGGCTCTACAGCCAGATCAATAAAAGAGAGGCCACGCTCCGCACCCTGTGTGACACATAGACACCGGTAGAGGCTCTGCAGCCAGGTAATAAAAGAGAGGCACGTCCTTCCCCCTGTCTGACACATAGAGACCGGTAGAGGCTCTGCAGCCAGGTAATAAAGGCGAGGCCACGTCCTTCCCCCTGTCTGACACATAGAGACCGGTAGAGGCTCTGCAGCCAGGTAATAAAGGCGAGGCCACGTCCTTCCCCCAGTCTGACACATAGAGACCGGTAGAGGCTCTGCAGCCAGGTAATAAAGGCGAGGCCACGTCCTTCCCCCTGTCTGACACATAGAGACCGGTAGAGGCTCTGCAGCCAGGTAATAAAGGCGAGGCCACGTCCTTCCCCCTGTCTGACACATAGAGACCGGTAGAGGCTCTGCAGCCAGATCAATAAAAGAGAGGCCACGCTCCGCACCCTGTGTGACACATAGACACCGGTAGAGGCTCTGCAGCCAGGTAATAAAAGAGAGGCACGTCCTTCCCCCTGTCTGACACATAGAGACCGGTAGAGGCTCTGCAGCCAGGTAATAAAGGCGAGGCCACGTCCTTCCCCCTGTCTGACACATAGAGACCGGTAGAGGCTCTGCGGCCAGGTAATAAAGGCGAGGCCACGTCCTTCCCCCTGTCTGACACATAGAGACCGGTAGAGGCTCTGCGGCCAGGTAATAAAGGCGAGGCCACGTCCTTCCCCCAGTCTGACACATAGAGACCGGTAGAGGCTCTGCAGCCAGGTAATAAAGGCGAGGCCACGTCCTTCCCCCTGTCTGACACATAGAGACCGGTAGAGGCTCTGCAGCCAGGTAATAAAGGCGAGGCCACGTCCTTCCCCCTGTCTGACACATAGAGACCGGTAGAGGCTCTGCAGCCAGGTAATAAAGGCGAGGCCACGTCCTTCCCCTGTCTGACACATAGAGACCGGTAGAGGCTCTGCAGCCAGGTCAATAAAAGAGAGGCCACGTCCTTCCCCCTGTCTGACACATAGAGACCGGTAGAGGCTCTGCAGCCAGGTCAATAAAAGAGAGGCCACGTCCTTCCCCCTGTCTGACACATAGAGACCGGTAGAGGCTCTGCAGCCAGATCAATAAAAGAGAGGCCACGTCCTTCCCCCTGTCTGACACATAGAGACCGGTAGAGGCTCTGCAGCCAGGTCAATAAAAGAGAGGCCACGTCCTTCCCCCTGTCTGACACATAGAGACCGGTAGAGGCTCTGCAGCCAGGTCAATAAAAGAGAGGCACGTCCTTCCCCCTGTCTGACACATAGAGACCGGTAGAGGCTCTGCAGCCAGGTCAATAAAAGAGAGGCCACGTCCTTCCCCCTGTCTGACACATAGAGACCGGTAGAGGCTCTGCAGCCAGATCAATAAAAGAGTGGCCACGCTCCGCACCCTGTGTGACACATAGACACCGGTAGACGCTCTGCAGCCAGGTAATAAAAGAGAGGCACGTCCTTCCCCCTGTCTGACACATAGAGACCGGTAGAGGCTCTGCAGCCAGGTAATAAAGGCGAGGCCACGTCCTTCCCCCTGTCTGACACATAGAGACCGGTAGAGGCTCTGCAGCCAGGTAATAAAGGCGAGGCCACGTCCTTCCCCCAGTCTGACACATAGAGACCGGTAGAGGCTCTGCAGCCAGGTAATAAAGGCGAGGCCACGTCCTTCCCCCTGTCTGACACATAGAGACCGGTAGAGGCTCTGCAGCCAGGTAATAAAGGCGAGGCCACGTCCTTCCCCCTGTCTGACACATAGAGACCGGTAGAGGCTCTGCAGCCAGGTAATAAAGGCGAGGCCACGTCCTTCCCCCTGTCTGACAAATAGAGACCGGTAGAGGCTCTGCAGCCAGGTCAATAAAAGAGAGGCCACGTCCTTCCCCCTGTCTGACAAATAGAGACCGGTAGAGGCTCTGCAGCCAGGTCAATAAAAGAGAGGCCACGTCCTTCCCCCTGTCTGACACATAGAGACCGGTAGAGGCTCTGCAGCCAGGTCAATAAAAGAGAGGCCACGTCCTTCCCCCTGTCTGACACATAGAGACCGGTAGAGGCTCTGCAGCCAGGTCAATAAAAGAGAGGCACGTCCTTCCCCCTGTCTGACACATAGAGACCGGTAGAGGCTCTGCAGCCAGGTCAATAAAAGAGAGGCACGTCCTTCCCCCTGTCTGACACATAGAGACCGGTAGAGGCTCTGCAGCCAGGTCAATAAAAGAGAGGCACGTCCTTCCCCCTGTCTGACACATAGAGACCGGTAGAGGCTCTGCAGCCAGGTAATAAAAGAGAGGCACGTCCTTCCCCCTGTCTGACACATAGAGACCGGTAGAGGCTCTGCAGCCAGGTAATAAAAGAGAGGCACGTCCTTCCCCCTGTCTGACACATAGAGACCGGTAGAGGCTCTGCAGCCAGGTAATAAAGGCGAGGCCACGTCCTTCCCCCTGTCTGACACATAGAGACCGGTAGAGGCTCTGCAGCCAGGTAATAAAGGCGAGGCCACGTCCTTCCAAAAGTCTGACACATAGAGACCGGTAGAGGCTCTGCAGCCAGGTCAGTAAAAGAGAGGCCACGTCCTTCCCCCTGTCTGACACATAGAGACCGGTAGAGGCTCTGCAGCCAGGTCAATAAAAGAGAGGCCATGTCCTTCCCCCTGTCTGACACATAGAGACCGGTAGAGGCTCTGCAGCCAGGTCAATAAAAGAGAGGCCACGTCCTTCCCCCTGTCTGACACATAGAGACCGGTAGAGGCTCTGCAGCCAGGTAATAAAGGCGAGGCCACGTCCTTCCCCAGTCTGACACATAGAGACCGGTAGAGGCTCTGCAGCCAGGTAATAAAGGCGAGGCCACGTCCTTCCCCCTGTCTGACACATAGAGACCGGTAGAGGCTCTGCAGCCAGGTAATAAAGGCGAGGCCACGTCCTTCCCCCTGTCTGACACATAGAGACCGGTAGAGGCTCTGCAGCCAGGTCAATAAAAGAGAGGCCACGTCCTTCCCCCTGTCTGACACATAGAGACCGGTAGAGGCTCTACAGCCAGATCAATAAAAGAGAGGCCACGCTCCGCACCCTGTGTGACACATAGACACCGGTAGAGGCTCTGCAGCCAGGTAATAAAAGAGAGGCACGTCCTTCCCCCTGTCTGACACATAGAGACCGGTAGAGGCTCTGCAGCCAGGTAATAAAGGCGAGGCCACGTCCTTCCCCCTGTCTGACACATAGAGACCGGTAGAGGCTCTGCAGCCAGGTAATAAAGGCGAGGCCACGTCCTTCCCCCAGTCTGACACATAGAGACCGGTAGAGGCTCTGCAGCCAGGTAATAAAGGCGAGGCCACGTCCTTCCCCCTGTCTGACACATAGAGACCGGTAGAGGCTCTGCAGCCAGGTAATAAAGGCGAGGCCACGTCCTTCCCCCTGTCTGACACATAGAGACCGGTAGAGGCTCTGCAGCCAGATCAATAAAAGAGAGGCCACGCTCCGCACCCTGTGTGACACATAGACACCGGTAGAGGCTCTGCAGCCAGGTAATAAAAGAGAGGCACGTCCTTCCCCCTGTCTGACACATAGAGACCGGTAGAGGCTCTGCAGCCAGGTAATAAAGGCGAGGCCACGTCCTTCCCCCTGTCTGACACATAGAGACCGGTAGAGGCTCTGCAGCCAGGTAATAAAGGCGAGGCCACGTCCTTCCCCTGTCTGACACATAGAGACCGGTAGAGGCTCTGCGGCCAGGTAATAAAGGCGAGGCCACGTCCTTCCCCCAGTCTGACACATAGAGACCGGTAGAGGCTCTGCAGCCAGGTAATAAAGGCGAGGCCACGTCCTTCCCCCTGTCTGACACATAGAGACCGGTAGAGGCTCTGCAGCCAGGTAATAAAGGCGAGGCCACGTCCTTCCCCCTGTCTGACACATAGAGACCGGTAGAGGCTCTGCAGCCAGGTAATAAAGGCGAGGCCACGTCCTTCCCCCTGTCTGACACATAGAGACCGGTAGAGGCTCTGCAGCCAGGTCAATAAAAGAGAGGCCACGTCCTTCCCCCTGTCTGACACATAGAGACCGGTAGAGGCTCTGCAGCCAGGTCAATAAAAGAGAGGCCACGTCCTTCCCCCTGTCTGACACATAGAGACCGGTAGAGGCTCTGCAGCCAGGTCAATAAAAGAGAGGCCACGCTCCGCACCCTGTGTGACACATAGAGACTGGTAGAGGCTCTGCAGCCAGGTCAATAAAAGAGAGGCCACGTCCTTCCCCCTGTCTGACACATAGAGACTGGTAGAGGCTCTGCAGCCAAGTCAATAAAAGAGAGGCCACATCCTTCCCCCTGTCTGACACATAGAGACTGGTAGAGGCTCTGCAGCCAGGTCAATAAAAGAGAGGCCACGTCCTTCCCCCTGTCTGACACATAGAGACCGGTAGAGGCTCTGCAGCCAGGTCAATAAATGAGAGGCCACGTCCATCCCCCTGTCTGAGACATAGAGACCGATAGAGGCTCTGCAGCCAGGTCAATAAAAGAGAGGCCACGTCCTTCCCCCTGTCTGACACGTAGAGACCGGTAGAGGCTCTGCAGCCAGGTCAATAAAAGAGACGCCACGCTCCGCACCCTGTGTGACACATAGAGACCGGTAGAGGCTCTGCAGCCAGTTCAATAAAAGAGAGGCCACGTCCTTCCACCTGTCTGACACATAGAGACCGGTAGAGGCTCTGCAGCCAGGTCAATAAAAGAGAGGCACGTCCTTCCCACTGTCTGACACATAGAGACCGGTAGAGGCTCTGCAGCCAGGTCAATAAAAGAGAGGCCACCTCCTTCCCCCTGTCTGACAGATAGAGACCGGTAGAGGCTCTGCAGCCAGGTCAATAAAAGAGAGGCCAGGCCCTTCCCCCTGTCTGACACATAGAGACCGGTAGAGGCTCTGCAGCCAGGTCAGTAAAAGAGAGGCACGTCCTTCCCCCTGTCTGACACATAGAGACCGGTAGAGGCTCTGGAGCCAGGTCAATAAAAGAGAGGCACGTCCTTCCCCCTGTCTGACACATACAGACCGGTAGAGGCTCTGCAGCCAGGTCAATAAAAGAGAGGCCACGTCCTTCCCCCTGTCTGACACATAGAGACCGGTAGAGGCTCTGCAGCCAGGTCAATAAAAGAGAGGCACGTCCTTCCCCCTGTCTGACACATAGAGACCGGTAGAGGCTCTGCAGCCAGGTCAATAAAAGAGAGGCCACGTCCTTCCCCCTGTCTGACACATAGAGACCGGTAGAGGCTCTGCAGCCAGATCAATAAAAGAGTGGCCACGCTCCGCACCCTGTGTGACACATAGACACCGGTAGACGCTCTGCAGCCAGGTAATAAAAGAGAGGCACGTCCTTCCCCCTGTCTGACACATAGAGACCGGTAGAGGCTCTGCAGCCAGGTAATAAAGGCGAGGCCACGTCCTTCCCCCTGTCTGACACATAGAGACCGGTAGAGGCTCTGCAGCCAGGTAATAAAGGCGAGGCCACGTCCTTCCCCCAGTCTGACACATAGAGACCGGTAGAGGCTCTGCAGCCAGGTAATAAAGGCGAGGCCACGTCCTTCCCCCTGTCTGACACATAGAGACCGGTAGAGGCTCTGCAGCCAGGTAATAAAGGCGAGGCCACGTCCTTCCCCCTGTCTGACACATAGAGACCGGTAGAGGCTCTGCAGCCAGGTAATAAAGGCGAGGCCACGTCCTTCCCCCTGTCTGACAAATAGAGACCGGTAGAGGCTCTGCAGCCAGGTCAATAAAAGAGAGGCCACGTCCTTCCCCCTGTCTGACAAATAGAGACCGGTAGAGGCTCTGCAGCCAGGTCAATAAAAGAGAGGCCACGTCCTTCCCCCTGTCTGACACATAGAGACCGGTAGAGGCTCTGCAGCCAGGTCAATAAAAGAGAGGCCACGTCCTTCCCCCTGTCTGACACATAGAGACCGGTAGAGGCTCTGCAGCCAGGTCAATAAAAGAGAGGCACGTCCTTCCCCCTGTCTGACACATAGAGACCGGTAGAGGCTCTGCAGCCAGGTCAATAAAAGAGAGGCACGTCCTTCCCCCTGTCTGACACATAGAGACCGGTAGAGGCTCTGCAGCCAGGTCAATAAAAGAGAGGCACGTCCTTCCCCCTGTCTGACACATAGAGACCGGTAGAGGCTCTGCAGCCAGGTAATAAAAGAGAGGCACGTCCTTCCCCCTGTCTGACACATAGAGACCGGTAGAGGCTCTGCAGCCAGGTAATAAAAGAGAGGCACGTCCTTCCCCCTGTCTGACACATAGAGACCGGTACAGGCTCTGCAGCCAGGTAATAAAGGCGAGGCCACGTCCTTCCCCCTGTCTGACACATAGAGACCGGTAGAGGCTCTGCAGCCAGGTAATAAAGGCGAGGCCACGTCCTTCCAAAAGTCTGACACATAGAGACCGGTAGAGGCTCTGCAGCCAGGTCAGTAAAAGAGAGGCCACGTCCTTCCCCCTGTCTGACACATAGAGACCGGTAGAGGCTCTGCAGCCAGGTCAATAAAAGAGAGGCCATGTCCTTCCCCCTGTCTGACACATAGAGACCGGTAGAGGCTCTGCAGCCAGGTCAATAAAAGAGAGGCCACGTCCTTCCCCCTGTCTGACACATAGAGACCGGTAGAGGCTCTGCAGCCAGGTCAATAAAAGAGAGGCACGTCCTTCCCCCTGTCTGACACATAGAGACCGGTAGAGGCTCTGCAGCCAGGTCAATAAAAGAGAGGCCACGTCCTTCCCCCTGTCTGACACATAGAGACCGGTAGAGGCTCTGCAGCCAGGTAATAAAAGAGAGGCACGTCCTTCCCCCTGTCTGACACATAGAGACCGGTAGAGGCTCTGCAGCCAGGTAATAAAGGCGAGGCCACGTCCTTCCCCCTGTCTGACACATAGAGACCGGTAGAGGCTCTGCAGCCAGGTAATAAAGGCGAGGCCACGTCCTTCCAAAAGTCTGACACATAGAGACCGGTAGAGGCTCTGCAGCCAGGTCAATAAAAGAGAGGCCATGTCCTTCCCCCTGTCTGACACATAGAGACCGGTAGAGGCTCTGCAGCCAGGTCAATAAAAGAGAGGCCACGTCCTTCCCCCTGTCTGACACATAGAGACCGGTAGAGGCTCTGCAGCCAGGTCAATAAAGAGAGGCACGTCCTTCCCCCTGTCTGACACATAGAGACCGGTAGAGGCTCTGCAGCCAGGTCAATAAAAGAGAGGCCACGTCCTTCCCCCAGTCTGACACATAGAGACCGGTAGAGGCTCTGCAGCCAGGTAATAAAGGCGAGGCCACGTCCTTCCCCCAGTCTGACACATAGAGACCGGTAGAGGCTCTGCAGCCAGGTAATAAAGGCGAGGCCACGTCCTTCCCCCTGTCTGACACATAGAGACCGGTAGAGGCTCTGCAGCCAGGTAATAAAGGCGAGGCCACGTCCTTCCCCCTGTCTGACACATAGAGACCGGTAGAGGCTCTGCAGCCAGGTAATAAAGGCGAGGCCACGTCCTTCCCCCTGTCTGACAAATAGAGACCGGTAGAGGCTCTGCAGCCAGGTCAATAAAAGAGAGGCCACGTCCTTCCCCCTGTCTGACACATAGAGACCGGTAGAGGCTCTGCAGCCAGGTCAATAAAAGAGAGGCCACGTCCTTCCCCCTGTCTGACACATAGAGACCGGTAGAGGCTCTGCAGCCAGGTCAATAAAAGAGAGGCACGTCCTTCCCCCTGTCTGACACATAGAGACCGGTAGAGGCTCTGCAGCCAGGTCAATAAAAGAGAGGCACGTCCTTCCCCCTGTCTGACACATAGAGACCGGTAGAGGCTCTGCAGCCAGGTCAATAAAAGAGAGGCACGTCCTTCCCCCTGTCTGACACATAGAGACCGGTAGAGGCTCTGCAGCCAGGTAATAAAGAGAGGCATGTCCTTCCCCCTGTCTGACACATAGAGACCGGTAGAGGCTCTGCAGCCAGGTAATAAAGGCGAGGCCACGTCCTTCCCCCTGTCTGACACATAGAGACCGGTAGAGGCTCTGCAGCCAGGTAATAAAGGCGAGGCCACGTCCTTCCAAAAGTCTGACACATAGAGACCGGTAGAGGCTCTGCAGCCAGGTCAATAAAAGAGAGGCCACGTCCTTCCCCCTGTCTGACACATAGAGACCGGTAGAGGCTCTGCAGCCAGGTCAATAAAAGAGAGGCCATGTCCTTCCCCCTGTCTGACACATAGAGACCGGTAGAGGCTCTGCAGCCAGGTCAATAAAAGAGAGGCACGTCCTTCCCCCTTTTTGACACATAGAGACCGGTAGAGGCTCTGCAGCCAGGTCAATAAAAGAGAGGCCACGTCCTTCCCCCGGTCTGACACATAGAGACCGGTAGAGGCTCTGCAGCCAGGTCAATAAAAGAGAGGCACGTCCTTCCCCCTGTCTGACACATAGAGACCGGTAGAGGCTCTGCAGCCAGGTCAATAAAAGAGAGGCCACGTCCTTCCCCCTGTCTGACACATAGAGACCAGTAGAGGCTCTGCAGCCAGGTAATAAAGGCGAGGCCACGTCCTTCCCCCAGTCTGATACATAGAGACCGGTAGAGGCTCTGCAGCCAGGTAATAAAGGCGAGGCCACGTCCTTCCCCCTGTCTGACACATAGAGACCGGTAGAGGCTCTGCAGCCAGGTAATAAAGGCGAGGCCACGTCCTTCCCCCTGTCTGACACATAGAGACCGGTAGAGGCTCTGCAGCCAGGTCAATAAAAGAGAGGCCACGTCCTTCCCCCTGTCTGACACATAGAGACCGGTAGAGGCTCTACAGCCAGATCAATAAAAGAGAGGCCACACTCCGCACCCTGTGTGACACATAGACACCGGTAGAGGCTCTGCAGCCAGGTAATAAAAGAGAGGCATGTCCTTCCCCCTGTCTGACACATAGAGACCGGTAGAGGCTCTGCAGCCAGGTAATAAAGGCGAGGCCACGTCCTTCCCCCTGTCTGACACATAGAGACCGGTAGAGGCTCTGCAGCCAGGTAATAAAGGCGAGGCCACGTCCTTCCCCCAGTCTGACACATAGAGACCGGTAGAGGCTCTGCAGCCAGGTAATAAAGGCGAGGCCACGTCCTTCCCCCTGTCTGACACATAGAGACCGGTAGAGGCTCTGCAGCCAGGTAATAAAGGCGAGGCCACGTCCTTCCCCCTGTCTGACACATAGAGACCGGTAGAGGCTCTGCAGCCAGATCAATAAAAGAGAGGCCACGCTCCGCACCCTGTGTGACACATAGACACCGGTAGAGGCTCTGCAGCCAGGTAATAAAAGAGAGGCACGTCCTTCCCCCTGTCTGACACATAGAGACCGGTAGAGGCTCTGCAGCCAGGTAATAAAGGCGAGGCCACGTCCTTCCCCCTGTCTGACACATAGAGACCGGTAGAGGCTCTGCAGCCAGGTAATAAAGGCGAGGCCACGTCCTTCCCCCTGTCTGACACATAGAGACCGGTAGAGGCTCTGCAGCCAGGTAATAAAGGCGAGGCCACGTCCTTCCCCCAGTCTGACACATAGAGACCGGTAGAGGCTCTGCAGCCAGGTAATAAAGGCGAGGCCACGTCCTTCCCCCTGTCTGACACATAGAGACCGGTAGAGGCTCTGCAGCCAGGTAATAAAGGCGAGGCCACGTCCTTCCCCCTGTCTGACACATAGAGACCGGTAGAGGCTCTGCAGCCAGGTAATAAAGGCGAGGCCACGTCCTTCCCCCTGTCTGACAAATAGAGACCGGTAGAGGCTCTGCAGCCAGGTCAATAAAAGAGAGGCCACGTCCTTCCCCCTGTCTGACACATAGAGACCGGTAGAGGCTCTGCAGCCAGGTCAATAAAAGAGAGGCCACGTCCTTCCCCCTGTCTGACACATAGAGACCGGTAGAGGCTCTGCAGCCAGGTCAATAAAAGAGAGGCACGTCCTTCCCCCTGTCTGACACATAGAGACCGGTAGAGGCTCTGCAGCCAGGTCAATAAAAGAGAGGCACGTCCTTCCCCTGTCTGACACATAGAGACCGGTAGAGGCTCTGCAGCCAGGTCAATAAAAGAGAGGCACGTCCTTCCCCCTGTCTGACACATAGAGACCGGTAGAGGCTCTGCAGCCAGGTAATAAAAGAGAGGCACGTCCTTCCCCCTGTCTGATACATAGAGACCGGTAGAGGCTCTGCAGCCAGGTAATAAAAGAGAGGCACGTCCTTCCCCCTGTCTGACACATAGAGACCGGTAGAGGCTCTGCAGCCAGGTAATAAAGGCGAGGCCACGTCCTTCCCCCTGTCTGACACATAGAGACCGGTAGAGGCTCTGCAGCCAGGTAATAAAGGCGAGGCCACGTCCTTCCAAAAGTCTGACACATAGAGACCGGTAGAGGCTCTGCAGCCAGGTCAATAAAAGAGAGGCCACGTCCTTCCCCCTGTCTGACACATAGAGACCGGTAGAGGCTCTGCAGCCAGGTCAATAAAAGAGAGGCCATGTCCTTCCCCTGTCTGACACATAGAGACCGGTAGAGGCTCTGCAGCCAGGTCAATAAAAGAGAGGCCACGTCCTTCCCCCTGTCTGACACATAGAGACCGGTAGAGGCTCTGCAGCCAGGTCAATAAAAGAGAGGCACGTCCTTCCCCCTGTCTGACACATAGAGACCGGTAGAGGCTCTGCAGCCAGGTCAATAAAAGAGAGGCCACGTCCTTCCCCCTGTCTGACACATAGAGACCGGTAGAGGCTCTGCAGCCAGGTCAATAAAAGAGAGGCACGTCCTTCCCCCTGTCTGACACATAGAGACCGGTAGAGGCTCTGCAGCCAGGTCAATAAAAGAGAGGCCACGTCCTTCCCCCTGTCTGACACATAGAGACCAGTAGAGGCTCTGCAGCCAGGTAATAAAGGCGAGGCCACGTCCTTCCCCCAGTCTGATACATAGAGACCGGTAGAGGCTCTGCAGCCAGGTAATAAAGGCGAGGCCACGTCCTTCCCCCTGTCTGACACATAGAGACCGGTAGAGGCTCTGCAGCCAGGTAATAAAGGCGAGGCCACGTCCTTCCCCCTGTCTGACACATAGAGACCGGTAGAGGCTCTGCAGCCAGGTAATAAAAGAGAGGCACGTCCTTCCCCCTGTCTGACACATAGAGACCGGTAGAGGCTCTGCAGCCAGGTAATAAAAGAGAGGCACGTCCTTCCCCCTGTCTGACACATAGAGACCGGTAGAGGCTCTGCAGCCAGGTAATAAAGGCGAGGCCACGTCCTTCCCCCAGTCTGACACATAGAGACCGGTAGAGGCTCTGCAGCCAGGTAATAAAGGCGAGGCCACGTCCTTCCCCCTGTCTGACACATAGAGACCGGTAGAGGCTCTGCAGCCAGGTAATAAAGGCGAGGCCACGTCCTTCCCCCAGTCTGACACATAGAGACCGGTAGAGGCTCTGCAGCCAGGTAATAAAGGCGAGGCCACCTCCTTCCCCCTGTCTGACAGATAGAGACCTGCAGCCAGGTCAATAAAAGAGAGGCCAAGCTCCGCACCCTGTGTGACACATAGAGACCGGTAGAGGCTCTGCAGCCAGGTCAAGAAAAGAGAGGCCACGTCCTTCCCCCTGTCTGACACATAGAGACCGGTAGAGGCTCTGCAGCCAGATCAATAAAAGAGAGGCAACGCTCCGCACCCTGTGTGACACATAGACACCGGTAGAGGCTCTGCAGCCAGGTAATAAAAGAGAGGCACGTCCTTCCCCCTGTCTGACACATAGAGACCGGTAGAGGCTCTGCAGCCAGGTAATAAAGGCGAGGCCACGTCCTTCCCCCTCTCTGACACATAGAGACCGGTAGAGGCTCTGCAGCCAGGTAATAAAGGCGAGGCCACGTCCTTCCCCCAGTCTGACACATAGAGACCGGTAGAGGCTCTGCAGCCAGGTAATAAAGGCGAGGCCACGTCCTTCCCCCTGTCTGACACATAGAGACCGGTAGAGGCTCTGCAGCCAGGTAATAAAGGCGAGGCCACGTCCTTCCCCCTGTCTGACACATAGAGACCGGTAGAGGCTCTGCAGCCAGGTCAATAAAAGAGAGGCCACGTCCTTCCCCTGTCTGACACATAGAGACCGGTAGAGGCTCTGCAGCCAGGTCAATAAAAGAGAGGCCACGTCCTTCCCCCTGTGTGACACATAGAGACCGGTAGAGGCTCTGCAGCCAGGTCAATAAAAGAGAGGCACGTCCTTCCCCCTGTCTGACACATAGAGACCGGTAGAGGCTGTGCAGCCAGGTCAATAAAAGAGAGGCACGTCCTTCCCCCTGTCTGACACATAGAGACCGGTAGAGGCTCTGCAGCCAGGTCAATAAAAGAGAGGCCAAGCTCCGCACCCTGTGTGACACATAGAGACCGGTAGAGGCTCTGCAGCCAGGTCAAGAAAAGAGAGGCCACGTCCTTCCCCCTGTCTGACACATAGAGACCGGTTGAGGCTCTGCAGCCAGGTCAATAAAAGAGAGGACACGCTCCGCACCCTGTGTGACACATAGAGACCGGTAAAGGCTCTGCAGCCAGGTCAATAAAAGAGAGGCACGTCCTTCCCCCTGTCTGACACATAGAGACCGGTAGAGGCTCTGCAGCCAGGTCAATAAAAGAGAGGCACGTCCTTCCCCTGTCTGACACATAGAGACCGGTAGAGCTCTGCAGCCAGGTCAATAAAAGAGAGGCACGTCCTTCCTCCTGTCTGACAGATAGAGACCGGTAGAGGCTCTGCAGCCAGGTCAATAAAAGAGAGGCCACGTCCTTCCCCCTGTCTGACACATAGAGACCGGTAGAGGCTTTGCAGCCAGGTCAATAAAAGAGAGGCCACGTCCTTCCCCCTGTCTGACACATAGAGACCGGTAGAGGCTTTGCAGCCAGGTCAATAAAAGAGAGGCACCTCCTTCCCCCTGTCTGACACATAGAGACCGGTAGAGGCTCTGCAGCCAGGTCAATAAAGGCGAGGCACGTCCTTCCCCCTGTCTGACACATAGAGACCAGTAGAGGCTCTGCAGCCAGGTCAATAAAAGAGAGGCACGTACTTCCCCCTGTCTGACACATAGAGACCGGTAGAGGCTCTGCAGCCAGGTCAATAAAAGAGAGGCACAACCTTCCCCTGTCTGACACATAGAGACCGGTAGAGGCTCTGTAGCCAGGTCAATAAAAGAGAGGCACGTCCTTCCCCCTGTCTGACACATAGAGACCGGTAGCGGCTCTGCAGCCAGGTCAATAAAAGAGAGACCACGCTCCGCACCCTGTGTGACACATAGAGACCAGTAGAGGCTCTGCAGCCAGGTCAATAAAAGAGAGGCCACGTCCTTCCCCCTGTCTGACACATAGAGACCGGTAGAGGCTCTGCAGCCAGGTCAATAAAAGAGAGGCACGTCCTTCCCCCTGTCTCACACATGGAGACCGCTAGAGGCTCTGCAGCCAGGTCAATAAAAGAGAGGCTCGTCCTTCCCCCTGTCTCACACATAGAGACCGGTAGAGGCTCTGCAGCCAGGTCAATAAAAGAGAGGCCATTTCCTTCCCCTTGTCTGACACATAGAGACCAGTAGAGGCTCTGCAGCCAGGTAATAAAGGCGAGGCACGTCCTTCCCCCTGTCTGACACATAGAGACTGGTAGAGGTTCTGCAGTCAGGTCAATAAAAGAGAGGCCACGTCCTTCCCCCTGTCTCACAAATAGAGACCGGTAGAGGCTCTGCAGCCAGGTCAATAAAAGAGAGGCATGTCCTTCCCCCTGTCTGACACATAGAGACCGGTAGAGGCTCTGCAGCCAGGTCAATAAAAGAGAGGCCACGCTCTGCACCCTGTGTGACACATAGAGACCGGTAGAGGCTCTGCAGCCAGGTCAATAAAAGAGAGGCCACGCTCCGCACCCTGTGTGACACATAGACACCGGTAGAGGCTTTGCAGCCAGGTTAATAAAAGAGAGGCACGTCCTTCCCCCTGTATGACACATAGAGACCGGTAGAGGCTCTGCATCCAGGTCAATAAAAGAGAGGCCACGTCCTTTCCCCTGTCTGACACATAGAGAACGGTAGAGGCTCTGCAGCCAGGTCAATAAAAGAGAGGCACGTCCTTCCCACTGTCTGACACAAAGAGACCGGTAGAGGCTCTGCAGCCAGGTCAATAGAAGAGAGGCAATGCTCCGCACCCTGTGTGACACATAGATACCGGTAGAGGCTCTGTAGCCAGGTCAATAAAAGAGAGGCCATGCTCTGCACACTGTCTGACACATAGAGACCGGTAGAGGGTCTGCAGCCAGGTCAATAAAAGAGAGGCCACGTCCTTCCCCCTGTCTGACACATAGAGACCAGTAGAGGCTCTGCAGCCAGGTCAATAAAATAGAGGCCAGGTCCTTCCCCCTGTCTGACACATAGAGACCGGTAGAGGCTCTGCAGCCAGGTCAATTAAAGAGAACACGTCCTTCCCCCTGTCTGACACATAGAGACCGGTAGAGGCTCTGCAGCCAGGTAATAAAGTCGAGGCACGTCCTTCCCCTGTCTGACACATAGAGACTGGTAGAGGCTCTGCAGCCAGGTCAATAAAACAGAGGCACGTCCTTCCCCCTGTCTGACACATAGAGACCGGTAGAGGCTCTGCAGCCAGGTCAATAAAAGAGAGGCACGTCCTTCCCCCTGTCTGACACATAGAGACCGGTAGAGGCTCTGCAGCCAGGTCAATAAAAGAGAGGCACGTCCTTCCCACTGTCTGACACATAGAGACCGGTAGAGGCTCTGCAGCCAGGTCAATAAAAGAAAGGCACGTCCTTCCCCCTGTCTGACACATAGAGACCGGTAGAGGCTCTGCAGCCATGTAATAAAGGCGAGGCACGTCCTTCCCCCTGTCTGACACATAGAGACCGGTAGATGCTCTGCAGTCAGGTCAATAAAAGAGAGGCCACGTCCTTCCCCCTGTCTGACACATAGAGACCGGTAGAGGCTCTGCAGCCAGGTCAATAAAAGAGAGGCCACGCTCCGCACCCTGTGTGACACATAGAGACTGGTAGAGGCTCTGCAGCCAGGTCAATAAAAGAGAGGCCACGTCCTTCCCCCTGTCTGACACATAGAGACTGGTAGAGGCTCTGCAGCCAAGTCAATAAAAGAGAGGCCACATCCTTCCTTTGTCTGACACATAGAGACTGGTAGAGGCTCTGCAGCCAGGTCAATAAAAGAGAGGCCACGTCCTTCCCCCTGTCTGACACATAGAGACCGGTAGAGGCTCTGCAGCCAGGTCAATAAATGAGAGGCCACCTCCATCCCCCTGTCTGACACATAGAGACCGGTAGAGGCTCTGCAGCCAGGTCAATAAAAGAGAGGCCACGTCCTTCCCCCTGTCTGACACGTAGAGACCGGTAGAGGCTCTGCAGCCAGGTCAATAAAAGAGACGCCACGCTCCGCACCCTGTGTGACACATAGAGACCGGTAGAGGCTCTGCAGCCAGGTCAATAAAAGAGAGGCCACGTCCTTCCCCCTGTCTGACACATAGAGACCGGTAGAGGCTCTGCAGCCAGGTCAATAAAAGAGAGGCACGTCCTTCCCACTGTCTGACACATAGAGACCGGTAGAGGCTCTGCAGCCAGGTCAATAAAAGAGAGGCCACCTCCTTCCCCCTGTCTGACAGATAGAGACCGGTAGAGGCTCTGCAGCCAGGTCAATAAAAGAGAGGCCAGGCCCTTCCCCCTGTCTGACACATAGAGACCGGTAGAGGCTCTGCAGCCAGGTCAGTAAAAGAGAGGCACGTCCTTCCCCCTGTCTGACACATAGAGACCGGTAGAGGCTCTGGAGCCAGGTCAATAAAAGAGAGGCACGTCCTTCCCCCTGTCTGACACATACAGACCGGTAGAGGCTCTGCAGCCAGGTCAATAAAAGAGAGGCCACGTCCTTCCCCCTGTCTGACACATAGAGACCGGTAGAGGCTCTGCAGCCAGGTCAATAAAAGAGAGGCACGTCCTTCCCCCTGTCTGACACATAGAGACCGGTAGAGGCTCTGCAGCCAGGTCAATAAAAGAGAGGCCACGTCCTTCCCCCTGTCTGACACATAGAGACCGGTAGAGGCTCTGCAGCCAGATCAATAAAAGAGAGGCCACGCTCCGCACCCTGTGTGACACATAGACACCGGTAGAGGCTCTGCAGCCAGGTAATAAAAGAGAGGCACGTCCTTCCCCCTGTCTGACACATAGAGACCGGTAGAGGCTCTGCAGCCAGGTAATAAAGGCGAGGCCACGTCCTTCCCCCTGTCTGACACATAGAGACCGGTAGAGGCTCTGCAGCCAGGTAATAAAGGCGAGGCCACGTCCTTCCCCCAGTCTGACACATAGAGACCGGTAGAGGCTCTGCAGCCAGGTAATAAAGGCGAGGCCACGTCCTTCCCCCTGTCTGACACATAGAGACCGGTAGAGGCTCTGCAGCCAGGTAATAAAGGCGAGGCCACGTCCTTCCCCCTGTCTGACACATAGAGACCGGTAGAGGCTCTGCAGCCAGGTAATAAAGGCGAGGCCACGTCCTTCCCCCTGTCTGACAAATAGAGACCGGTAGAGGCTCTGCAGCCAGGTCAATAAAGGCGAGGCCACGTCCTTCCCCCTGTCTGACACATAGAGACCGGTAGAGGCTCTGCAGCCAGGTAATAAAGGCGAGGCCACGTCCTTCCAAAAGTCTGACACATAGAGACCGGTAGAGGCTCTGCAGCCAGGTCAATAAAAGAGAGGCCACGTCCTTCCCCCTGTCTGACACATAGAGACCGGTAGAGGCTCTGCAGCCAGGTCAATAAAAGAGAGGCCATGTCCTTCCCCCTGTCTGACACATAGAGACCGGTAGAGGCTTTGCAGCCAGGTCAATAAAAGAGGGGCCACGTCCTTCCCCCTGTCTGACACATAGAGACCGGTAGAGGCTTTGCAGCCAGGTCAATAAAAGAGAGGCACCTCCTTCCCCCTGTCTGACACATAGAGACCGGTAGAGGCTCTGCAGCCAGGTCAATAAAGGCGAGGCACGTCCTTCCCCCTGTCTGACACATAGAGACCGGTAGAGGCTCTGCAGCCAGGTCAATAAAAGAGAGGCACGTACTTCCCCCTGTCTGACACATAGAGACCGGTAGAGGCTCTGCAGCCAGGTCAATAAAAGAGAGGCACGTCCTTCCCCCTGTCTGACACATAGAGACCGGTAGAGGCTCTGTAGCCAGGTCAATAAAAGAGAGGCACGTCCTTCCCCCTTTCTGACACATAGAGACCGGTAGCGGCTCTGCAGCCAGGTCAATAAAAGAGAGACCACGCTCCGCACCCTGTGTGACACATAGAGACCAGTAGAGGCTCTGCAGCCAGGTCAATAAAAGAGAGGCCACGTCCTTCCCCTGTCTGACACATAGAGACCGGTAGAGGCTCTGCAGCCAGGTCAATAAAAGAGAGGCACGTCCTTCCCCCTGTCTCACACATAGAGACCGCTAGAGGCTCTGCAGCCAGGTCAATAAAAGAGAGGCTCGTCCTTCCCCCTGTCTCACACATAGAGACCGGTAGAGGCTCTGCAGCAAGGTCAATAAAAGAGAGGCCACGTCCTTCCCCTTGTCTGACACATAGAGACCAGTAGAGGCTCTGCAGCCAGGTAATAAAGGCGAGGCACGTCCTTCCCCCTGTCTGACACATAGAGACTGGTAGAGGTTCTGCAGTCAGGTCAATAAAAGAGAGGCCACGTCCTTCCCCCTGTCTCACAAATAGAGACCGGTAGAGGCTCTGCAGCCAGGTCAATAAAAGAGAGGCATGTCCTTCCCCCTGTCTGACACATAGAGACCGGTAGAGGCTCTGCAGCCAGGTCAATAAAAGAGAGGCCACGCTCTGCACCCTGTGTGACACATAGAGACCGGTAGAGGCTCTGCAGCCAGGTCAATAAAAGAGAGGCCACGCTCCGCACCCTGTGTGACACATAGACACCGGTAGAGGCTCTGCAGCCAGGTTAATAAAAGAGAGGCACGTCCTTCCCCCTGTATGACACATAGAGACCGGTAGAGGCTCTGCATCCAGGTCAATAAAAGAGAGGCCACGTCCTTTCCCCTGTCTGACACATAGAGAACGGTAGAGGCTCTGCAGCCAGGTCAATAAAAGAGAGGCACGTCCTTCCCACTGTCTGACACATAGAGACCGGTAGAGGCTCTGCAGCCAGGTCAATAAAAGAGAGGCAATGCTCCGCACCCTGTGTGACACATAGAGACCGGTAGAGGCTCTGTAGCCAGGTCAATAAAAGAGAGGCCGTGCTCTGCACACTGTCTGACACATAGAGACCGGTAGAGGGTCTGCAGCCAGGTCAATAAAAGAGAGGCCACGTCCTTCCCCCTGTCTGACACATAGAGACCAGTAGAGGCTCTGCAGCCAGGTCAATAAAAGAGAGGCCAGGTCCTTCCCCCTGTCTGACACATAGAGACCGGTAGAGGCTCTGCAGCCAGGTCAATTAAAGAGAACACGTCCTTCCCCCTGTCTGACACATAGAGACCGGTAGAGGCTCTGCAGCCAGGTAATAAAGTCGAGGCACGTCCTTCCCCTGTCTGACACATAGAGACTGGTAGAGGCTCTGCAGCCAGGTCAATAAAACAGAGGCACGTCCTTCCCCCTGTCTGACACATAGAGACCGGTAGAGGCTCTGCAGCCAGGTCAATAAAAGAGAGGCACGTCCTTCCCCCTGTCTGACACATAGAGACCGGTAGAGGCTCTGCAGCCAGGTCAATAAAAGAGGCACGTCCTTCCCACTGTCTGACACATAGAGACCGGTAGAGGCTCTGCAGCCAGGTCAATAAAAGAAAGGCACGTCCTTCCCCCTGTCTGACACATAGAGACCGGTAGAGGCTCTGCAGCCATGTAATAAAGGCGAGGCACGTCCTTCCCCCTGTCTGACACATAGAGACCGGTAGATGCTCTGCAGCCAGGTCAATAAAAGAGAGGCCACGTCCTTCCCCCTGTCTGACACATAGAGACCGGTAGAGGCTCTGCAGCCAGGTCAATAAAAGAGAGGCCACGCTCCGCACCCTGTGTGACACATAGAGACTGGTAGAGGCTCTGCAGCCAGGTCAATAAAAGAGAGGCCACGTCCTTCCCCCTGTCTGACACATAGAGACTGGTAGAGGCTCTGCAGCCAAGTCAATAAAAGAGAGGCCACATCCTTCCCCCTGTCTGACACATAGAGACTGGTAGAGGCTCTGCAGCCAGGTCAATAAAAGAGAGGCCACGTCCTTCCCCCTGTCTGACACATAGAGACCGGTAGAGGCTCTGCAGCCAGGTCAATAAATGAGAGGCCACGTCCATCCCCCTGTCTGACACATAGAGACCGATAGAGGCTCTGCAGCCAGGTCAATAAAAGAGAGGCCACGTCCTTCCCCCTGTCTGACACGTAGAGACCGGTAGAGGCTCTGCAGCCAGGTCAATAAAAGAGACGCCACGCTCCGCACCCTGTGTGACACATAGAGACCGGTAGAGGCTCTGCAGCCAGGTCAATAAAAGAGAGGCCACGTCCTTCCCCCTGTCTGACACATAGAGACCGGTAGAGGCTCTGCAGCCAGGTCAATAAAAGAGAGGCACGTCCTTCCCACTGTCTGACACATAGAGACCGGTAGAGGCTCTGCAGCCAGGTCAATAAAAGAGAGGCCACCTCCTTCCCCCTGTCTGACAGATAGAGACCGGTAGAGGCTCTGCAGCCAGGTCAATAAAAGAGAGGCCAGGCCCTTCCCCCTGTCTGACACATAGAGACCGGTAGAGGCTCTGCAGCCAGGTCAGTAAAAGAGAGGCACGTCCTTCCCCCTGTCTGACACATAGAGACCGGTAGAGGCTCTGGAGCCAGGTCAATAAAAGAGAGGCACGTCCTTCCCCCTGTCTGACACATACAGACCGGTAGAGGCTCTGCAGCCAGGTCAATAAAAGAGAGGCCACGTCCTTCCCCCTGTCTGACACATAGAGACCGGTAGAGGCTCTGCAGCCAGGTCAATAAAAGAGAGGCACGTCCTTCCCCCTGTCTGACACATAGAGACCGGTAGAGGCTCTGCAGCCAGGTCAATAAAAGAGAGGCCACGTCCTTCCCCCTGTCTGACACATAGAGACCGGTAGAGGCTCTGCAGCCAGATCAATAAAAGAGAGGCCACGCTCCGCACCCTGTGTGACACATAGACACCGGTAGAGGCTCTGCAGCCAGGTAATAAAAGAGAGGCACGTCCTTCCCCCTGTCTGACACATAGAGACCGGTAGAGGCTCTGCAGCCAGGTAATAAAGGCGAGGCCACGTCCTTCCCCCTGTCTGACACATAGAGACCGGTAGAGGCTCTGCAGCCAGGTAATAAAGGCGAGGCCACGTCCTTCCCCCAGTCTGACACATAGAGACCGGTAGAGGCTCTGCAGCCAGGTAATAAAGGCGAGGCCACGTCCTTCCCCCTGTCTGACACATAGAGACCGGTAGAGGCTCTGCAGCCAGGTAATAAAGGCGAGGCCACGTCCTTCCCCCTGTCTGACACATAGAGACCGGTAGAGGCTCTGCAGCCAGGTCAATAAAAGAGAGGCCACGTCCTTCCCCTGTCTGACACATAGAGACCGGTAGAGGCTCTACAGCCAGATCAATAAAAGAGAGGCCACGCTCCGCACCCTGTGTGACACATAGACACCGGTAGAGGCTCTGCAGCCAGGTAATAAAAGAGAGGCACGTCCTTCCCCCTGTCTGACACATAGAGACCGGTAGAGGCTCTGCAGCCAGGTAATAAAGGCGAGGCCACGTCCTTCCCCCTGTCTGACACATAGAGACCGGTAGAGGCTCTGCAGCCAGGTAATAAAGGCGAGGCCACGTCCTTCCCCCAGTCTGACACATAGAGACCGGTAGAGGCTCTGCAGCCAGGTAATAAAGGCGAGGCCACGTCCTTCCCCCTGTCTGACACATAGAGACCGGTAGAGGCTCTGCAGCCAGGTAATAAAGGCGAGGCCACGTCCTTCCCCCTGTCTGACACATAGAGACCGGTAGAGGCTCTGCAGCCAGATCAATAAAAGAGAGGCCACGCTCCGCACCCTGTGTGACACATAGACACCGGTAGAGGCTCTGCAGCCAGGTAATAAAAGAGAGGCACGTCCTTCCCCCTGTCTGACACATAGAGACCGGTAGAGGCTCTGCAGCCAGGTAATAAAGGCGAGGCCACGTCCTTCCCCCTGTCTGACACATAGAGACCGGTAGAGGCTCTGCAGCCAGGTAATAAAGGCGAGGCCACGTCCTTCCCCCTGTCTGACACATAGAGACCGGTAGAGGCTCTGCAGCCAGGTAATAAAGGCGAGGCCACGTCCTTCCCCCTGTCTGGCACATAGAGACCGGTAGAGGCTCTGCAGCCAGGTAATAAAGGCGAGGCCACGTCCTTCCCCCTGTCTGACACATAGAGACCGGTAGAGGCTCTGCAGCCAGGTCAATAAAAGAGAGGCCACGCTCCGCACCCTGTGTGACACATAGAGACTGGTAGAGGCTCTGCAGCCAGGTCAATAAAAGAGAGGCCACGTCCTTCCCCCTGTCTGACACATAGAGACTGGTAGAGGCTCTGCAGCCAAGTCAATAAAAGAGAGGCCACATCCTTCCCCCTGTCTGACACATAGAGACTGGTAGAGGCTCTGCAGCCAGGTCAATAAAAGAGAGGCCACGTCCTTCCCCCTGTCTGACACATAGAGACCGGTAGAGGCTCTGCAGCCAGGTCAATAAAAGAGAGGCCACGTCCTTCCCCCTGTCTGACACGTAGAGACCGGTAGAGGCTCTGCAGCCAGGTCAATAAAAGAGACGCCACGCTCCGCACCCTGTGTGACACATAGAGACCGGTAGAGGCTCTGCAGCCAGGTCAATAAAAGAGAGGCCACGTCCTTCCACCTGTCTGACACATAGAGACCGGTAGAGGCTCTGCAGCCAGGTCAATAAAAGAGAGGCACGTCCTTCCCACTGTCTGACACATAGAGACCGGTAGAGGCTCTGCAGCCAGGTCAATAAAAGAGAGGCCACCTCCTTCCCCCTGTCTGACAGATAGACCCCGGTAGAGGCTCTGCAGCCAGGTCAATAAAAGAGAGGCCAGGCCCTTCCCCCTGTCTGACACATAGAGACCGGTAGAGGCTCTGCAGCCAGGTCAGTAAAAGAGAGGCACGTCCTTCCCCCTGTCTGACACATAGAGACCGGTAGAGGCTCTGGAGCCAGGTCAATAAAAGAGAGGCACGTCCTTCCCCCTGTCTGACACATACAGACCGGTAGAGGCTCTGCAGCCAGGTCAATAAAAGAGAGGCCACGTCCTTCCCCCTGTCTGACACATAGAGACCGGTAGAGGCTCTGCAGCCAGGTCAATAAAAGAGAGGCACGTCCTTCCCCCTGTCTGACACATAGAGACCGGTAGAGGCTCTGCAGCCAGGTCAATAAAAGAGAGGCCACGTCCTTCCCCCTGTCTGACACATAGAGACCGGTAGAGGCTCTGCAGCCAGATCAATAAAAGAGAGGCCACGCTCCGCACCCTGTGTGACACATAGACACCGGTAGACGCTCTGCAGCCAGGTAATAAAAGAGAGGCACGTCCTTCCCCCTGTCTGACACATAGAGACCGGTAGAGGCTCTGCAGCCAGGTAATAAAGGCGAGGCCACGTCCTTCCCCCTGTCTGACACATAGAGACCGGTAGAGGCTCTGCAGCCAGGTAATAAAGGCGAGGCCACGTCCTTCCCCCAGTCTGACACATAGAGACCGGTAGAGGCTCTGCAGCCAGGTAATAAAGGCGAGGCCACGTCCTTCCCCCTGTCTGACACATAGAGACCGGTAGAGGCTCTGCAGCCAGGTAATAAAGGCGAGGCCACGTCCTTCCCCCTGTCTGACACATAGAGACCGGTAGAGGCTCTGCAGCCAGGTAATAAAGGCGAGGCCACGTCCTTCCCCCTGTCTGACAAATAGAGACCGGTAGAGGCTCTGCAGCCAGGTCAATAAAAGAGAGGCCACGTCCTTCCCCCTGTCTGACAAATAGAGACCGGTAGAGGCTCTGCAGCCAGGTCAATAAAAGAGAGGCCACGTCCTTCCCCCTGTCTGACACATAGAGACCGGTAGAGGCTCTGCAGCCAGGTCAATAAAAGAGAGGCCACGTCCTTCCCCCTGTCTGACACATAGAGACCGGTAGAGGCTCTGCAGCCAGGTCAATAAAAGAGAGGCACGTCCTTCCCCCTGTCTGACACATAGAGACCGGTAGAGGCTCTGCAGCCAGGTCAATAAAAGAGAGGCACGTCCTTCCCCTGTCTGACACATAGAGACCGGTAGAGGCTCTGCAGCCAGGTCAATAAAAGAGAGGCACGTCCTTCCCCCTGTCTGACACATAGAGACCGGTAGAGGCTCTGTAGCCAGGTAATAAAAGAGAGGCACGTCCTTCCCCCTGTCTGACACATAGAGACCGGTAGAGGCTCTGCAGCCAGGTAATAAAAGAGAGGCACGTCCTTCCCCCTGTCTGACACATAGAGACCGGTAGAGGCTCTGCAGCCAGGTAATAAAGGCGAGGCCACGTCCTTCCCCCTGTCTGACACATAGAGACCGGTAGAGGCTCTGCAGCCAGGTAATAAAGGCGAGGCCACGTCCTTCCAAAAGTCTGACACATAGAGACCGGTAGAGGCTCTGCAGCCAGGTCAATAAAAGAGAGGCCACGTCCTTCCCCCTGTCTGACACATAGAGACCGGTAGAGGCTCTGCAGCCAGGTCAATAAAAGAGAGGCCATGTCCTTCCCCCTGTCTGACACATAGAGACCGGTAGAGGCTCTGCAGCCAGGTCAATAAAAGAGAGGCCACGTCCTTCCCCCTGTCTGACACATAGAGACCGGTAGAGGCTCTGCAGCCAGGTCAATAAAAGAGAGGCACGTCCTTCCCCCTGTCTGACACATAGAGACCGGTAGAGGCTCTGCAGCCAGGTCAATAAAAGAGAGGCCACGTCCTTCCCCCTGTCTGACACATAGAGACCGGTAGAGGCTCTGCAGCCAGGTAATAAAAGAGAGGCACGTCCTTCCCCCTGTCTGACACATAGAGACCGGTAGAGGCTCTGCAGCCAGGTAATAAAGGCGAGGCCACGTCCTTCCCCCTGTCTGACACATAGAGACCGGTAGAGGCTCTGCAGCCAGGTAATAAAGGCGAGGCCACGTCCTTCCAAAAGTCTGACACATAGAGACCGGTAGAGGCTCTGCAGCCAGGTCAATAAAAGAGAGGCCACGTCCTTCCCCCTGTCTGACACATAGAGACCTGTAGAGGCTCTGCAGCCAGGTCAATAAAAGAGAGGCCATGTCCTTCCCCCTGTCTGACACATAGAGACCGGTAGAGGCTCTGCAGCCAGGTCAATAAAAGAGAGGCCACGTCCTTCCCCCTGTCTGACACATAGAGACCGGTAGAGGCTCTGCAGCCAGGTCAATAAAAGAGAGGCACGTCCTTCCCCCTGTCTGACACATAGAGACCGGTAGAGGTTCTGCAGCCAGGTCAATAAAAGAGAGGCCACGTCCTTCCCCCTGTCTGACACATAGAGACCGGTAGAGGCTCTGCAGCCAGGTCAATAAAAGAGAGGCACGTCCTTCCCCCTGTCTGACACATAGAGACCGGTAGAGGCTCTGCAGCCAGGTCAATAAAAGAGAGGCCACGTCCTTCCCCCTGTCTGACACATAGAGACCAGTAGAGGCTCTGCAGCCAGGTAATAAAGGCGAGGCCACGTCCTTCCCCCAGTCTGATACATAGAGACCGGTAGAGGCTCTGCAGCCAGGTAATAAAGGCGAGGCCACGTCCTTCCCCCTGTCTGACACATAGAGACCGGTAGAGGCTCTGCAGCCAGGTAATAAAGGCGAGGCCACGTCCTTCCCCCTGTCTGACACATAGAGACCGGTAGAGGCTCTGCAGCCAGGTCAATAAAAGAGAGGCCACGTCCTTCCCCCTGACTGACACATAGAGACCGGTAGAGGCTCTACAGCCAGATCAATAAAAGAGAGGCCACGTCCTTCCCCCTGTCTGACACATAGAGACCGGTAGAGGCTCTACAGCCAGATCAATAAAAGAGAGGCCACGCTCCGCACCCTGTGTGACACATAGACACCGGTAGAGGCTCTGCAGCCAGGTAATAAAAGAGAGGCACGTCCTTCCCCCTGTCTGACACATAGAGACCGGTAGAGGCTCTGCAGCCAGGTAATAAAGGCGAGGCCACGTCCTTCCCCCTGTCTGACACATAGAGACCGGTAGAGGCTCTGCAGCCAGGTAATAAAGGCGAGGCCACGTCCTTCCCCCAGTCTGACACATAGAGACCGGTAGAGGCTCTGCAGCCAGGTAATAAAGGTGAGGCCACGTCCTTCCCCCTGTCTGACACATAGAGACCGGTAGAGGCTCTGCAGCCAGATCAATAAAAGAGAGGCCACGCTCCGCACGCTGTGTGACACATAGACACCGGTAGAGGCTCTGCAGCCAGGTAATAAAAGAGAGGCACGTCCTTCCCCCTGTCTGACACATAGAGACCGGTAGAGGCTCTGCAGCCAGGTAATAAAGGCGAGGCCACGTCCTTCCCCCTGTCTGACACATAGAGACCGGTAGAGGCTCTGCAGCCAGGTAATAAAGGCGAGGCCACGTCCTTCCCCCTGTCTGACACATAGAGACCGGTAGAGGCTCTGCAGCCAGGTAATAAAGGCGAGGCCACGTCCTTCCCCCAGTCTGACACATAGAGACCGGTAGAGGCTCTGCAGCCAGGTAATAAAGGCGAGGCCACGTCCTTCCCCCTGTCTGACACATAGAGACCGGTAGAGGCTCTGCAGCCATGTAATAAAGGCGAGGCCACGTCCTTCCCCCTGTCTGACAAATAGAGACCGGTAGAGGCTCTGCAGCCAGGTCAATAAAAGAGAGGCCACGTCCTTCCCCCTGTCTGACACATAGAGACCGGTAGAGGCTCTGCAGCCAGGTCAATAAAAGAGAGGCCACGTCCTTCCCCTGTCTGACACATAGATACCGGTAGAGGCTCTGCAGCCAGGTCAATAAAAGAGAGGCACGTCCTTCCCCCTGTCTGACACATAGAGACCGGTAGAGGCTCTGCAGCCAGGTCAATAAAAGAGAGGCACGTCCTTCCCCTGTCTGACACATAGAGACCGGTAGAGGCTCTGCAGCCAGGTCAATAAAAGAGAGGCACGTCCTTCCCCCTGTCTGACACATAGAGACCGGTAGAGGCTCTGCAGCCAGGTAATAAAAGAGAGGCACGTCCTTCCCCCTGTCTGACACATAGAGACCGGTAGAGGCTCTGCAGCCAGGTAATAAAAGAGAGGCACGTCCTTCCCCCTGTCTGACACATAGAGACCGGTAGAGGCTCTGCAGCCAGGTAATAAAGGCGAGGCCACGTCCTTCCCCCTGTCTGACACATAGAGACCGGTAGAGGCTCTGCAGCCAGGTAATAAAGGCGAGGCCACGTCCTTCCAAAAGTCTGACACATAGAGACCGGTAGAGGCTCTGCAGCCAGGTCAATAAAAGAGAGGCCACGTCCTTCCCCCTGTCTGACACATAGAGACCGGTAGAGGCTCTGCAGCCAGGTCAATAAAAGAGAGGCCACGTCCTTCCCCCTGTCTGACACATAGAGACCGGTAGAGGCTCTGCAGCCAGGTCAATAAAAGAGAGGCCACGTCCTTCCCCCTGTCTGACACATAGAGACCGGTAGAGGCTCTGCAGCCAGGTCAATAAAAGAGAGGCACGTCCTTCCCCCTGTCTGACACATAGAGACCGGTAGAGGCTCTGCAGCCAGGTCAATAAAAGAGAGGCCACGTCCTTCCCCCTGTCTGACACATAGAGACCGGTAGAGGCTCTGCAGCCAGGTCAATAAAAGAGAGGCACGTCCTTCCCCCTGTCTGACACATAGAGACCGGTAGAGGCTCTGCAGCCAGGTCAATAAAAGAGAGGCCACGTCCTTCCCCCTGTCTGACACATAGAGACCAGTAGAGGCTCTGCAGCCAGGTAATAAAGGCGAGGCCACGTCCTTCCCCCAGTCTGATACATAGAGACCGGTAGAGGCTCTGCAGCCAGGTAATAAAGGCGAGGCCACGTCCTTCCCCCTGTCTGACACATAGAGACCGGTAGAGGCTCTGCAGCCAGGTAATAAAGGCGAGGCCACGTCCTTCCCCCTGTCTGACACATAGAGACCGGTAGAGGCTCTGCAGCCAGGTAATAAAAGAGAGGCACGTCCTTCCCCCTGTCTGACACATAGAGACCGGTAGAGGCTCTGCAGCCAGGTAATAAAAGAGAGGCACGTCCTTCCCCTGTCTGACACATAGAGACCGGTAGAGGCTCTGCAGCCAGGTAATAAAGGCGAGGCCACGTCCTTCCCCCAGTCTGACACATAGAGACCGGTAGAGGCTCTGCAGCCAGGTAATAAAGGCGAGGCCACGTCCTTCCCCCAGTCTGACACATAGAGACCGGTAGAGGCTCTGCAGCCAGGTAATAAAGGCGAGGCCACGTCCTTCCCCCAGTCTGACACATAGAGACCGGTAGAGGCTCTGCAGCCAGGTAATAAAGGCGAGGCCACCTCCTTCCCCCTGTCTGACAGATAGAGACCGGTAGAGGCTCTGCAGCCAGATCAATAAAAGAGAGGCCACGCTCCGCACCCTGTGTGACACATAGACACCGGTAGAGGCTCTGCAGCCAGGTAATAAAAGAGAGGCACGTCCTTCCCCCTGTCTGACACATAGAGACCGGTAGAGGCTCTGCAGCCAGGTAATAAAGGCGAGGCCACGTCCTTCCCCCTGTCTGACACATAGAGACCGGTAGAGGCTCTGCAGCCAGGTAATAAAGGCGAGGCCACGTCCTTCCCCCAGTCTGACACATAGAGACCGGTAGAGGCTCTGCAGCCAGGTAATAAAGGCGAGGCCACCTCCTTCCCCCTGTCTGACACATAGAGACCGGTAGAGGCTCTGCAGCCAGGTAATAAAGGCGAGGCCACGTCCTTCCCCCAGTCTGATACATAGAGACCGGTAGAGGCTCTGCAGCCAGGTAATAAAGGCGAGGCCACGTCCTTCCCCCTGTCTGACACATAGAGACCGGTAGAGGCTCTGCAGCCAGGTAATAAAGGCGAGGCCACGTCCTTCCCCCTGTCTGACACATAGAGACCGGTAGAGGCTCTGCAGCCAGGTCAATAAAAGAGAGGCCACGTCCTTCCCCCTGTCTGACACATAGAGACCGGTAGAGGCTCTGCAGCCAGATCAATAAAAGAGAGGCCACGCTCCGCACCCTGTGTGACACATAGACACCGGTAGAGGCTCTGCAGCCAGGTCAATAAAAGAGAGGCACGTCCTTCCCCCTGTCTGACACATAGAGACCGGTAGAGGCTCTGCAGCCAGGTCAATAAAGGCGAGGCCACGTCCTTCCCCCTGT
Source organism: Calotriton arnoldi (assembly GCA_963921515.1). Classification (NCBI taxonomy): domain Eukaryota; kingdom Metazoa; phylum Chordata; class Amphibia; order Caudata; family Salamandridae; genus Calotriton; species Calotriton arnoldi. Next base: position 493,121 of record CAWUFW010000408.1, read on the forward strand.
CTGACACATAGAGACCGGTAGAGGCTCTGCAGCCAGGTCAATAAAGGCGAGGCCACGTCCTTCCCCCAGTCTGACACATAGAGACCGGTAGAGGCTCTGCAGCCAGGTCAATAAAGGCGAGGCCACGTCCTTCCCCCTGTCTGACACATAGAGACCGGTAGGGGCTCTGCAGCCAGATCAATAAAAGAGAGGCCACGCTCCGCACCCTGTGTGACACATAGACACCGGTAGAGGCTCTGCAGCCAGGTAATAAAAGAGAGGCACGTCCTTCCCCCTGTCTGACACATAGAGACCGGTAGAGGCTCTGCAGCCAGGTAATAAAGGCGAGGCCACGTCCTTCCCCCTGTCTGACACATAGAGACCGGTAGAGGCTCTGCAGCCAGGTCAATAAAGGCGAGGCCACGTCCTTCCCCCTGTCTGACACATAGAGACCGGTAGAGGCTCTGCAGCCAGGTCAATAAAGGCGAGGCCACGTCCTTCCCCCAGTCTGACACATAGAGACCGGTAGAGGCTTTGCAGCCAGGTCAATAAAGGCGAGGCCACGTCCTTCCCCCTGTCTGACACATAGAGACCGGTAGAGGCTCTGCAGCCAGGTAATAAAGGCGAGGTCACGTCCTTCCCCCTGTCTGACACATAGAGACCGGTAGAGGCTCTGCAGCCAGGTCAATAAAGGCGAGGCCACGTCCTTCCCCCTGTCTGACACATAGAGACCGGTAGAGGCTCTGCAGCCAGGTCAATAAAAGAGAGGCCACGTCCTTCCCCCTGTCTGACACATAGAGACCGGTAGAGGCTCTGCAGCCAGGTCAATAAAAGAGAGGCCACGTCCTTCCCCCTGTCTGACACATAGAGACCGGTAGAGGCTCTGCAGCCAGGTCAATAAAAGAGAGGCCACGTCCTTCCCCTGTCTGACACATAGAGACCGGTAGAGGCTCTGCAGCCAGGTCAATAAAAGAGAGGCACGTCCTTCCCCCTGTCTGACACATAGAGACCGGTAGAGGCTCTGCAGCCAGGTCAATAAAAGAGAGGCCACGTCCTTCCCCCTGTCTGACACATAGAGACCGGTAGAGGCTCTGCAGCCAGGTAATAAAAGAGAGGCACGTCCTTCCCCCTGTCTGACACATAGAGACCGGTAGAGGCTCTGCAGCCAGGTAATAAAGGCGAGGCCACGTCCTTCCCCCTGTCTGACACATAGAGACCGGTAGAGGCTCTGCAGCCAGGTAATAAAGGCGAGGCCACGTCCTTCCCAAAGTCTGACACATAGAGACCGGTAGAGGCTCTGCAGCCAGGTCAATAAAAGAGAGGCCACGTCCTTCCGCCTGTCTGACACATAGAGACCGGTAGAGGCTCTGCAGCCAGGTCAATAAAAGAGAGGCCACGTCCTTCCCCCTGTCTGACACATAGAGACCGGTAGAGGCTCTGCAGCCAGGTCAATAAAAGAGAGGCCACGTCCTTCCCCCTGTCTGACACATAGAGACCGGTAGAGGCTCTGCAGCCAGGTCAATAAAAGAGAGGCACGTCCTTCCCCCTGTCTGACACATAGAGACCGGTAGAGGCTCTGCAGCCAGGTAATAAAAGAGAGGCCACGTCCTTCCAAAAGTCTGACACATAGAGACCGGTAGAGGCTCTGCAGCCAGGTCAATAAAAGAGAGGCACGTCCTTCCCCCTGTCTGACACATAGAGACCGGTAGAGGCTCTGCAGCCAGGTCAATAAAAGAGAGGCCACGTCCTTCCCCCTGTCTGACACATAGAGACCGGTAGAGGCTCTGCAGCCAGGTAATAAAAGAGAGGCACGTCCTTCCCCCTGTCTGACACATAGAGACCGGTAGAGGCTCTGCAGCCAGGTAATAAAAGAGAGGCCACGTCCTTCCCCCTGTCTGACACATAGAGACCGGTAGAGGCTCTGCAGCCAGGTAATAAAGGCGAGGCCACGTCCTTCCCCCTGTCTGACACATAGAGACCGGTAGAGGCTCTGCAGCCAGGTAATAAAGGCGAGGCCACGTCCTTCCCCAAGTCTGACACATAGAGACCGGTAGAGGCTCTGCAGCCAGGTCAATAAAAGAGAGGCCACGTCCTTCCCCTGTCTGACACATAGAGACCGGTAGAGGCTCTGCAGCCAGGTCAATAAAAGAGAGGCCACGTCCTTCCCCCTGTCTGACACATAGAGACCGGTAGAGGCTCTGCAGCCAGGTCAATAAAAGAGAGGCCACGTCCTTCCCCTGTCTGACACATAGAGACCGGTAGAGGCTCTGCAGCCAGGTCAATAAAAGAGAGGCACGTCCTTCCCCCTGTCTGACACATAGAGACCGGTAGAGGCTCTGCAGCCAGGTCAATAAAAGAGAGGCCACGTCCTTCCCCCTGTCTGACACATAGAGACCGGTAGAGGCTCTGCAGCCAGGTCAATAAAAGAGAGGCACGTCCTTCCCCCTGTCTGACACATAGAGACCGGTAGAGGCTCTGCAGCCAGGTCAATAAAAGAGAGGCCACGTCCTTCCCCCTGTCTGACACATAGAGACCAGTAGAGGCTCTGCAGCCAGGTAATAAAGGCGAGGCCACGTCCTTCCCCCAGTCTGATACATAGAGACCGGTAGAGGCTCTGCAGCCAGGTAATAAAGGCGAGGCCACGTCCTTCCCCCTGTCTGACACATAGAGACCGGTAGAGGCTCTGCAGCCAGGTAATAAAGGCGAGGCCACGTCCTTCCCCCTGTCTGACACATAGAGACCGGTAGAGGCTCTGCAGCCAGGTAATAAAAGAGAGGCACGTCCTTCCCCCTGTCTGACACATAGAGACCGGTAGAGGCTCTGCAGCCAGGTAATAAAAGAGAGGCACGTCCTTCCCCCTGTCTGACACATAGAGACCGGTAGAGGCTCTGCAGCCAGGTAATAAAGGCGAGGCCACGTCCTTCCCCCAGTCTGACACATAGAGACCGGTAGAGGCTCTGCAGCCAGGTAATAAAGGCGAGGCCACGTCCTTCCCCCTGTCTGACACATAGAGACCGGTAGAGGCTCTGCAGCCAGGTAATAAAGGCGAGGCCACGTCCTTCCCCCAGTCTGACACATAGAGACCGGTAGAGGCTCTGCAGCCAGGTCAATAAAGGCGAGGCCACCTCCTTCCCCTGTCTGACAGATAGAGACCGGTAGAGGCTCTGCAGCCAGATCAATAAAAGAGAGGCCACGCTCCGCACCCTGTGTGACACATAGACACCGGTAGAGGCTCTGCAGCCAGGTAATAAAAGAGAGGCACGTCCTTCCCCCTGTCTGACACATAGAGACCGGTAGAGGCTCTGCAGCCAGGTCAATAAAGGAGAGGCCACGTCCTTCCCCCTGTCTGACACATAGAGACCGGTAGAGGCTCTGCAGCCAGGTCAATAAAGGCGAGGCCACGTCCTTCCCCCTGTCTGACACATAGAGACCGGTAGAGGCTCTGCAGCCAGGTCAATAAAGGCGAGGCCACCTCCTTCCCCCTGTCTGACACATAGAGACCGGTAGAGGCTCTGCAGCCAGGTAATAAAGGCGAGGCCACGTCCTTCCCCCAGTCTGATACATAGAGACCGGTAGAGGCTCTGCAGCCAGGTAATAAAGGCGAGGCCACGTCCTTCCCCCTGTCTGACACATAGAGACCGGTAGAGGCTCTGCAGCCAGGTAATAAAGGCGAGGCCACGTCCTTCCCCCTGTCTGACACATAGAGACCGGTAGAGGCTCTGCAGCCAGGTCAATAAAAGAGAGGCCACGTCCTTCCCCCTGTCTGACACATAGAGACCGGTAGAGGCTCTGCAGCCAGGTCAATAAAAGAGAGGCCACGCTCCGCCCCCTGTCTGACACATAGAGACCGGTAGAGGCTCTGCAGCCAGGTAATAAAAGAGAGGCACGTCCTTCCCCCTGTCTGACACATAGAGACCGGTAGAGGCTCTGCAGCCAGGTAATAAAGGCGAGGCCACGTCCTTCCCCCTGTCTGACACATAGAGACCGGTAGAGGCTCTGCAGCCAGGTAATAAAGGCGAGGCCACGTCCTTCCCCCTGTCTGACACATAGAGACCGGTAGAGGCTCTGCAGCCAGGTAATAAAGGCGAGGCCACGTCCTTCCCCCTGTCTGACACATAGAGACCGGTAGAGGCTCTGCAGCCAGATCAATAAAAGAGAGGCCACGCTCCGCACCCTGTGTGACACATAGACACCGGTAGAGGCTCTGCAGCCAGGTAATAAAAGAGAGGCACGTCCTTCCCCCTGTCTGACACATAGAGACCGGTAGAGGCTCTGCAGCCAGGTAATAAAGGCGAGGCCACGTCCTTCCCCCTGTCTGACACATAGAGACCGGTAGAGGCTCTGCAGCCAGGTAATAAAGGCGAGGCCACGTCCTTCCCCCTGTCTGACACATAGAGACCGGTAGAGGCTCTGCAGCCAGGTAATAAAGGCGAGGCCACGTCCTTCCCCCAGTCTGACACATAGAGACCGGTAGAGGCTCTGCAGCCAGGTAATAAAGGCGAGGCCACGTCCTTCCCCCTGTCTGACACATAGAGACCGGTAGAGGCTCTGCAGCCAGGTAATAAAGGCGAGGCCACGTCCTTCCCCCTGTCTGACACATAGAGACCGGTAGAGGCTCTGCAGCCAGGTAATAAAGGCGAGGCCACGTCCTTCCCCCTGTCTGACAAATAGAGACCGGTAGAGGCTCTGCAGCCAGGTCAATAAAAGAGAGGCCACGTCCTTCCCCCTGTCTGACACATAGAGACCGGTAGAGGCTCTGCAGCCAGGTCAATAAAAGAGAGGCACGTCCTTCCCCCTGTCTGACACATAGAGACCGGTAGAGGCTCTGCAGCCAGGTCAATAAAAGAGAGGCACGTCCTTCCCCTGTCTGACACATAGAGACCGGTAGAGGCTCTGCAGCCAGGTCAATAAAAGAGAGGCACGTCCTTCCCCTGTCTGACACATAGAGACCGGTAGAGGCTCTGCAGCCAGGTCAATAAAAGAGAGGCACGTCCTTCCCCCTGTCTGACACATAGAGACCGGTAGAGGCTCTGCAGCCAGGTAATAAAAGAGAGGCACGTCCTTCCCCCTGTCTGACACATAGAGACCGGTAGAGGCTCTGCAGCCAGGTAATAAAGGCGAGGCCACGTCCTTCCCCCTGTCTGACACATAGAGACCGGTAGAGGCTCTGCAGCCAGGTAATAAAGGCGAGGCCACGTCCTTCCAAAAGTCTGACACATAGAGACCGGTAGAGGCTCTGCAGCCAGGTCAATAAAAGAGAGGCCACGTCCTTCCGCCTGTCTGACACATAGAGACCGGTAGAGGCTCTGCAGCCAGGTCAATAAAAGAGAGGCCACGTCCTTCCCCCTGTCTGACACATAGAGACCGGTAGAGGCTCTGCAGCCAGGTCAATAAAAGAGAGGCCACGTCCTTCCCCCTGTCTGACACATAGAGACCGGTAGAGGCTCTGCAGCCAGGTCAATAAAAGAGAGGCACGTCCTTCCCCCTGTCTGACACATAGAGACCGGTAGAGGCTCTGCAGCCAGGTCAATAAAAGAGAGGCCACGTCCTTCCCCCTGTCTGACACATAGAGACCGGTAGAGGCTCTGCAGCCAGGTCAATAAAAGAGAGGCACGTCCTTCCCCCTGTCTGACACATAGAGACCGGTAGAGGCTCTGCAGCCAGGTCAATAAAAGAGAGGCCACGTCCTTCCCCTGTCTGACACATAGAGACCAGTAGAGGCTCTGCAGCCAGGTAATAAAGGCGAGGCCACGTCCTTCCCCCAGTCTGATACATAGAGACCGGTAGAGGCTCTGCAGCCAGGTAATAAAGGCGAGGCCACGTCCTTCCCCCTGTCTGACACATAGAGACCGGTAGAGGCTCTGCAGCCAGGTAATAAAGGCGAGGCCACGTCCTTCCCCTGTCTGACACATAGAGACCGGTAGAGGCTCTGCAGCCAGGTAATAAAAGAGAGGCACGTCCTTCCCCCTGTCTGACACATAGAGACCGGTAGAGGCTCTGCAGCCAGGTAATAAAAGAGAGGCACGTCCTTCCCCCTGTCTGACACATAGAGACCGGTAGAGGCTCTGCAGCCAGGTAATAAAGGCGAGGCCACGTCCTTCCCCCAGTCTGACACATAGAGACCGGTAGAGGCTCTGCAGCCAGGTAATAAAGGCGAGGCCACGTCCTTCCCCCAGTCTGACACATAGAGACCGGTAGAGGCTCTGCAGCCAGGTAATAAAGGCGAGGCCACCTCCTTCCCCCTGTCTGACAGATAGAGACCGGTAGAGGCTCTGCAGCCAGATCAATAAAGAGAGGCCACGCTCCGCACCCTGTGTGACACATAGAGCACCGGTAGAGGCTCTGCAGCCAGGTCAATAAAAGAGAGGCCACGCTCCTTCACCCTGTCTGACACATAGAGACCGGTAGAGGCTCTGCAGCCAGGTAATAAAGGCGAGGCCACGTCCTTCCCCCTGTCTGACACATAGAGACCGGTAGAGGCTCTGCAGCCAGGTAATAAAGGCGAGGCCACGTCCTTCCCCCAGTCTGACACATAGAGACCGGTAGAGGCTCTGCAGCCAGGTAATAAAGGTGAGGCCACGTCCTTCCCCCTGTCTGACACATAGAGACCAGTAGAGGCTCTGCAGCCAGGTAATAAAGGCGAGGCCACGTCCTTCCCCCTGTGTGACACATAGAGACCGGTAGAGGCTCTGCAGCCAGGTCAATAAAAGAGAGGCCACGTCCTTCCCCTGTCTGACACATAGAGACCGGTAGAGGCTCTGCAGCCAGGTCAATAAAAGAGAGGCCACGTCCTTCCCCCTGTGTGACACATAGAGACCGGTAGAGGCTCTGCAGCCAGGTCAATAAAAGAGAGTCACGTCCTTCCCCCTGTCTGACACATAGAGACCGGTAGAGGCTGTGCAGCCAGGTCAATAAAAGAGAGGCACGTCCTTCCCCCTGTCTGACACATAGAGACCGGTAGAGGCTCTGCAGCCAGGTCAATAAAAGAGAGGCCAAGCTCCGCACCCTGTGTGACACATAGAGACCGGGTAGAGGCTCTGCAGCCAGGTCAAGAAAAGAGAGGCCACGTCCTTCCCCTGTCTGACACATAGAGACCGGTTGAGGCTCTGCAGCCAGGTCAATAAAAGAGAGGACACGCTCCGCACCCTGTGTGACACATAGAGACCGGTAGAGGCTCTGCAGCCAGGTCAATAAAAGAGAGGCACGTCCTTCCCCTGTCTGACACATAGAGACCGGTAGAGGCTCTGCAGCCAGGTCAATAAAAGAGAGGCACGTCCTTCCCCCTGTCTGACACATAGAGACCGGTAGAGCTCTGCAGCCAGGTCAATAAAAGAGAGGCACGTCCTTCCTCCTGTCTGACACATAGAGACTGTAGAGGCTCTGCAGCCAGGTCAATAAAGGAGAGGCCACGTCCTTCCCCCTGTCTGACACATAGAGACCGGTAGAGGCTTTGCAGCCAGGTCAATAAAAGAGAGGCCACGTCCTTCCCCTGTCTGACACATAGAGATCGGTAGAGGCTTTGCAGCCAGGTCAATAAAAGAGAGGCACCTCCTTCCCCTGTCTGACACATAGAGACCGGTAGAGGCTCTGCAGCCAGGTCAATAAAGGCGAGGCACGTCCTTCCCCTGTCTGACACATAGAGACCAGTAGAGGCTCTGCAGCCAGGTCAATAAAAGAGAGGCACATACTTCCCCCTGTCTGACACATAGAGACCGGTAGAGGCTCTGCAGCCAGGTCAATAAAAGAGAGGCACGTCCTTCCCCCTGTCTGACACATAGAGACCGGTAGAGGCTCTGTAGCCAGGTCAATAAAAGAGAGGCACGTCCTTCCCCCTGTCTGACACATAGAGACCGGTAGCGGCTCTGCAGGCAGGTCAATAAAAGAGAGACCACGCTCCGCACCCTGTGTGACACATAGAGACCAGTAGAGGCTCTGCAGCCAGCTCAATAAAAGAGAGGCCACGTCCTTCCCCTGTCTGACACATAGAGACCGGTAGAGGCTCTGCAGCCAGGTCAATAAAAGAGAGGCACGTCCTTCCCCCTGTCTGACACATAGAGACCGCTAGAGGCTCTGCAGCCAGGTCAATAAAAGAGAGGCTCGTCCTTCCCCCTGTCTCACACATAGAGACCGGTAGAGGCTCTGCAGCCAGGTCAATAAAAGAGAGGCCACGTCCTTCCCTTGTCTGACACATAGAGACCAGTAGAGGCTCTGCAGCCAGGTAATAAAGGCGAGGCACGTCCTTCCCCCTGTCTGACACATAGAGACTGGTAGAGGTTCTGCAGTCAGGTCAATAAAAGAGAGGCCACGCCCTTCCCCCTGTCTCACACATAGAGACCGGTAGAGGCTCTGCAGCCAGGTCAATAAAAGAGAGGCATGTCCTTCCCCCTGTCTGACACATAGAGACCGGTAGAGGCTCTGCAGCCAGGTCAATAAAAGAGAGGCCACGCTCTGCACCCTGTGTGACACATAGAGACCGGTAGAGGCTCTGCAGCCAGGTCAATAAAAGAGAGGCCACGCTCCGCACCCTGTGTGACACA